>PDGT01000004.1:6384066-6468262 GCA_003671415.1 Megathymus violae | reverse complement strand
ATACGTACTATAAAGTCTTTTGTCTCTTATACAGCTCAAAACGTGAAAATTAGTACGTTTCGATACAGGTGCGGAAAGTATGTAATTTCTTCACGAGTCCTGGCTTGTGGACCCAAGCCGAAAGCGTGGGTCAATAAAGGACACGAGTAGCAAGTGCATCGAACGACGTTTTAAAAAAAATAGAACAAATCATCATTCAAATTCCAATCATAAAAAAAATGAAGAAATATAATTTCGCGGGAGCAAGTTTTTTTTTAGAGGACATGGCAAGTCAAGGGTTTCTCTGCACTGAGACAAATGAAATCAATGACAATAATTTATCTCAATTGAAAATAATTGTAATTGCGTTATTTATTTATTTACATTATAAGTATATATTAAAAAATATATTTTTAAGTTCATGTATTAATAAGTATTAACATTGTAAAATAGTCTTTCATATAAATACTTTTTACACAAAACTTTTTGATGAAAAAGCTCCTTCATTAATTTAGACGTTTTATGCAGGAGAAAAACAAAACGCACTAGCGTGGAAAAGAATAACTTTCCGCAGATTAAACACACATTGAACAGTCTACTTTTGAGCAAATGTATTGAAAAGTATATTTGTTTAATTGGTTAAATCATTATTATCGCTTTAGCGTTTTTAGGAAGGTATAATGTTTCTTGTGCGTATCACATACACAAATATGCAAGTTGACCGCCTGCTATAAGTCCATATGCGCGTGTATGTATGTAAATATAAGTGAATTTCACGAAATATGTGACATAAATATGTGATGTGATGTGTACATAACGTAATATGTGACGGTGATGTATGAATGAGTAATGAGTATGATAAGTTATTGTTTTAAATAATAAGTTTTAACAAGCAAATATTTATTAATCAATAATTCAACGCGTGTAGAGTCGTATTTTCTTAATTGAAAATCTCAACATATGTTCTATTTCAGCGCTGACTGTTCGATTCCTCACCAAGCGGTACATAGGGGAATACGATCATCAACAAGGTCGGAATAAAGATTCTTATACCATTACGTTTGCTGTTCAAAATATGAAAAGTTATATTTAGTTAGAAAATATGCATATATTATATATATGCATATTATATTTGTGATAATTAATGTAACGTAATCAAATATAATTTATGTTACTATTTATTTGATTATATATAAAGGAAAAATATATATATATAAAGGGTGAACTTAAGGCCTAGTGGTATAGCTACATACGTTATAAATAGACAAATATGTCACACTTAAGTGCTATACTTTTACGTTATTTTAATTTTATTGGAATGTTACACAATTTTAAAATGTTACATATTTTTTTTTCATTCACAGATAGTAAATATAAGCACGAGGTATTACTGGACGGCGAACCTATACTTTTCGAGATATTAGATACCTGTCCCAAGGTAATTAATAACTGCTCCACTTATATATCGATGCAGTATATTAAGTTTAACCCAAAAATCAACATCTTAATTCATGTATATAATAAGTGTCATGGGCCACTGTGGCCTATGTAAAGAAAGGCTTTTTAAAACTTATTACAGAAATATTAATTTATTGGGTTTTCCAAAGCCAACGATAACATGTGCGTAGCATTAACTATCATAAGGATCTATGTTGACGAAGAATGGAACTAAAAAAATAGTAAGGGTCTTGGAGTACATCCATGTACCCATCCTTGAATCCAAGTCAATCTCTTGTGTCCATAAAATCTGGTCAACGAATAGGTGTACTCGCATCAGCATCAGTTTTCGTCCACTGATGGTCACTAAGTTTTGCACCACCAAATGTAAATACCCACGGTGAGTACTCTTGGTAGTTATTAGGTTCTTCGTCTGCTTGGATTCAATTAATCCTATTCAATTACAAAATATTATAAAACTTCTCTGTCAGATATTAATATTAAGGAAAACCGTACATATTCAACATTAATTAGTTACTTTCGTAACGTACTTTCGGTACGTAAAGTAACGACCGGCGTCCACATTTGTCACTACTATCGTATGACATAGGACAATGCATTGGTTTCAGAGTTTCGATGAACTGCCGGGTAATGAGATCGCGCAATGGGCGGACGGCCTGGTGTTGGTGTATTCGATTACGGACAGGGAGTCGTTCAACTACGTGCGCCGAGCCAAGCAGAGTCTGCAGCCAGACGTGCCGTTGACACTCGTCGGGAACAAAGCTGATATGGTGCATCTCAGACAGGTTAATTTGATAAGATTTTACGCCGTCGTAACTGTTTTCATCGTACCGGTGCCGAGAGAAGATATAAATTCCTACAAATGTAATTCATTGATTCCTGCTCTGTGTGCTTTAGAAACGCAGCTTATCGTCACTTAGGCACTTTCAAATGGAGATGATACTTCAACGTTGCTGTAGTTGGCACCACACACCATTTTGCCGCGCGCCACTATGTAATATATTTTACTATACCGATGGCAAGTCATATCATTAAAAAATAAAAATGTTTAATTATGGTTTATATCAATTGTAAAAACACATCAAGAATTCTAATTACGTTTTACAATTCAACTCAAAGCGCAGTGTAATATTAGTGATATAAAAATATGTGGAAAGTTTGCTTTTATGATTTTATTATATTTAGTTAAGAAACGTTATCTTTTGTACTTCATGTCAACGAGCCAAATGTAAATCAAACATCTGTAGAAGTAAAACTACACGGAGGTCCTTTTGTAAATTGTAGTAGATAGTGGATATTTGTATTAGAATATGAATTAAGATGTGGTTTTAATTTAATCCTCCGAATCAATATCGCATGAACTTACCATTTCAAATGATTGCGAGCCGCCCTGACTTCTGTATTGTATCAGTTGGTATTGCGTCGAACGGTTGTTTATAGAAATAAAGGGATGGTTTCTCTCCATTAAACCCATGGACTTTCCTTACCACTTGTAAAATTATAAATAAACACGACTCTCAACTGAAACTAGAACACAACACTGCGACCAATACCAAAAATATTATTTTATAAAAAATATATATAACATATAACTCGATTTTATTAAATCATTATGACCGACATTGTGGACAAAACAAGATACACTGTACACTATACAATATAATCGTTACTTTGTCACGAAATGTGTGAAAACGGCCATGATATGCTATTACTTTGTCTGTTAAGTGAAATGTACAGGGAATGAGGGAATACTAGCCGGGGCAGAGATTATCTTAGTTTACATAGATATGGATGTCCTGGTGTACATTCATACCCCCCATACAGTTGAATGTGATTACAGTTATTTGATAGAGTTAAATTAAACGACGGTTAATGTTGGCAAAATCACACAACCTCTAACTTTTCTTAAAGTACTTGCTTAATCGTATTGTTCTTCATATAAGTCATTATTTCGATATAAAACCTTATCTATAAGATTATTTTTATAAAATATTTTATGTAATGATACAATTATACTGGAGTATAAGAAGGGAGTTTTTCATTTACCACTACTGAGATACATGTCACATGACTCTGTCAAATTGGGTACAATTTTTTTTAGCATAGCTCTTCTAATACGTTACAATTTTACTATCTGTATAGATATAGATAGCTAGAGAGATAAATATCATGGATGTAGATCTAAATGTGATTGAACTCAATTCTCAACTCTCTAATTCAACTCAGTTGTGATGTTATTGAATATTACTGTACTCGCAGGTCAGTCCTGAAGAGGGCGAAATATTGGCGAAGGACTTCGAGTGCAATTTCGCCGAAGTGGCAGCAGCTGAACAAGTCAATCCGGTCGGGGAAGTGTTTCACGACCTCTGCCGAGAAGTTCTCACGCTCAGACGGAGAGCCAAACACAGCCTGCTCGACAGAATGTTGGGTTCCAAGACGGCTTACAGGGTCTACAGCAGAGGGAAGAGCGACAGCGCTTTACCCAAAGACTAAAACTAGTGTAATAGCTGATGCATTTAGTATCTTGTTACAGTTAACCAATGAATGTTTGACTCGTGTCTATAGTTAGATTTTATACAAAATAATAACGTGTTTTATAGTCATTATTAATTAAGTAATTAATTAGTTAAATTTTTTATTAATTTTTTTTGGTCATCAAAATTACTGCAACACCATCTAGCCAGTGGAGAAGTATTATCAAAAATATGTGTTAAAATAATTACAATGTTATAATTATTCGTGTTATATATTATTGTTGTAATTTAAATGAATTGGTTGATTGTACCTGAAATAAGTCTGTGTCCTGACCTGGAATTTTACTTAACTTACGTTGCTTTGCTTCTGTCTTAGGGGAATGTGGATGTTATAGTCGGAACATAATATGTAATATATTTAAAACTTATAATTGTATAAACTTTCGCATCCTAATTCTGTCTAATTAAATTCACCAGGCGATTTTGGGAGCAGAAGTAGATTTATCTGGATTCATTCAGCAATCAATTTCCAAGATAATATTACAATTCAATAGTTGATTAGTATAATTAGCCATTTTACTTGCAACAAAATGTATTCATGAGGTCAGTTTGTATATGTACAAAAATATTTAAAAATAACAATGTTAGAATAACAATTATATTCACATAAACAGATATAATTTCGTTCGGTTAATTAATTTGAGATATAAATATACGCTTTTCACAGTAAAAGTTATTGTATTTAATTTAGTCCAAAATCCCATTTTATATTGCTCCAGAAAAGAAGAAAATAAAATAAAATAAATAAAATTTATTTCCGTACCAGTTTTTCGTTTATGCTGTGACATAGTAATGTTTTGTTTCAATTTACGCTGAAACAGACCTTACCACCCTGATTGAAATTTTATAATTATCATCATTAAATACAATTACACACAAATATAAATACGACGCGAAAAACTGCTCCGGTTTTTCGTAGTTTATAAGAAACTACGATACCCTTTTATATCATTATATTGATTAGATTAGTAATGTCAATCAAACTAAGGGAACTAGTGTTTCTCATGAAAAAGCACGATTATGATGACGAGTTTCTGTCATTGATATTGTACTCAAAATTTTAATTTTTACATTCATTATACTTTATATGAATTTAATGATGAAAAAATTTGTTTAATAAGCACCTACGAAACATAAAAAATAAGAACTTACATCTCAATCTCGTGTACCCATGTTGGTCATAAGGTAAAGTGCTATAACATGAGTGACGTCAAAAAAGGTGTAAAAAATTCCCTGTTGTTGATAATTTGTTAATTGTTGACGGATACCGTTTACTAACAACAGACGTGACTCTTTTTAGTCGGTTTTTCAGGCACCTAAACCGTAGAAATGGACTTAAGTAGACGTGAACTAAATGCACTGAACAAATCTGGTTAGATCTGCATATAGTTTAAAAAATTTGAGCGATCTTTTATTGGGGTTAGGTTTAGATTTTACAATAAAGTCCCAAAGTTGATACATGATTTACCTACTGAAAGTTACGAGAGATGTGAGAAAGGGACAGCATGTAAATAAAACATATTATGTTATAGATGTTTAAATCACACGAATGCATGGACATAACAGCAATTCCACGCGCTTTAAAAACTTTCTTTGTAATTATAATTGTCTTCTTTTGTAATTTTCACTTGTTGGTTTCAAAAATGTTTTGAGGAGTTTCATTTGCCGCTTATTCCCCTTAATGTTAAAGCTACTTTTTGAAACGTTTTATTCTTCCTTGCATGTTTTTTTTTAAATTCATTTAAATTACCTTTTTTGATACTCCACTATGCTCCTGAGAAAGGTTTGTGTAATATCTTTTTATTTGTATTACTTTTGTGCCATGGCGATCGCTAAAACTCAGTTTTTTATTATAGAACAGAAATGTGGTACAGTTGTTCTATTTGAACGACAAATAAGTTGCATATCGCAGTTCCGTACATCAAATAAAAAACAACCCTTATAGGATATATACGCAAACTACACGCAAAAAGGTAGAATTTGGTAGAATTTTTTTAAGTGCATCATTAGACAGGTCATATTATAAGGAACACAAACATAATTATCTGTTTTTATAATTCATACTTTAAAGTAATTCCAGAAAATGCCCGCAAATTTATTATTGCTCATTGACTTTTATTTCTAAAATACTTAGCCTATTGTTTTTAATACGCATGAAGACCATTGACATATTTTGTTTTAATTAGATTACACTTATACTTCTGGCTATATTTAAAAACAGAAATAAATTCCACGCGATATTGGTTCGGATTAACTTGTCGTTAAAGAATAATTTTTCAATGGGTAGTTGCTATTTCATTATCAAACCAGCATGCGAGATCTGTGTACTATCTTGAGAAAAGGCATTCACTCAATAGGACTGTGTGCTCTTAATTATGAAATCACAAATAAATAATACGTTATGATTAAAAATGACCAGCCGTCACAAAGGTAACCCTCGGTGTCATAAGCGAAAAGGGTAATCATTGCAAAGTGGCTCTGAATTGAAATAAAGGCGCCGCCCTTCTCCGTAGGGGACCACAATAGAATCACCCAATGAGCTCTCAGTATTGCTCCTACGTCACGCTTGACAGTTGCCGTTATAATCAGATTTAAAGATGGCACCGCGATCCTATTGTGTCACGGCGACATTATTATTACTGAATGATCGCTGGTCGATCCTCAGAATGCAGTTGTGCATTAAAAGGGGTCACTAGTCTTGTTCCAGCGGTAAAACTATGATAATCTGTGTAACTTTTGGTTTCGTATATTAATTTTGGTACCACACTGAACTTTGTTAACTTACAATAGGATTTAGAATGACTACGTGTGTATACTTTGTAAATAACACTGTCACGACAATATTTATTTGGCCATAACACTAAAATGGTCGAAACATGTACAAAACTAAAGGTGAGTTTTATTTAAACTTTCATTAAAATTTTGAGTCTTATTTACTCGTAGTAAGAATTACATTAAATTTCTAATATTTATTGTATGTATGTAAAATAGTAGTGATATCGCAAGCATTTTAGGTACTTATTCAAGATTGAAGAAGAATTTCAAGAAGAGATTTCTTATATTGAATTTATTAAAAGTTATAATTTAAAAATATTAAATTGTTCAACAAAATATTTTGTTATTATTGTTTATAATATATATTACATGTATGTTTTATATATGGTACTTAATATATTATTTTGTAAGATATTCACTTGCATACTAATGTTGATATAGATTGTATAGGAAACATTTAATCATGAATAGGTAATACATTCGACGAAATATCTACTTGAACGTCGTAGCATCGTAGAACCATTGTAGATGTTGCTATCGACGTAGAAATTATTAAATACGAGTACACTGCAGAACAACGTCGATTAAAATGACAATTTTTTTTTATCGTAATTTACTTACTTCTTCTAATACAATCTGAATACTAAAGAGTGGTCGTAGCTTGAACGAAGGCCGCTCGCTCAGGAGACTCGTGTGCGTTTGGAATTGAATAAAACTATTATTGAAATAACATATAACCTAAGCCGAAAAGTATAAAAGACGGTAGGTAGAAACACGTGAACGGGTCCTCTGTCTTTGGTTCTCGAGGTGTAAACAGCTCTTTGATGTTTAAGGTGTTGTCAAATCGCCGCCCAATTAACCGTTGTGTCAATTATTAAGCAAGATGTAAAAAAAATCCTGACTTCTATAATAAATTCTGCCATAAATTGCACCTGGACAGTGTTTTATTTCTGACGCCCAAGCTAATTTCTGACATTGCGATCCTGGCATAAGCCTATAATTTCTCAAATTGTGTGTGTATATCACAAATAAACAATCATTTGTTTCGGTGAAGGTAAACATCGTGTGGAAACACGCATACCTGAGATTTTAATGTTTTCAATAGTATGTGAAGCAGAGATGTTATGGAGCTCCGTAACCGTAACCGAAACTATCGGATATCCGAAATAAAAATATGTCTGAAACCATAACCGACTCCGATAAAAAAGTTTCGCATAATTTCGGATAGGGCCAAAGTCTAAATTAAGCACGTTACGACCGGTTTACACCAACTGAGCCGAAACATTAGCCGCGTCGTTCTCACTTTAGACAGTTTTTATTATTTAATTTGTTTTTTTTTTCTGTGATTATGATACCATATAAAGCCTAGAAACAAAGTCAAACTTTGTAAATACATTATATATTTTTTCTGAGTCGTAAATAATCTAATATCCATAACTGTAACCGAAACCGGTAAAATATTATTCATATATCCGTATCCATATCCAGATCCGAAATTTCATATCCATAACATCCCTAATGTGAAGTCTGCCAATCCGTAGTCCCAGCTAAGCTAACTGCAGCCTTAATCCTTCTCAGTGTGAAAAGAGTCCCACCGTTGGGTCAATTATGGCTTGTTATTATGATGACCTACATCTCTGTTCTGTTATTCGGAAAAACTTCACCATCAATAATTTCATCAATGGAAAAAGTATAGTAATAATAATAGTGATAACAAATTATTCTATCACAAAATAGTAACGTATTTGACATTGAAGATAAAAAAAACCCTGCTTAGGATATAAAACATCCCCAAATCCAAACTTTATTTTTATTTCTTTACGTTCTTTGTCGGAGTATCACGCAAGAACTACTGAAAGGATTTTGTCGCGGTCTGTTCTGGTTCCTGTTCTATGAATCTACTTGAAAGCTACCATAATACAAAGACGTTCAAGTATTATTATAAGTTTTAAAGTTATAATATCTTTGGCATAATACTATGTAGTACAAATATCGGGACAGAATCGGAGTCACAAGTCTGCAATGTACTATATTGCAATACAGAAAATCACTTGTAAAATTTAGTTTATTTATAAAAATCAAGCTGTTATTAAATATTTCTGAAAAAATCTTATCTTGCGTGTAACTTATTATTGTAATCGTAATAACTAATCATTATTCTGTATACTTAAAATCTCGTTGACATGTTGATAATTTCCTTATAATCGTGGAACATCTGACAGACTGATTGAGTTAATACTTATACAACACATTTGTTTTCTCAAACAATTAGTCATGGTTGTAATAGAATCCAACAGGTGGCATTATATATAGACAATATTATAATCACTGTCTTAAAAAACAAAATTATTTATAATTAAATAGTGCACAGTAACTGACTGGCTATATAGTTCGCTTGGCACTGACGAATTGTTGATAAAAAGTTTATACGGCAGATAAATATTTGTTTTACGAGTTTAGAATTGGAAATCCATGGCTCTTGCAGTGCCTAGAACGGCACGAGTATACGTTTATTTTAATTGATTATTATGTATGTGTTACGAAATGATATGAAAACGTCATGTAATGATTTTACTTTTCATTGTAAATTTATGGAAACTGTATCGCTGTCAAAAGTTTGAAACTGCAAACACGTGATTATAATGATTTTGTTAATTTTAAACAAAATAGATTTAAATTAACCCAAAATCAGTTTTTACAGATTTATTTTCTGGAAACAGCCTTCCCAGCCTTTGTGCACTCTTCTTAAAACGAGTAGATGTGTAAAAACTAATTATTAAATAAGCTACTGATTTAAAAACTCAAGAAAAAATTCGAATGTAATAAATCACATGTAATCCCATTGTTTTTGAGGTTCATTAGGAAAGCGTTATAACTGCCTATAGATTCCCCACTTGCCACATATTACTCAATGGGCTTATCATTTTCCCTAGGGACGGGGTGGCCGCGCCCCGCGCTGCTCCATCCCTTGTACGATGCGCGTGCGTCACTCTCTCATCAACCTCTGCTGACGTCAACACTCCAGTGAAGACTTTGTGATTTACATTACCGAAAATTTCCCTTATATAAAACATTTAGTGAAGTGAATAGTGCATCGTTGCATTATGTAAGTATGATAAGATTGTAAACTTTGATGTTTTAATATTGGTAATGTTTTATATGTTCTTTATTTTGTATTGGTAGAAATTTTTATGTCAAAGTACCTTTAAAAAAATTAAAAAGTTATTTATAATATGGTGTTATAGTTTCACATAATAATCAATAGTACAGTGTCGGTTCAGATTAATGCAACACAACTCGCGAATTAGTTTTATGTTACTTGTCCAAAATGTATATATATATTTTTTTTATTTTCATATCACAATTCCATATTTTTAAATTATGATTACTATATTACGTTGTTGTTGTTGTTATATTAAGGATATTACAAACTGAAATGTTTAGTGTATTTACGTTTCAACATACACATAAAATTAGATAAACTTTCTCCAAAAGTCTTGTGTCTCATATAAAACAGACACGTAAGTGTGAAACCCAGAGATTTTTTTTAAATACACTATTTTTTTTTATTCAAATTCTTCTTAATTTTTTAATTCAAATATAGTTTCATTTTTTAATACGTTCGATCTTCCTATGTATCGGCTCGGCGTTATTTTTACTTTCCTATTTTAAGCAGTTTGTAAACATAAGCTTTTTATGATATCTGTAATAACATTATCTTTTATATTATTTCTATTTATATAGTAATTTTTACAGAGGTATATTATTATTAAAATACCACACTTCAATCAAAACACGTTAATTCTGAAAGTTCTATAAAAAATCACTAGGTTGATGTAAATTGCTGGTAGAACATTGTGGAATGTTTAATTTCAGTAATAAGGACTTGCGGGATCAGGACTTATGCCGGTTATTTTTTTTGCTAACTAAGAGATTCATTTAATAACAGGAGTGACGTCTTTCGCACCTGTCATCCATTTCCTTATAATTTCCACATGGTAAGTCAATGTAAAATTGTACAACAGAACACCGAAACCCATAATAATAATAATAATGCAATTATTCAATATTTTTTATAATCGGAGAGTACGAGTACTTATTTGAATATTTATACCAGAAACTAAATTAAAGATAATATAATGAAAACGGTAATTTCATGCCTAATAATGATAAACACAAAAATGTTTATTATAGCAGCTTTTTCTATCCTAATACTAGACTTATTTCTCCTCTATCAATGAGAATTGGAAATTTTCATACAGTTTTTAGTATATTATGTAGGACTTTCAAATGTTTTATGTATGAAGTGATGTAATTAGAAAAACTATAAATGCGTGCAGGATTCAAAACCAAACCACTAGTCTAGGGGCTAGATTTAAAACGACCATGGCAGACCTTTGTATAAGAGAGTTGAATTCCCTGGTGTAAACTGTTCATGGTTCATGGGACCCGAGAGCGAGGAAGTATGCTACATTTACTTTTTTTTTAAATTATATACATTATATCAAAAGCCGGAAAACAAGCAGCCGATGGTAAGAGTTCATCGTCACCCATACACTTCCATAATAACTAAGGCATCGCCAATGCGTTGTCGGCCAAGATGGAATCGGAGACCAGCTTACTATTGGCCCTTCGATGTTGCAACCGTTATTCCGTTAAAGTACCCGTTCGCTATACTCTTTTCTATTATTCAGCAAGGCGTATCATAAGCTGGAATAATTACTCTCTCAAGAATAAGTGGAGTCTCTTACTCTTGCCGCAACTTGTATATTATTATATAAAGTTATGACCTTAATAAAACAGTTTTCGAAGATCACAAGTGCTTCGTGTTAGGTCGAGATCATCTCAAATGACATACATCAGTATACGATCTGATAAGTATTCCCACCCAGAAGTATGCGGGCGGTAAGAACGAGGTTACTGAAACTTAAAGTGAGTGCACAGGGTAAAATCGACCACTAAAATCTGACGGTACTCGTACAACTCTCCTTCTAGAATTAACCTAAAAAAATGTACATCGATGGCAGTATAAGAGAGTGAATTAATGCTAGCAATGCATTTATGTATCATATTATTATTTTTTAAACTTAAGTAAGTGGCGATGTAGTTTTAGATGGTAAAGCGCACTAACTAATAAAAAGCTTATTCACTCTCGACTGGAATTCATCCACAGTGTAATCCGGTAACTGTAAATTTTCCGCGGTACGCGTAAATAAATAAGATGCAAACGCGTCGAGCGTACCGGAGGAACGAAGAAAGGATGTTTTGTAGAGACGATATCTCATAGCTACACCAGAATCAAATGACTAAGATTTGAATATTGAAACTTATAATGTGTGCAACTTAGTTGAGCGGATCCCGACTATATAGCAGTAGTTACAAAAGTAAAACAGTTATATTATATTTTATTTCAAACCCTCCTATAACTCTCTACATAGGAACACATAGGAAGATTGTAGATAAGGTACACAGGTTAGTTTTTGACGTTTAATGCTAAATAATTTATGTAGAAATGCGTTTTAATTTTGTGAACGATTTTGCAAACAATATCGTAGATTTTCTATAATATTCGTGATATTAGTCAATTTGTATATTATATAGTTATTATGAGATGATCTATTTCAAAAATATGCCACATTTTTCATGGCCAAACCTTGATGATATGAGTGGAGTTTCCCGGGTTTAAAAACATGTCATACAATAAAATATAGCTAATATTTGTTATAGTTTCGAAAGCAAATCACTTTTAAATAGGCATTTTGTAGATTCATGTTGTTTTATATTGCGTGTTGATTCAATTATGTGCAACTTGTGGAAAAACGATTATGAATTTTTTTGTTACATTATATACAAAAATATAGTAAATCTAGGGCTGCTAAAATTTTTACAAGATTGAATAATATGCAATAATAATTTCAATTAATATAGGTACGCTCCTTTTAATGAACTTTCATAGAACGTACAAAAATCTGTTCAGAAATTGAAAGAGTAGGTCTCTTACCTACTTAGAAACCATTTCATATTATGTAAACTTATTGCGCTTTGAATCAAAAACCAATGAATTTATTATTGAAAATGTATTTGATATTCGATTGAAAATATTTTAATGAGATTTATATACCTCAGTATCGGGTTGGAAGGATTCATGATGATCATTATCATTAACAGCCTTTTTAGTCCACTACTGAAAAAAGGCCCCTTTATGGAACGTCACTGAACCTGATCTTCGGGTCACCTTTTCCAGTCTCTGTCCACTTCCTTGCACTGCCTGACCAACTTTACTCTTAATTTGTAGAAAACAACAAGTTTTTAAAGAATAAATTAGTTTTAAAAATTAAGTTCAAATAAATGTACATTATATTCATGATGCGCGTCCAAACAGACAGAAATTATCGAAAGAAACAGTTGTTTAAGCCCCATATCTCTGGCCGATTTTACAGATTTTCCGCAACATTATGAGATTGTGAAATTTCATATTTATAAAGTCGTTATGTGTGCTTGGCTGGACGAAATATGGAGATTTCCCTAGAATCACTTTACATAAACATATGATATACTTATATCTAAACCTCTAGAAGCAAATTTCTAAGCCGCGAATAATAACAGAGCTAAGTGTAGAACATACAGACGAAAATGGTTCCATATTGTTTCTAAAATAACAAAGACTTTGTAGTACCTTTAAATTATCATTAATTGTATTAATCAATATGAATGACAAATAGTAGCTTTGCGGAATGTGTTTCAGATAATAATAGTGCATTTTACTTATTAACATTAAGTAATTTTATTATTATTGCTAGGCTCGTCACTGAAGATAAATAAGAAATGTTATCAGTATAGCTGTGCATGCATTGCGAATTTAATATGCGTAAACGATGTTTATTTGACTCAATTACAGTTTCTCGATGATTGCTAGCGTTAAATTAATTTACAATTGGTACCGATAACCGGTATCGTGTTAATGTTTTAAATTAATTTTCTTCTATTTGTCAAATCGTTAAAGTGCTAACCATTTATGTGTTCTGGACACGCCTATTGCGAGTTAATTTTAAGTCGTCACTCGACAAAACAAGCTTTGATACAGTCCCGACTGTGTGGAGAAATACATAGTTAGTAAGTAACTTCATGATCTTTAAAATCGTTTAAAATTTGCGTTATTATTAAATGACTAGCAACCCTCACCGGCTTCGCACAGATGCAATTTACTAATTAAGAAAATGAGAATTGCGCTTAGTAAAAAATATTAATTGTTTGATTTACAAAATATCTCTACCACAGCAGGCACTTCGTCGAGATTTGGGATTTACCCAACGAAATAAAAGATTCGGTGAGGTAAAACGAGCTGTTAAAGTGAAAATCACAATTTTCATACAGAGATATCATGCTAAATTTTAATGTTTCCGGTGGATTTACGAAACAAATATTTCATACAAACCTGTAAGTGACAATTGCGATCACAGAAAAAAGTAAGTCAAATCTCAAAGATGTTTTCAAGTGATAATGTTTAATAAAGTCATAAGGCAACTAATATTTAATTATAAACATTTAAATTCAATGTAACTATTTACTTATTCATTTCTGTTTTCAAGAAATTCGACCGAAAAAATTATGCTTTGGTAAAAATATTAATGTTTATGTACAAAACTGACGAGTACTCTGGTGGTAAGAAGGAAATGTAGATAAACAAAATGTAGTATTATGATAGTTTTATATTACATCATACTGATTATGCTTCAGAGCATTGGCTCTGAATAATAAAACATGTTTTGACAATTACTTCAGAACTCTTATTATTTTTAAGTGTGATGTCTTGGACCGTTATTCAGTCAGATCGTAATTTTGGGATGAGCTTTTCAGTAGCTTATGAGCTTTATTATGCTCTTACAATATATAATCTAATGTAGCTCCGTATTGTTAATAATACCAATATTCAAATGACAACATGGCCACCGAAAAGGTCAAGATTAGCGTCTATCATCACCTAGTTGAGTGTAGAACAATAACTTACTTAGAAATATAATTTATAAACTACCCCACATAAAGCAGCTGCCCTGCAAACATAGTAGTACTTAGCCAATCGAAACGAAATCTACTAGTCGGGTATATTTAAAGCAAGAAGCTACCGACTTTCCGATGTTATTATTGGAGTTTCTTTTGTTAATGACCCTCCGATGCGCACTGAGCCCATTCAAGCACGCAAAGCTTATCCGTGCCATTGTCCTCTTTAACTTCCCGGGATTATCCGCACGTAATTACCTGTTTTGCAAAATTGTAATTATGCTCAGAAAAAATCAAATCTCTACGTGTAAGTGACCGACAAACAAACAATAGAGTAAAGTCTGCTACTGCATTGGGCCTTTCTATTCTGGCGCAAATAATAATCTACGAGTTTTTTACTATAACTTTCCAAGAATAACTAAGGTTTTGGGCGCTGGGTTTTTTTTAATAAATCATAATACAAATATATTACAATACATAAACACACATGACCCGATAACAACCATTTATCGATAACATAAATACCTGCCCCGCCCGGGATTCGAACCCCGGGGCCCCTCACTCGACAGCCAAAATCGGTCGTACTAGTACGGATCGTATTAGTATATTTTTATACAGTCTTAGTAACTATATATACAAAAATAATCACGGTTAATCTTTGAAATCTACAGATGTTTTCTTTTGTTAATATATTACTCTTCGGCTTAGTCCATATCGTTCCGTAAAAATTGTAACCGCTCCGAGTCGAAGTAAAAAAAAATTCTCACAGTACTGAAATTGGCAAGTGTTTGAAAGAATAAAGCATTCAGCACTCAATAGTGCTCGACGTAAAAGCCGCTTAGTTTAAAGTGGTCACTAGAACAATGACTATAATGAACAAAATACAAGTAGCACTCAGCTTTATATCATAAAGATGTCAGTCTCGTAATGTTCACAACAATAGTGCATTATTTTCTTTAATTTGTAACAATTTATTAGCGAATGATTATTTTCTCATTCTTTATAGGCTTCGATATTTTAAGGACACTTATGTACCACAAAGCGCCGAGTGACAACTTGCTACTTGAGGGTTACTTTCGCACAGCGCAAATTATGTGAATTTCTTGAAGCGAAGTTCAAGTACTAACTGTACTTATGACGTTGTTGTAATGATTAACCAAATAATTGTGTTCGTTCAGATGAATAAGAGCTATGCAAATTAATTTTGATATGATCAAAAATATGTATGTATTCGTAATTTACAAAATGAATTTATGCGTTTTTGTTACAGACTAATGCGACATTGATTGATTGATTGATGAAACCTCGAGATGGAGATGCAGTCCATGGCCGCGTCTTCCAGTAAGTTTTTTTTGGTTCTCTAAAAAAATAATCCTGTATTGTTCTTGATACGACTGCAAGAGGTGGAAGACTATAGGGAAACTCAAGTAGAATCAAGTAGTAGTTTCATTTGAACTGGATCAGAAGAAATGGAGCAGCGTATTATGCATGCGTGTATTATTAATAAATGTCAAATATGCCTGCTGAGATGACTGTTCTTCAATCTAGTTCTAATACCTATCCAGAGGGATTCTAATAAAATTTCGCATAAGGCCATTGTGTGATTGAATACCTACTTAGAAAGTCATTAAAAACATTACTGAAGTTTTATTTAAGCCCAATGCAGCCCAACGGGGATACTAGTAGGCTAACTATATAAATGAACTGTCAATTTGTAGTTAGCAACGGGAATAGTTAATATTCCCGTTTTCAAAATTAGAACGAACGAGATGACGTGTCATGGCTAATTTGTCGGCAATATTCCCACGAATCGCATATGCCCGCTCACCGTTCTCACCCCTACTCCCTCGACTATCTCCCAGCGAATTAGCGATAACGATATCATCATTTTGTTCAATATTTTAGCGTATAGCAATGGACCAGCCACGCAATCGATTCGTTAATAATATCATTAAATACCTGTTTGGTGCATAACCACTCATGTTAATGGGTCATGTATAATAGTGGATACAAAAGTTAATGAGAGATTAATTTCATGTTACGATAATAGTGTTAAATTTAAACGTGGATGTCTACAAAAGGAGAGGAATGCTAGAGAAAAGATGGATCGTGTGTAAGATAATATGGTTGTGTCATAATAAGTGACTGTTTTCTCGACAGAGTTCAATAACAGAAAGAGTAAAGGCAACAAATAGACTATCATTGACATAACATACTGAATCGTCGTTATTATGTTTCGTTTTTTTAATAATATATAAGATAATTTCCTTCTAAGCGATACCTCCAATAATTTCAAATACCCTGAACTAGATATATATACATACAGCTTAATTTTATTTTTATAATTTGTCAACATACGTTTTTCATTTCCGAGTTAAATTCACATCCTTTATTATTCATTATATAAAGTAATACGCCCATTTATTACGTAGGTTGAGATTTCCTAAAAGATTTAATATGCTGTTTATTACGTTTATTTTGTTTAGTTCTCGTCGATTTCAGGTCTATGAATCTTTTCATTGTTATAAGTAAAACCATACATTTTCCGGCCTGTGTATATTAATATGAGGAACATAATCATTTATTTAGATGTAATCTAGATATAATTCGTTGTAAATGAATGTGGAAAAATGAAAGATGAAATATTATTTTGAGCAGCTGTGATGGCTGAAAGTTACCACGCGCGTATTATTGATCTTATAATGTTTTATTTTTATTCAATGAAGATATCGGTGATGGCTAAAATAATTATATAACCAAAATAGAATGTCATTTATCTACAAACATAAGATGAACAGATATATTATTTTTGCTCAAACACCTCTGACATAAATTTCACAAGTTACATGCAAGTTTCAAGCGGTTAGCATAGAAATCTCTTTAGTTTAAAATACATTTGGATGCTAATTTTAACCGTGATCGATCAAATACTGAAGGAGCTTATTTCTTTCACAGATAAACTGACCACCATTTTTGTACATATAGAAGTATTCTTTTAATAATTAATAAAAACCTTAATTATAGTAAACAGTCGTAAAAACATTGGTTATTCCCAAATACAAACAAATAAATTACATTTGAAAAAGCAAAAGCATTCCATGCTCCCTATCTGTAGCAATTAATAGATGCTCGTTTTCGATTTAACCCTGCACGGTGTCACGCGATCCCTACATACGCACTACGTACAGGTGAATGTTCGCACGGTTACTCATCGGGGTAGTTAGTGATGATGGGGCTATATTTATTAATTCATTGAAATCCATTGAAACAAAGGGCTACTAACTATATGTTGCGGTGTGAAAATTATGAACGGTCATTGAAATTTTGGAACGCGTAATGTCCTAAAACAATTTTGGATCACATATTTAGATCAGTATTACACTACTATTTATATAAATAAAAATCATATGCCGCGTATATGAACGATCATGACTTTAGAATGGCTAGACCGAGTTGTCCGATTATAATTTTTTTTACAAATCCACTAAAAATACATCAAAATGTCAAAAAAAAGAAAGATTAAGTTGGATAGATTCTTCCTGATAAACTTACAGACAAATAATGCATAGCCACTGCAGGTAAGGGAGATCCCATAAAATAAATAGAATTAATATTTTTGTTAGTGTATTTCCCATTTTCTCCATTAGTAAATTGCATCGGTGAAAAGCTGAGATGGGTTTAGCTAGAGCGATGATGTGTGATGATTATGAGTAAGTAAAATTAGAGTTCCATGATTAAGAAAAGACAATGTCTTCTTCATTATTAATATTAACATTAGTATTTAAATAATAAAATGTAGTCACATATCCGCACCAGAATTCTTATAATTCGTTTCCAATCCGTTGTGCAAAAATACATTTTGTAATTTATCTGCTGTCTGTATAATCTACTCTGGTCGGGGTTTGGACTCAGAACAAAGGTTCTGTCAATCCAATGTCAAGGGTTCCGTAACAGAGTCAGTTTCTAGTGGGCTACAAACTTATAGCTAAAGCTATTTATGTTACTATGTCCAGTATGACGCTAACTTTAATGACCTTTGAGTTTATTTATAAGTTTGACATACAATAGTTCTATACGAGTAATTGTATTTATAATTATTCTCAGTACTCGTCGTTATTTTTGTGATAAAAAGTGAAGCTGAAGGCGATTCTAGAAACATTTAGAATTAAATAAAATACTGATTATTCAATAAGAGCACGCACAAAGGTGCACGCGATTTACAATACGCATTTCAAGTTGCTGGACGTTTTTCATCGTATTTACACGGACATATGTACGAAACTTGTCATTATCTGCCGTCAATGGCCATTTTATTAATACGATCTAAATTGTTCCCAAGCTCTACTTCTTGGCTTTTATACGTCCCATTGTCTATCGTCGGCAGTTTTGTAAATCTTTTTTTATCATCTTTTATTCGACACCGCGTTTCCTGCCTCAGCACCGTACGTATTCACGTGCACCGTTTTATTCGTCCTTAACGTCTTATTGAACGGGAGTGCTTTTGTACCTTTTCGACTACGGTCGTGTTTGGAGGTTTATTAATAAAAGCGTATTATCTTCTCATCTGCTATGGCTATATAGTATGCTGTGCCGTGGGATAACGTTGACTATTGACTTGAATGAGCAGAATTTACACGCTGAAATTATTTATTGTAAAATTTTGAAGTTGAAGTTTTTGGTAAATAAATATATGTTAACTGTAAATATTATTTATTTATAAAAATTTAATCAATGTAATTACTGATTTGTCTCTGTTAATTAAGATCGAAAACGATAGATAAAAATTATTTTGAAGCAGGTATCTGATTAAAAGAGAATCAAGATATAGATACTTTAATAAGCATATATAAGTGAATAGAATAGTATCACGATATGAACGAACTATAGCCATTAATTTCACGGGAGGAGCCGTGTCAACGTAGGGCGGGGCCTATGACACCCTGCCAGGGTCCTGCACGTTCTTTTGCTCTTTTTGACAAATATTGCATGCCCTTTGAATTATACAAGTCACACAAAGAAGTGATTTTTAAAGTAAACTTTATGATATTTGTGTAATACATACATACATACATTAAAATTTAAAAGTAAGTGATTTATAGTGTAATATGGTGTTGTCGGGTACTTAATAAAATGTACTTTTTTATTGCTAGGTCGCATTCTTTACGACGTACCGTGTGCGGTGTGCCGGGACCATTCTTCAGGGAAACATTATGGAGTCTTTGCGTGCGATGGCTGCGCAGGATTCTTTAAACGCTCCGTGAGAAGAGACCGCAGATACACTTGCAAAGCCAGGAACCAGGGCTTGTGTTTGGTAGATAAAGCACATCGCAACCAGTGCCGGGCTTGTCGCCTTACGAAGTGCCTTGACGCCGGCATGAATAAAGATGGTATTAATATTTTAATTTAAAATATTTGTTCTATGGTTTAAATAGCTTTGGGATTTGATACTTTCAATGTAATCAACTATTTTTTTGCAGCTGTTCAACATGAAAGAGGGCCAAGAAATTCCACCATTCGACGTCAAATGGCACTATTTCTAAAAGATCCAGTTATACCACATTCTGACGTCGGCATTGCGGTTTCGCCAGTCTTAGATTTAGCTCTACCTAAACATAGCCTTATTCCAACACCACCTCCACTAACGGCGTTTCATAATCCTTATCATACTTACGGTAGAATCAATCTTCTTGTATCTCCACTTGCGCAAAGCCAACTCAAGCCGCCGTCCCCTCCACCAATCACTGCCGCCCTCCTTCGACCAACCGATCCAGAAACGATGTGTGAAGCAGCAGCAAGACTTCTTTTTATGAATGTTAAATGGGCTAAAAATGTTCCAGCTTTTACCTCTCTATCCCTATCCGATAGGCTTCTACTACTGGAAGAATCATGGCGAGACCTGTTCGTCATAGGAACCTCTCAATTTTTGTACCCTCTGGATTTAAAAATACTATACGATGGAAAGAATCCTCGCGTAAATATAAAAGACGTAGAACAGTTCGAAATGGCTCTCGCTGAGCTAATCAAAATCCATCCAGATAGTAATGAATACGCATGCTTAAGAGCGCTAGTACTTTTTAGAACTTCTATTGGAGATAATAATGATGGAGGCAGCATATTGCAACCCAACTTAGAAGTAAGAAGACTACAAGATTTACCAGCCGTTGCTGCGCTACAAGATCATTCTCAAGTAGTACTAAACGAGGTGATATTCTTTATATGTATATAATGTTCCGTTGCACATAACATTTGTTACTGACCTCGTGAGTAATTTGACCAATAAAGATCGTTATTAATACGTGTATATGTAAAGGATTTTGGAAAAATTTTGCT
Source organism: Megathymus violae (assembly GCA_003671415.1). Taxonomy (NCBI): domain Eukaryota; kingdom Metazoa; phylum Arthropoda; class Insecta; order Lepidoptera; family Hesperiidae; genus Megathymus; species Megathymus violae. Next base: position 6,447,188 of record PDGT01000004.1, on the reverse strand, counting down.
GATTTATGTAACTTTTTTTAAATATAATATCCTTTGTACGGATACACCACTAATAAAAAAATAAGATACATGAATGCAGTAAGCAATAATAATAATAGTGTTACGAAACGATCCCATTCATAAATATCTTATTTAGTGATTTATCTATAACAAATATAGTTATTTTTGTTTAAATTTGGATCCTTATTTTTCAGTACACGACGCGGATGTACCCGCTCAATGTATCGCGATCGAGTCAGCTCCTGCAAGTTCTGAATATGATCAGAAGAGTCCCTAGTGTCATGATTGTAGAGTTGTTTTTTCGCGCCACAATAGGAGATATACCGATTGAAAGAATTATTAGTGATATGTACAGGACCGGAAAGGACACCGTGTAAAACATACGTTCATAACGATATGTGTCTCATTAAGTACAGTGTCATTCCTAGTTGCTCATGTATCCTTGTGTAACTTAGTAAGTAACCGGGGAATTAAAATGAGAACTGCTTACAAAAAAAATCGTTCGGGAAATTTGTTTTGTAGTAAATTTTTTATTTACAAATATTTATTCTACTTTATCTTACATTATATGTATAATGTAAAATAAATAAAATATAGTAGATATGTACTAGGCATAATTAAATTTTACTAATTGTAAAATTTACACATTTACGTCTGAAATTTCTTAACAATATACAAATATTTTGTTATCTAGTCAATGGTCATTTAAATATTTGTAAGAGCTATTTAGCTAAGTATTATCGAATAAGGAAGGAAATTACCAAATACATAGGTAATATCATTTTTATTGCAGTATTAGTTACTTTAGTGCCTTTGTTATTTTATGGATTTTAAATTCCTTAGGCCTTATTTGTTATTTACTCGTAAGTGTACGAAGATCTGAAATGATAAGATTTAGGTTAAGAATTGAAGAATGTATTAATTAAGGATTGATGAATTACTATTTGCATTTCACACAATCTTTGATAGGTTCTTCTTCCATATTAAATTTCTCAAGATAATACAGAACGACATAAGAATTAAGATATAGCTACTTATTAAGTTAATTACGTGATATTTTTTGATCTTCTGCAAGAATTATAACATTAATGTAATTATTATTTTTATGTAAATATCTACTGGTACCAATAAATAATTATATAAATGAATAAGTATTATTATTTATATTTTTTACTATATCTAACTGTAACAAATAAATAGATTGGATACAAACTCGAAGCAATCGTTACCTATTTTTTATCAGGAGTTTTATAATTTTTTTATTCTTATCATATGCTTCCTCTTGAAAAAACTTCGTGGAAAGCCATACAGTAAGTAGATCGTCGCGTTCAGAAACACAGACGTATAGATGCTATGATTTTACTACGTAAAATAAAAAATAATAATGGCAAAACATGTAGTATATGTATAAGTTACATTATATGGTATAATTGTATGTAACTCGATGCTTTAAGATTTAATAATAATAAATAATATAAATAAATTAAAAATTGTTCTCTTTTTTGACTAATTAAATTCTTGGAATTTTTTTTCCGATTCCGATCAGGGTATTTGTGTAATAGATAACATAGGTTTTAGTTGTTTGTAATTTCTTAATAATAACTCTTTGTACCGACGTGGAGCCGTAATGCAGGAGCATAAGTAAGGGATGGTTTAATTATTTGTTACTTAGATACACTTTTATTATTAGTGTTACCTACAGTTCAACTATTTGTCAAATATATATTATTGGTATAATAAAAATAACGTTTATTTAAGTTATTCCTCAAAGTCAACTAACTGATTAAAAGGTGAAATTGATATCTTATTAAAAACGATAACCTTATCCCTAAATCTTACTTGTGAGAGTTGGTTGCCTGAATTAGGTTTAAGAAAATATGAGCTACAGGTCAACAAAGCACTCCCGCGCGTGGTAGTAAAATCTTGTGTGCTTGTGCATAGGTTTGTATACCACTTACCCAACTTACAATATCTATACTATACTATTATATATTGCAATACTGTGCACCTGCTACGTCAAATACTGTCAATTCAGCTATAATTTATATCACATAGAAGTCTTTCATGAACCAAATTAGTGAATTTTTAATAATAATTAACATCAGTGTCAGTTCTTGGCCTTCTCGACTTACATTCGTCATGATAATATTATGATGATACGCTGTGGCTCCCCTGTTTCGTTGTCAGTGACAAACAAACCCACTGTACGACGGCTCGTCTCCCATGACATGTGTGCGCTTCGACTATATTGTGTCTAAATCCCCGATTAATCTCCAACATTTATGAGCTTTTGTTCACTTTCTTTCAAATATTTTTTGCGCCGGCGTGATTTGCTAACAATGCAATTCGTACATGTATTCGAAATACAACCATAATAAAATGACGTAGAATCGCATTTCAGTATCCCCAGGGAACTCGTGAAAGCCATACGAATTTTTATCTCTACGGTCTCGAAATAAGATTGACTTCGTATTAACTTCGGGCAATGGGAGATGCCCGTATTAACTTCTACAGTTTATAGTCTTTCGGTCACGTCAATTTGTATTGTCATTTTAACATAATAGCGATGCCATCCCTACGGGTTTATTGGTTAAATCCACATGAAAGTTACCTCGGATTTTTGACAAATGGAAGTCTTGCATCCTTGTCGTACTCATGTGCAATGTGGGGTGAAAAGAGTAAGATGAAATATTAATGGGGAAATGAAAGGTCTACTTAGCAAAATATGGCCCGGTTATTGAGTAATTTTAATGAAGTATAATAGGGCGACAGTCCTTTGTGTACGTGACACATTCATTGCAAGTCCGTGATAATATTACTCAATATGATTTCATTGTCACCGGATGACACCCCAAAACATCTTATTACTGATTTGATACTATAATGACTCCGTTGTCATTATAGTTTGCCGCGTTGGCTAAGGATTTTACAAAACGTATGTTTTATATCACTTCAACGTACCTTACAACATACGTCACCGTATATATTAACAATACTTTTTAGGACCAAATAGTCCAGACTCAACAATTTAAACCAGTACATTGGAATCTAGCAAGTCTTTTTTTCTCGCAATATTTTGACTAGATTGGGAAAGAGAGCTTGGATTGAGAGATACATAACCACATTCATACAAATGACCATGCTTTCATAACTTAACTGAGAAGTTGTTAAGTTCATTAGAGAAGACAGTGGTTGAAGTCAGACTTGGAAGTAAATAAGGATAAAGTTTTTATACTGTAACCTCTATAAAAACTACCTATTTTGTGAACATATGTCTAAAAAAAATGAAACAACGCGGAAAAAATATTCTTATTCATCTACACACGCACAACTACTTAAATGCTTTCACTAATAAATAAAAAATATAAATATATTTATTATTATGTTGTGTGGTGCCCTTAAGTTAGGTAAACCTTTTGCCTTTATCTTAAACAACATTAACAATTACATATATAGGTTGTTTGGATAATACCCACTTCTAACATTAATGGTAGTATCAATGACTAATTGAATTTCAACAGTGTGAGGAACACAGTGTGTGAGTGAGATTTCGAGTTTTACGAAAAACCTACTTGCGAGAAAGAGACACAAGAAAATTGGCAGTAGGACTGTTTTCAAACTATTTACTATCCATTAGTCTCCTGTCAAAAAATAGCTCTTTGATATTTTATTAATTTCTTTTCAATCTTACTCTATTTAATCGGACAAAAAGCAGTAAACACGAGGATTTTCGTGTTCTCTGTTAGACTGCATAGTTACTTATAACAATAACCCAAACAAAGAGACAATCCACAGGAAAGTACCGATAGTGCGATACTACTTTCACGGTGCTCATTTTCATAGAAGTTGATCTTAAAATTATATAAATTAAGATTAATAACATGCAGTAAATACTCCATTTTATGAATAATAATTTATTTCTCATAATTACGTATAACATAAAAAGATATTATGTACGTGAAAATGATATCGTTTCGAATGGGGCTTGCACAAAACCTATCGATAAGTGAATTATTTTTAAATAGGCATAAATATATATTTTTTGTTTTGCCTAAATTTGTTCATATTTTGCCGTTTTAGGTTCCCTTACAGCTTGTAAACACATTGGACAAAAAGTAGATTAGACTGTTATAAAGGTACATCTTTGGCTTTTGAATAGTATTGGCTCTTAGATTGATAAAATTTGGCGAATTTTATATCTGTTATTATTATGATATGACAATATCTGGTGAATATTATATCATATTTATTGACAAATTTATTACTTCAAGGTTTCCTGTAAATGCAGTTCAATAAGAAAAATGAATTCGATGTTGCATCTGATAGGTAGGGTTCCTCACAAAGTTTACTGTAGACATTTTAAGGACAACTATTTCGTTCTACGAAATCACTGACATCTTGTTAATGAAAAATGTATACCTATGAAATTTGCTGGTTATTTAATTTCCGAGGGAAATAAGTTGTATCGATTTACATCAAAGATCATTTACATTTACAAGAAGAAGATTTACATCAACATCAAAGAGTTAATTAAAACCAATAAGTATTATTATTATTTTCTTAAAATTATTATATTATATTATATATTATTTTCTTAAAATTTAAATTAAATATAGCAAAAAACCTATGATGGAATAGTCGACATTCATATCGACAGTGCATTTGTGAATTTGACATCACTAAAAGTCACTCAACAAATGTCGTTTTCACACATGCACATTTAGGTTTTGGTGACGCGTTGATGAGACGAGTGTTGGTCTATTACGTTAGTATATTAATTACGTTTATGTTTAAAATACGTTTACGCGTTTTATAACTATCATAGATTACTATGTCTATACGGAAAATCACTGTCATCATAGGACATCTTTCAGGCGCTAACTCCATCTATTAGCTACTACAGTAAATGTTTATGAAAGTCATTTAAATGAATAAGTGAACTTGTATTGTTTGACTTTCTCGATAAGGTATAATATATAGAGTACTAATTATATGCTGTTATAGACAGACTGCTTATGATTTCCTTTCTACGCATGTGAATTGAGCAGCGCCATCTAATATCAATTACCGAAATTTTTTTGTTAAACCTAGTCATGAAGACACTTTTAGATATATTTCATTACAGTGTACATATATATGCACATCAATAATCAATGGTAAAAAATATTATAATTTTAAATCCCTTAAGGTTCATATTCATATAACAGCTAAAAGTCTACTTGAATGCCACCAAATCAACCTGATATTGATAAATTTGAAACTGGACATTTTGTAAATCATTTTCGAATGGGATGATTGATAATCGAATATGTCAAATGCAGGGGAGATTTTTACCGAATTAATAACATTCTTGATCTCAGTCATTTATACTGCAATTACTTCGAGTGTCTAATCTAATGTTATTGCTTTTTTTTGGGTTATAAGCAAGAAACCTGTTGACCACCTGATGGTATGTGGTCACTGTCGCCCATAGAAATTAAGAATAGTAAGGGCGTCGCCAATGCATTGCCGAACAAGAAGGGAGCGATTACCTCGCAGTTTGAACGTGCCCATCTCGTAGCGTATTAATATTGTAAAGTAGTTGGTCGAATGTTTTCTAAAAACAGATGTAGGATAGATAAGTGAAGATTACGGTTTTATACTTAAGAGGAGTGCGTGCTCTAACAGAAGTTGAGACAATGCATTATAACTACTCTAGTAGGGTTGTTACATTATACTTCAGGTTTTTTATAATAAAATCTACTATTTACAAATATTTATTGAAATTTTCATTACAGACACCTCGTTTATCATTTATAGAATTTTAATAATTCATACAATACATTATATAAAATCGTAAAATGTTTTTTTAATAATGGCAAGTAAATAATTCTAATTCCAATCCAGTTGAATTAAAATATCATAGTACATAATAAAATAACAATAAAGGATAGAGTGATAGCAATAGTTCCCAATTAGTGTAATATTTCTTATTAAAAATTAGGCTAATAATTATGTAGTTTCTAAATAACTTGAACATGATTTTGTTATAATATATTATACCTATATGATTTAAACCATGTAGTTACATTTACACTACAAACATAAATTATAATAATTAAGAACCTAATGTCCACACATTTCATGAAGACAACATAGATGGCGTCAAGTTACTTGGCCTAGAAAATACAGCGCACTGCCGTAGCCGTATGTATTATGTAAAGGATTTCATTGGTGCGCGTTCGTCCGATTTCAAGTGATTTCACTTCACACAACGGTGGTAGTGCGCTAGCGAGCAAGTAGCTGTCAAAATTTCCTTTGAATGGAAAGTGAGTGGCAAACTTAAAAAAATGGTTTTTATAACACATTTTAGCTAAATTTAAGTTATGTACGCCCATAAAAAGTCGTACGAATACTTATTATCTTGTTGTTCAACAAGTAGTACTTACACTGGCGAAAGAAACCATGGTGCAGTGTCATCCACCTTTGGAACTAGAGGAACTACCAAAAGAAGACGAAGAAAGATTAGAAAAACTTTTCTCTAAATTAGACAATGATGGAAACGGCAAGATCGACATCCACGATCTGTCGGTTGCACTCAAGGAGCTGGCCCCCCATATCAATCGCAGCTATGCAGAGGTTAGAATGTGGAACATTTTCTAGCTAAGCAAAAAAACTACTGTAACGGTGGTTTCACCTTCAATCGTTTGTGGTACGTCGCCGTCACATGCTTGAATCATACAAGTTCCAATTGATATTGGAATGTAAAACAAGTTTGTCAAAAGTAACTTAATTTGAAGTTTTTTTTACTTTATTGTCAAGTTTAATACATTTTTTATGTGGAAATTGCTAGTAAATTAATTCTGTATTTACTAATAATTCTAAGTTTCTTTTTATGGGAATCCTACAAAAACATTGACAAAATTAATACCTTCATACATAAGTTCACACTATTAATTAAAATTATTACTCCAATCTTACCTATTTGTTGGTTCATTTATAAACATTGATGTATTATCATCAGATAAAGATTCTTATCAAATTTGGTGTCAAGATATTTCCTTCTGAAGCCTTTTTGATTAGTTGCTGTCTTAAACTTCATTATGTCGGAATTTTTTTTTTAAAAGTACCTTATTAAATTATAAATTTTTGAGTATTTTTTTTATTAAAAAAAATGTAAATTAGTATTTCTTTTAAAACTACTTTAAAAACCAGTTACAGAGGATCCCATATTAATTGCTTCTCCAGAAAGAAGAGAAAAATGCCTCAATTATAACAATACCTAGCTATTATACACTGAAATATATCCTCATAATCACATAATTTGCTTTATTATAGAACCTCCAGATAGGCCTGACTATTAATTGAGTTTTCGATTTTCTATTATCAGCAATAAAACAAAGCTAAAGCTAAATGCAATTTTTAGGACATTCTACTTAATATATAATGGTATATAAGTATATTGTTATCTCACCTAAATCTTAATGGATGGCGTTAGGCGACACATTAATCAATCTAATATATAAAATTCTCGTGTCACAGTTTTAGTTACCATACTCTTCTGAAACGGCTTGACTGATTTTGATGTAATTTTATATGTATATTCAGTAGATCTGAGAATAGGTTGTTAACTATTTTTAATATTCCTAAGTGATAAGGGTGGTCCACCCCAAATTATAATTTTTTATTTTTTGGACAAATTTTATATTTCTTATTTATAATGTGGCATTAAAAATATATACAACCCTAAATTTTCACCCTCCTACCATCAACCCCTACTTTTTAATAGTGATATTAGTAATTCAATCATTTTCAACCCAGGTCGATAACCGACTAATTATAACTTGATCAGTAACCCCTGCCAGGCGTCTACCGGTGTCACTTCTAATCCAGTAAACAGCACAGAGTAGGGATCAGATCTCTTTTCTCATTACCTACAGTTTTTAGCCATTGTTATTATTGTTTGTGCATCAATCGTAATAGTGACATTTACAATTATCATTTTACTATTTCAGTGTTATTTTCAAATAAATTTATCATTAATTCATATCACACCATGTTTTTCAAATAGACAATTATACTTGGCACTCTCTCGAGTGGGCAGGCTATCCAGTTGGTTTGATTTAGCTAAAGATGGGATAACAAAAAATATTGTATACCCTATTGCGTTAAGGGATTGATATTGGTTTTTTTTAGTAAAATTATTATAATTAGCAATATATATGATTAATAATTTATATGGCAAAACAATGTTTGCCGGGTCAGCTAGTATATTATATATGATAGTAATTGAGCATTAACTTAAAATTAGTTAAAAGAATATTTTAATTAGTACTATTCAGTATTTGCCAGTAAAAACCTATCTGCATATATAGGTAGTGTATTCCATTGTGTAATTTAATTAAAATAAAGCAGTGAGTTTACTAAAAATACTTTGCAAATTAAAAAAATTGCACTAATATCTGTTGCCTTAAACCCTTTCATTGTGAACAGGGGAATAGTTCCAGCCAAGCCAAGTACTGAGTTAGTAATTGATTGTCATGAACCAGAACCCATTTACATATATAGAAATTGATGTTGTGTTCATTGTTTGCTTTAAAATAAATGAAGAGTGAACACTGTTGGCATAGTTTTGATGTATAAATTGTCACTGCTATTCGAGTAATTTAGAAGTATAGTACTTAATTAGCACTTCCCAAACTGAACTTTTGTACAATGTAAGCTGTTTTACTGCTTTTTAGATTAATTTAATTCTTATCGTTTTTACTTACATAATACATATTTACATAAATCGAAATTAATGAAAGAATTATTTAATATTTTAATGTACTTTTTGTTTGAAGATGTCTGGGATGTACTCATATACTTATTATATAATATCTTTTACAGAAATTTTTGGCGAAATCCGGAGGTAAAGATGCCGGTGATGTCACCCTATCCGAATTCATTCATTATGTTCGTGAGCATGAGAAGAATCTCAGGTTGCAGTTCTCTAATCTTGATAAGAACCAAGATGGTATGTTTCTTCTGTCATTATGATCATACTCAGATTCTAGTAAGTAAACTGAAAAATTGTAAGACCGTGCATATGTTCTGATTTTAAAGTTTTACATGTTACATCTATTGCGTATTATATAATTTTATGGACAGGTTAAATAAAGAATATCATACTATAGTATCGAGTTTACTGTGGTCACAGATGTGTTTGACGATATCCGTAATACAAAATCAATTATATTATTTGGATTTTATAATTAGTGGATATATTTCGTCTTTGTGGTCGGGGAATATATATGTATATATGAAATATAAGAATGCAACTATTGAAGATTTGTAACATGTTACGTAATTGAAAAATGAATAACATAATTGAAAGCTAATATGAAATCATGTATAAAACTTTTCCGTGTATTAATAAATCACTGACTTGTAATGTCAGTAAATAATCAGAAAAATATATCATTAAGATATTAAATTTCATATTCATTTTATAATTCTAGATTTTATAAGTAGGTAAATTATATCCCCGGCTATTCTCACAGGATGATAATTTCGGAAATAAAAATAGTATCAAAAAAGCCATCGTTTTGTTAATAAGTGTCATGATAACTTTGTCAATTTAATTTTCAAGTCTTTTGTTTTTACATAATTTTATAGAAATAAATTTTCGAATATTCGTTCAAAATATTTAATTATAGGATTTATATAAACATGATTCTTATGAAACCAGGAATCTCGCCATATTTTCTTGGCAATTTTATCTATGTAGAAATGTTAAACACCCATTAATTATAACTACTTCAATTTCTTAGATACTTATTCATTTGATTTATTGAAGTGTGTTCAGTTGTAACATTACTTTAAATTATTTATTTTTATTATACACTACAAAACTGCCATTGCTTCGCTTAGGAAAAACTACGCGTTACGCTAATAAGTAGTACCTACCTTATTGTAAATTAATGTATAACATTTTTTGAACGGATTGCAATGAAATGAACTTGAAAACACTGGTGAAAACGATAACGAAATCGGTTATGCCGTTTCTGAGATTAGCGCGCACCAACGCATAGACAAACAGACAACAATTCTAACAACAATTTTTTTGGGTTCTATTGCGTTAATATAGGCCCCTACAACAATTATTCTCATACATCCTTCATTTATAGAAAGCGATCAGTTACAATTTTATTACATGTATAGATTGCACTTATGGCACTTGTATTATTCGCATTTAATTTTGATGTACTGATGACTTGATTTTTAGGACTTTAGAACCATTGGCTATCCTTGTTTTTGCCATAATTTCGGATATTGTGATATTAAAATACATATAATTCTTAGTAAATAGAATAAAGTCTACCAACTAATAGTACCTGCTGGAATAAAATGCGGTAAATAATTATATCAATTATTCTGGAAGCGAGGCGAGGGGTGGCTACTAGTTTTGTAATAAAATACATGTGTAGGCTGAAAATGACATAACTTTAGTTTCTTAATTGCGACAGGTGCTTAAGCCATACTACCGTTATCCGACATTTCGTATTTGGTTTATTTGGTGCTGCTACCTCGTAAGGAGAAGTTTCTTTTGAAAATTTTGAGTAAGATTTGAGTTCAAGCAATACATTTTTATGATTTTCTCCTTTTTTAAATGTATTCTGGATTTATAGACGATATTGAAGACTTAGGCGATTCGATATAGTTTTTTTCTGTAAATATATGAGGGAAAAAATACCAGATGTTGAATAACGGCATTATAGCTTAAGACCGGCCGAAAAGGCTTTATGAAGCGTCACATACAACATTTTCTATTGAATTATACTTAGTATCCGGAAGCATGCTTTGTATAGGTACATTTTGTAACCTTTATTTATGCACTGAGCTATATGAAAGGTTGTTTAAAAAAGAGAAAATTTAATAGTTTCTATACCTATTTTTAGTCCCAAATAGCTTGCTTTTAACGATAAAAGTTTTTTTAAAGAATGCTGATAATATATTTGTATATTTTGTTGTGATTTTATATTATTTATTTATAATTTGTCTAAATTAATTTCAGGTAAAGTGGATCTCGAAGAGCTTATTTCAGCTTTTGCTGATTTAGGCATAGCAATTGGAAGAAATGAGGCGACAAACTTATTAAAAAGGTAACTAACATTTTATTTATTTCAAACGTATTAAAGATATCAGCGAGTAATTTTTTTAATTATTTTTTGTCTATTAAAGTATTTTATATATGCTGCGAGTTTATTTTATTGTTTTAAAATCTTGAATCAAATGCTAACTGCGAAATATTTTATTATTTAACTGTGTTGCGAAATACTGTTTTACGAAGTTCAATAAAGTTGAAAAAGGATGTCAGATATCGATATTTCGAATGTTAGATTTCGAACATCCACGTGCTTTTATGAATGTAGCAGTACAAAGAATGTTAAACTTCCAGTGTTAATCAAAAATACACAAGGAGTATGGCAGTATGGAGAATCGATAACTAAAGTTTTTAGTCATCGGTGGAATGTAACGGTTTTTAAGTCATTGGCCACTTTTATGATGTTTGAATATTTTTTTTATAGTATAAAATATAGGTTACCGGACTTAGTTCTTTTGTTGCATTTATGGATCGCCGTTGTGATTTTGTGCCAGCACTAATATTAGCGAACACTTGATTTACGTTAAATGACATCGTATGGCGTAGCATGCGTAAATATTTATACCACTTCTAAATAAGAATACTCAAATGTTTCAGAAAAGCGAGTTGGCCAATATTCTGGTGGTAAGTCAAGAATGAACATCACGTAGATGCCGGCTTCGCTAGTTAAAATGTACATGATCGTCTTAAAACGTGTTGATTGTGTCCCAAAATTATAACTATATTGTCACTAATCGACAGTGAATTACATTGCTGTATAATTTCTTGATCATAGCATATCTATCTATATCATCATATATCGACACGTGATATTGCTTGTTCATCTTAACTCGCCAGCCTCATTCAATATCAATTCCAATTCGCTTACGTAACGCAACGTCGACGGATCCCTACAGTATTGCAGTACAATACACTTAATTGATATTACTCTACATCTATGTCAAGGAAAATCAAGAAGAGGTATCTTTTGAAGTTATCGTTCTTGTAAATAGACAATATTTGGGAGTATTAATGATAATCGAGGGGAGGTCAAATAGTTCGCGAAAGGGGACGGAAGAAAAGCAAAAACAATGTGGTGTTATTATTCTTTTCCCCCTGACCATAATACATTTATTTTTTTATGTCTTCAAAATAAGCGAAAATTACAGAATTGTAAATCCTGATTTTACCAAAGTAAGATCTTCGTAACCGGATAACATTTCCTTCTGTATGACTCTTGGCCGTTTTCCTGCCTTTGTCGAGAATTTAAAGAAATCACTAAGTTTAATTTACTCCATAGTTGACATTTTCTTCCAGAATAACGGTAATAGCTTATAGATTTTTACTTAAAGTTGGTATACATATATATTCGCAATTGCTGTGACCTTTACCCCTCGATATCCATTCCATTCAGCGAACTCTTTGACCCACTCTTGTATATACTCCATTTATGTAGGTTACAAAGAATTAAATAGATTTTCTAACTAATGATTTTATATTTTTATTAATATATATTCATGACTAAAAAGAAGTGGAGCACGTTAATAATTTGATACGGGAAACAGTGTGGAATGAACACACTAGATTGCACTATCCAATTTTTATAAGCCCTTAAAGCGTACACAGAGTATGTAAATTGTTACATTGTAATACATGCACTCCGATTTTCTTACAGCTGTACATTCAAGTGTATCAGGCGTTAGTAAATACGTGAAAACCTAGTGCGGTTAGGTAATCGATAATGTCTTCGTAGGCAAAGGTTATGAGAAAAGTCTATGAGGCAATATTTTAACGAAGTTAATTCGTAGAAACACGGAGTGTCAGTTTTTCTGAGATACGATAAAAGCTACTACATACAAAGATGAGATATTCTAGTGATGTTCCAGTATTAATAAAATCACCGCCTCGAATGCGTAGAGCATTAATCTGGAGGCACGCTTGTGTGATATTGATCTACAGAAACACTAATTTTTAAGCTCTTGTCGACTTTTAACCTTCCAAATAGTAGGATTTTAATCATAATACTCTCTTCAGAATATTATGTAGTGGACCAAGATATATAATTAATATTTAGTGATGTCTTTAAAATTTTTTTATTTGCACTGTAAGTTTAGATGTTGTGCTTGAGACCCTCAGTGACTTTTGGCGTATCACTGTAAATCAGAGGATATAATAAAGCTATGAACCTTCTGAAATTGCAAAAAGTGTCAAATGCTCCTAACTTACTGCCCTCGAAAGTTATTTAGGCAAATAGAGTGAAAGATAAGCGATGTCAATATGTACTCATTACATAATTATTATTTGTGTGTTATACCTATCTTGTTGGTTAATTCCTGATATTTGTTAATAGTATTCAAAGTTATCTATACAGTATAACGAAATTTTATTTATCGGTTTTTGTTCATGAAGGATATATGAGAAAACTGTTTTTATGGGTATTTATTACCGCAATAGTACCCAAAACAATAGTTGTTACAGTTTTTGTCTTTCTGTTTGCCCATTTGTGGGCGTTAATCTCAAAAACGGCTTAATCAATTTCGTTTTAGTTTTCACTAATGTATTTCCATAAGCATTACTTAATATTTAAAATTCGTTTCATTGCAAACCGTTCAAAAAAAAAAGGTTATAAAGAAAAAAACCCAGTCCTAAAACAATACAGGTGCTGTTTCTAAGCGTAAGCCGTAGTTTTCCTGAAGCCAGGACGGTTTGCTAGTTGAATAATAAATCTTTTAGTCACCTGTCCTGTCTTGAAGTTGAGGAACTCTAACGTGCTACGACCATCGTTGATGCAGTGCAAATTATTGTTAGTGTTATGAACTTCAACTATGAACATTTTTAAGATATAATACTTAATGACCGCTATCTTACGATAACAGGAGTCGACGGATGAAATCTTGTGATTAGTGATGTGATGACCATGTATTGTATGACCTGTTATTCGTTGCGATTGCGCCCAAAATCGCCTACCACTAATTATGTTATATGATTACAAATTACTTTAAAAACCCATCTTTACATATCCGCATTATGTAATATAAACAATAACATTTGGTTGTACATTTTCTTTCTAATAACAGGCAATCCTTTGTCCAAAATAATATCATAGACGCCTGTGTCTACCGTGTCCTCTTGTGCCATTCATGTTCATAAAGTGTTATGTGTCTGAGAATAAAGTTTATTGTGTATTTTTTTTTTCAAAAATTACTAACATACTATCGTTATTTTTTTTTAATTTGTGTGTAATAAGAATACAATAAGAAATATTTATGAATATATATAATTTAATATACACGAAAGTCTATATGATGGCGTTGCCCATGACCAGAACAGAAAACTTCGTGAGCCCGAGTCGATAGTTAATATATAAACAAAGTTGGGTTAGTAATCTATTACGTGAACGTGAAGTAACAGTGAAGTAAAAGTAAGTAAATAGAGCGTGCACTAATTGGATGAATTAGAAAACAATTAAGGACGAAACCGTTTTAGTAAAAACTTCATTTAAGCGTAGATATCGCTAATAGCAAAATTACTATATTGAAAGTAGACAACTTGTACTAGCCTACCAACATGCGGCTATGACGAACCCGTAGGTCATATTCATGCGTACCTAAACCATACCACAGTACTAATTACATTGGCGCACCTGAACTTAAATGCAGTTTATCAAGCGGTGCAAAAACCAGATGCCACAATCCATATCTACTCTATTACCGACAACACCTGGTTTTGTCACTGCTACAAGTATGTGGTGTAATTTTGGTACGTCTGAAAAACATCTTTCAACCTGTATGCCTAATTGTTTTGGTTGGTTTATATCTTGTTATTCTAAGGTGTGTAATTTATCAAATTTGTTCTCAGGATGGACCAAGATGGCAGTCTGAACATCAGCTACGATGAATGGCGAGACTACCTCTTGCTAGCGCCTGCCACAGACATACACGCGCTCATACACTTTTGGAGACATTCAACCGTGAGTAGCTAAATGTTATTGTTGTGTTAAGATATCGTAGCGGCACCTAATGTTACAAGAGCGTTATGACGATTACAGAGTTAATAGAATAGTTATGTGAGTTAGTCAAAATTGACTTAACACCATGAATTTGTCTAGGATGTCCAGTAAGTAAAATACAGATATGTGATATTAATTGCTGGATTTCTTGCCGGTAGGCACGGGTCGTCGCAGAACTTTAATTAGAAATTTGTCGGAATTACAATATTATCGTCAATTTGTATGTACAGAAATAGCAAATATTCATAGAAATAGTAAATGTTAATGTATGTAGAAATAATAAATGTAGCTATATAAACTCTTACGCATTAGTAGTGATAGGATTTTACGTTATAAAAGTATTTTCATGTGATTTATTAAAGCAGCGTAACTTTATATGGACTACTGTCGCTTAGGTTAATTTGTTGAATTAATTTTAAAGGAATCATTGACCTTTGTATGGATATAAAGTGATACCATGTCATTGTAAATACAAATTGGCTACAAAATTTAATAAAATAAAATAAATGTCTAAATATATATATTAAAATAGAACTGAACTAAGTTGAACATAAATGCAAGTATAAAAACGAAAAACTGTGATTGAAATAAACGCGTAATTTAATTAGGAAACTTACGGGAATAACAGAAAAACTATATAAACAATAATATATTAATTAATTATATATTAATTAGTATAGTCGAAATTTATCTGTGATAAATTATGTCTGGGTTCATAAACCTAATTAATCGAATATTATGACGTAAGATTAAATTTTATCTAGTGAAGTTTTGTAAAAGAATAACATGTCTCAAATTCAAAATAAATTGAAATATGTATCGCAGCTCTGGCCTAACAGTAGTATCCTGTTTGTGATGGGTGTGTCCACAATTACGACATACATATGTACGTATTCAATAAAGATAAATGAATCGACAATCGCGGCCTCGCTATGTCGCGTGATGTATTACGCAGTTCAGCTATCTTTGCTCAGGATTATCAACTTTATTTTTATTTTTGGTTCGACAATACATAACCGAACTCATTTGTTATTCTGTCCAAAATTCGGGTTATGATTGGAAAGATGTTTCAGTTTTCCTATACAATTTGAACATGCAGTAGTAATTTCTTTATTAATTCTGGCGATAAGAAGCATTGCTAAGGTCAAGAAATAATAATAAATCTATATTAGTCAATTACCTTTCTTTAGATGAATTTATTAAGAGTTTTGTATTCGGTGCTAAGGAACCATAATTACCATAGCATATTTATGCATTTGTTTTACGATTCTTTGATCATTAACCCAACTAAAGAAAACTTTCCTCAACGGATAGAATGCATCTTTTGTATGATGTGCATAAATTTTAGTAAATGTTACTGACATCAGACCTTCAACAGATGTGAGAGTTGATTAAATCATATTGTTACAAGCCGAACGGTCTATGGCATAAATGTATGACATACGAAGATTTTTATGATGATGAGAACCATGTTCGTCATTAGATTTTGCCATGGTATTTTTTCCTTATTCACATACTAGTAACCCGTCCTCGCTTTACTTCAGAAAACAGGGGTTGCAGGGTTTAAATCACTCTAGAAAAGTTTGGTGTAGAAGGCAAGAAGAAATCACTGCAACTATTCTCCCAGAAACATCGTCATGCTAGTAAAGCCAAAGTAACGATGCCATATGAACTGTTTCGCAAACGGCGCCGGGCCCGGTCCGGCTTGTGCGATATGAAACGGGTTACCGGCTACGTAAGTTCTTCAACCAGCTTCCTCATTCAAATTGTGCTGCTGGAAATTTTTAAATTTCTGTGCAGATACGTAAAATCCAGAAGGTAGGCAAATCGAACGTATGTGGTTTACTGGAAACTCGAATTTTGACACCCTGGCACAAGAAATAACTTGTGGATTGGCCTACACGCACTGGAATTTGTCCAATGTCCAGAAAACGAACTTTTCATCACCGAATTCCATATAGTTTACTTTTCTGGAAAAACCGTAAAAGTGAAAATGGAGTAGCATTGTGTATTGAATTATGAGGATGTTAGCGACCGTGTAATAACTATTAATCCGATAACATCACCTGTAAACTTGAATCTCATTTAGATTTATCCCCCTAATAGTTCAGCTAATCTTGATATTTTGGACAGTTTCTACTTGGAATTAGAAAATAAAGTCGCAAAGATTCGTAACAGAGACGTTCTATTAATCTTGGGTGACTTCAATTCCAGAATAGGAGCAAACTTCGGTCAACTCAGTAACTCTGTAAGAAATTTTGGACTTGGGATATGCAACGAACGAGGTGAACGATAAATGTAATTTGCAGATGAGAATAATAAATCACCTGAAGGTGCCTACCATAAACATATTGATTACGTATTGGGGCGACAGCGCTGGCGAACATTTATCCTCAACTCTCATACAGAATCTAGCGCCGATTGTAAATCAAAACACGAATTTTTGATAGCGAAGCTAAGACTGATATTGAAAGCAGCTAGAGCTAGAACTACACATAAAAGTATTGAAGTGAAATGCAACGTAAAATTTACTAAAGCTATGGAGCAGAACTGGGGAGAATGGGCTCATATAGATCATAATGAAGTAACACCAGAAATGTTACGCCACCAGGCTAAAAATGTTATCTACAAAGGTATTACAGTTTAAAAACCACCAACTCAAACATGCAAAAGAATACATATATCGGTAGATGAAATTTACTTGTCTTTAGTTGAGGACCGAAAGCAAAAGAAGGCGGGAAGAGTTGATGTTGTCGAACATAGCGTGGGCGTATAATCGTTTAACAATTTAATTAATTGTTAACAAACACTTCACACCGGGCAAACGAAACAAGTAACAGTTCCTAGTGCGGACGAACCGATCTCTTCGACCGCAGATTGTAAACTGTGTCTCCATCCGGCGTCACTCCACTAGCTAGGCTCTGTTGTAGCACGATGTTAGCCGAGTATCGACGTCATCGCGGCGGTGCTGTCACCACTCGGATATCGTGCTGAGTTTCGTTTCACGTCTATACTAATGACCATCTCCGACATATAAATTAAGGCCAGCTGCAGCCGAGATTACAATAAAATAAATAAAGCCGGTAAAATAATGATTTTTACCCTTAAATTTGGCTAGCTGAATGGACTCATAGTTTTCGCCACACTTACATAAGACCGGAAATCGTATCGGTCGAAAAAAATTGCTCGGGAACAGGCTGATTTCGTAACAGGTAAGGGCACTCGGGAACAGATTCTCATTGTTCGCCAGATTATCGAAAAGGCTGGAGAATTTAAGAAGTTTACATACATCTACTTTGTTGTTTTTTCTAAAGCATTCGATTCAGTCAAATAGGCAGTTTTGTGTAAAATATTTCTAGATATGGGCACGCAAAAACATCTTATTTATCGCCTCAGATTTTTATACCAAGAAGCTACATCCACAATCCAAACAGGGGATATCATGTCCAGCAATTTTCTCTCAAGTGCTCGTATCTGTTGAAGATAAATTATTTCACAAATTCTGTTTACAATTCGACGGTATAGAATCGTAAAGTTACGTTACGCAGATCACACCACTCTTGCAACTAGTGCATGCCATATGG
The DNA here is from genome assembly GCA_003671415.1 of Megathymus violae. NCBI lineage: Eukaryota > Metazoa > Arthropoda > Insecta > Lepidoptera > Hesperiidae > Megathymus > Megathymus violae. Next base: position 6,428,491 of record PDGT01000004.1, on the reverse strand, counting down.
AGGAGCTACTCGGTAACATAGAGAGAGTGAGCCTCGATTTTGGATTAAACACTAATCGTAGTAAAAACGAAATCATGGTTGTCGACTGTGCTTGCAGCACCAATAATTCACCGGAAGTTACGCAGATTGCGAACTGCAACGTAGTTGAGTCCTACATACATATATCTTGGAGCTTTAATCTCGATAAATGGCGCATGCATGGATGAAATAAAGATGAATGGCATACTGGGACTGTTATGGACAAAATGAAGAAATATGGGAAAAACAGGAACATTTCAGGGGGTGGAAAAGAAGATCGGAATCCTAGAGATGTGGTGCTGGAGAAGAATATTTGGGATATCGGGGAGCGAGTTTTGCATAAACGTCTTCTTCTTATAAGAACTCTGCATCAAATAGCGTCTATCGATTTTTATTGGTCATGTTTCGAAACGTGGCAGCCAGTCCACAGTGCGTTTCGTTATCCAACGTAAATGGAAGGCAAGAGACCGCGCGGAAGGTCATGTACGCTGTGGGCCGACTAAATTGAATTAGCTATCGTCGGCATGAGTTCACGAGAATGACGTCGAATTGAGAAAAATGGCGGGCTGTTGTCAGGCGTATTACATCTGTTACTACCAGTGAACGAATTTGACGATCACGACCACTTTGTCAAGAGTGTCATGATCTAGAAGAAGACGTTTTGCGTTGAAGTCCAATGTAAAATAAATTTTGAGACATGTTAGTTTCACACATGCTGACAATATACGTCTAGCTACATTTTAATTATGTATTTATAATCATGTATTAATTATGTATCAAGATATTATATACAAACTATATATATAAGTGTGTACAGCTAAATATTATCTGTACATTAAATTTCCCTCTTTTAGTTGTACCCTGGTTGTAATTATTTGTAGTTACCGTTAAAAATAACGCATTCATTATTACTATTCTATTTTAATTTGTCTTTGATATTATTCATTATAATGGATATTGAAATATTTTTTTCGTAAATCTCCGATATTCTTCCCTAGGCGAAATTGCAGATAACCACTAGTTTAACTATAATGACTTAATATGTTCTCTGAAGGTTATTTGTGCCATTGGCCAAGTACATTGTAAATATTAATATTTACAGTGTTAGGTGGTCACTCGTCGACTTTAGACCGCTCTTTAATTTTCTTAAAGAATAAACTATACGTACAATGTATTAGATCGGTCAGTACATGTATATAGTTAGATAGGTAGTCAGTGTATTTATAGGTTATATAAAACTAACTAGCCGACGTTGTCTTGCAAGCCGATTAATAAATATATAATTTACCAATAACTCAAATACAGCGCCACCGAAAGAAACTTGTGTGAATATGATATAAATCGTCCTGATTTTACTCGTTCACCTGCGGCCAAATCAACTTATTCACGATAGCTTAGATTATTTTGTGGAACTGTAGATAACTTGTGTATTTTTCTCCTTGAGGCTCAATTGACAACCCTGAAACGATCCTAATATAATAATTGGGCTATCAATCAAAATCAGTTGTTGGAGGGCGCGGTTCTCGGCGGAAATTGCACGTTCAATCGTAGATCCAAGATTCTACTACGCAGCTGACGTCAATCATTCCACTGTACACAACCTTTGGCTCACATACTTGTCTTTATGTAATTTTTAGTTAAAAAAGCTACCAACAACGACTTCCGTAACAATATGAAGAAGAGGTATAAAATAATAAAACATTTTAATTGAAAAATAAATTTTCTAATTACATCTGTGATGTGATGGTTAAATCACTTATTTTTGTTTACGTGTTCGTCCTTTTATTTTTAATTTTACACGCTAATAACACATTATTAATATTAAGGAGAAACAGTAATAAAATTTGATGTTGCAAATAGTGTCCTGTCTAACATTGGTTTATTGTAAATTATTTGATTTTAAATGATAAAAATTGGACTGTGTAGGATTTGCGCTACCAAAATCCAAAAAGTTAGCAAAAGCTACGAAATACTAACTGTGACTTCGATGGGTGTCACCTTAATTTATAAATTTTAACTCTGCTCGTATATACTCATATATGTTTGCTCTCGTGGGTAAACTGAGATTCATTTACGCTATTAGAAAGATAAGACAGTTTGCGAATGCAGAAACACCTAGACTTGTGTATCTAGCCTATTTTCATAGTCTTATACTCGTATCTTACGGTATCTTGACGTGGGGTAAAGCAGCTGACATAGATTCCATATTCAACCTACTCCATACCTAACTCCATACCTCCAACCTAATCCAATTCTACCTTTATATAAATTAAAATCGCGTGAATTTCTGCGGGAAAAATTAAAGAAATATGTAATATTTCTTTAATTCCGTGGTCTCTCAATACATTTTTAGCGATATTATAGTATTCGATTAATATGTGACGAGCAAAAAGTGATACATGCAATCGTCAAACAAGATTAACACTTGGAAATAAATGTGGCGCAACTGGTATCTCGTAGGTTCAAAATTAACTCTATAATCGTTATGTATTGCCCTAACAGATGTCCTTAGGAATTTTTTTCGCCGTTACTTCTTTTCATTGATAAAGCGCATTAATGAAACTGTAGTATAAGTAAAAAATTACCTGCAGAAGTGTATTGACAAAATACTTAACTGCTTTAATGATGTAGACTTGATTACGATTCGAGCGAGCTTAAATTTACGATGATATTAAACCCATTCGCGGTCTACTAAAGGTTACGGGTTTCTCCAGGATATTAAATAAATATTAAGCGTATTCCATAAGCTTGTTTTTGTGTGGATTTAAGTGGAAGAGTTAGTGGCCTAGTGTCAAAAATTTTTAAATCATTCTTCTCAATAAATTTTACTCTTGGAAGTCATTATTTCCTACTCTATTGTTTATGACTACCATTATTCACCTCCGATTGACATAAGCCGTCAGCCTAATGATGTTTCTGCTGACAAATTTCAAATTATATTATAATGCTTCACATGATTACTGTTCTGAAATATGTATAAGGACTTTTTACTTATTTTATTTTTGCTGTTCGCCATACCTTCAACCGTTGGTCACTAGTGTGCACGACGTGCCGAGAAGGTTGATTTAGAGTCAAGGATGTATAGAGTTCCTTCGTCTTGAATTTGTTATCGGTTTCGACCAGATAATTAAACAGCTTTAGATAATTTAAATATATACATCGTGTTCTTCTGATGGCGAACAATATCAAGTTACATACAATAGATAAATTGACTGCAATGACAAGAGACAAAAAACTTGACATTGATTTCTGACATTGACCTCTGCTCACTGTGACGTTACTTTGTTACGTGTTGCAAACCTTTAGTGTTAAATTTTATTTTGTATCATCAAACACGGTTAAATTATTAAGAATACTTTCGATACTTAGTGTTTCAGCTTCACTATTAAAATATGTAATGCTACCGTCATTTGTGATCACAATTCTTCTAATTATGATGCAACGGTAAAGACATTTTATACTCAAGTTCTTTACTAAATAAGCTTTTTGAAATCTTACAATTTTTGAAGAAAAAGTTTTAAGATATTTTATTTCAAAATTTGCTTAGAGCGATATATGTACATGTACGCGTGCTTTGTGTGATATAACACAAATGAAATCATTATAAAGTCATTTATCTACATAATGTGTTCAAACTTAATCTACTTAATAACGATAATCCCCAAGTTCTGTTTGATTAAAATGCGATGTAATCCATCGGACTGTTTACATTTGCGTTACGTCGCTGGGATGATGTGAACGATGATAGCGAAGTCACATGTAGTAAAATGTGACGTATCTGTCATGCGTCTATAATAAAATTAACTGGACAGAAGTGTGTGCATAAAAAATTTGGAAAATTTTAACATAGTTTTTTGTCTTCTATATAGTTATTAAACCATTTCTTTTGAAATATCAATCTTTCCGTCTGGTAGACAAACTGTGAATACATCACGTGGAAACCACCAAACAGGTTCTCGTGACCCTTGGTATAGCCGTAACTGATTTATGCGTTATTATCTAAGATACATTTAATCTCAGGAAATTGATCTGTTTCCGCAGAATATCAAATAAAAGTTAGTATGGATATGTTAAGCGAAATTAAACAAACATTTGTCTCGTTTTCTAAATCTATTGAAATAAATGAGTATGTTTCTAAGTTCATAAAATTAGGAAATTAACATTAACATTAACCTTAACATTCGATGTAACAATAAAGTGTGGTATGATAATGAATAAATGGCGGGTATAAATGAAAAATACAATAAGAGTGTAGGTAGTGAGAGTAATACATATATAGAAAAAGGAATCACAATTCAAAGCAATTTTAAATCCTGTTTAATAAGTTATTCGAAGAAACACTGAGACCATACACGATGCCAGATAAAGGAATAATATGTTCCGGCTCCACAATACAGATAGAATGCGGCAACTCATTGAACATATGTATACTTTTAAGTCGGAAACTCAATAAATATGATTTCCTTATACCAACTTCATATAAATCTTCATTCGCCGTACACAAGAAATTCTAATGACATGTACAATACAAAGGTGCATATTACTCGCATTATAGACATTATTAAATTATCTCGGTTAACCACTATATCTATTTAATATATCAATCGAGTTAGTGCTACAATAGTGTTTTAGCCAAGTTCGAAAAAAACAACGCAACGGCCATATTTTGTAAAACATGAATAAAATTGAGCCATTATTAAATTTTATATTTGGTTCATTAACTACAATTGAACTCGTTTTCTTTGAGTTGTTACAATTGAACTGTCAAAAAGATTAAAATTAGGTACAAAATATTACGGTGTTTCTCGACTCTTCTGGATAAATAATTGAATATATAGGATTTTGAATATTAGTATTTGCAATTTTGTATCTATCTATTATTTTAAGTTTTCAGATTATTAGGAAATGTGACGTGACCGCGTAAACATAGTTCGCTTCATATTGTAAATTAAAAATAAACATTCGAGCACTGTACATTCCTTGGTACTAAATAATAGATGGGTGGATTAAATACGTATTTAAAAGATTTTTGCCGTATCAAGAATCTCAGCTATCATTGCTATTATAAATTTCATTTTCTAGACCTATAAATGTTTGATAAGGTTGCAATATTACGCGAAGCCGCCGAAGGACAATTTCTCTAAATTAGAGTAGTTTATTGTAATAAAAGACTTTCTTTTATTAAATTTTATTATATCATCAGTATATTTTAATTCACAATTTATTTTTCAGTTCAATGGAACTTGGCCTTATTCAGCATTAATAAGCAGCGGTAATTTCAATTCAGCATTTTCATTTCATAATCTCACAGGTTAAACACACTCTGTCCCTTGTGCGATTGTTAGAATATTAAGTATTACGTTTAATTGAACCATAATTAATTGTTAATTTAATCATAATATCTACTATTGTAGTAATGTCACCGTGGAATCGGTTGAGACTATGATTTGTGAGATGTAGAATAATCAGACTGATAAGTGTTATGGCATTTTTTTAAACAAGTCGTAACAAGAGCAATTCCTGAACCATAAATTAATAGTGGCAAAAACCGGTATCGTCTGGAAGATACATTGAGATTTAACGAAGAGCAGTGTTTGAATTTAAATCCTTTCAGTATTTAAATTCGAAATTAAAGGAATAGCGGTACTGCAATTTTTCTCAACGCCTAAAATAAGAAAGGGCAGTTTTTTTTATTGTGTTTGTTTAAATTCAATATAAGTGGTATTTGTAATTATACGTATATTCTATTGATTCAGAATACGTTTAGATTATGTAAATAAATTAAAAATATGATTTATGATTCCGTCACCGTCATTAAACGCCAGTCCCGCGTCATAGTTAATATGGTATGTGTGTTTATTTAGCTGCTTCTGCAACACACATACACAATGTTGTAATATGTTAAAATGAATTCGATTTATTTATTACCACTATGTTAACCTTATATATACATATATATCGCACCCTTAGAATGAAAGGGACTTGACTCAAAAATTCCAATTTATGGGAAATGACGAAGAAAGTTTTCAAAAATGTATGGTCTTGAGTAAATTTAAGAAGACTGATGTATGAGGTTTTCCCTTTTTCCCTTTCTCACTCATAATTCGGGCTCTTTTTCACCATGGGGTTTTAGAGTAGGCTTTTTTAAGTAAATTTATAGTAAAATCTGGAATTTCAGGAATTTTGAGTTAAGTCACTTTCATTCTAAAGGTGCGATATATAGTAACAATTTATTAGGGCATAAGAAATCAGCAAGTTGTGAACAATATAATATGTATTTCTTTAATAATTAAAACGTGTTGACTTTTACATTTTCACTGACAAGCTTTTCCTTTTAATATTTCGTCGGTTCTATTTAGTTGACTATCAAACCTACTTTACAGACATCAGCTCACGGAGCTTCGTTTATCTCAAAACAATTAGTGTTAACACGAGTCGCAAAGTAAGTAATAAAACGTTTATGTTTCACTTAAATAATTGTTTACTAAAGAGAAGTGACCCTCAAAAAAGATTTCTACGTCATCGAACGCGAATCAAGATTGGCGTTGTTAAGTTTAGTGATCTGGATATAACCGATTTATACAGATTCCATGAGCTGCCATCTGGCTAGTGACGTCAGGTCACAAACGAACGTTTATTTACGTTTAGTGGTACGTGTGCGAAATTTTACACGACGTTATGACGTATTCCTGTTATAGATATATGTACTATATGTACCTAATATAACGCGCTTTGTTGTACTGTACCACTGTTTGCTATCCATGCTTATAAGAGTTGAAATTTAATTTAATTTTGAAATCTTTCTATTAATATTAATATCAATATTTAATATGTTGTTTATTGTAAATAGAGTTTATACTGTTGTAACATGAAATATTATCGATTAAATTTAAAACGAGATGTTAATTTGTTTAGTTAATAATATATTACAATAATAAACGCGGCGTTATATTATGTTAGTTACCATTGTGTGCACACTGCCCTAATGTCGACTGGTAGAGAATCCTTTTGACATTAAGCTCTTTGTTGATGTCTGACTTCGTATGGCCCAATTAGATTAAATAAAACTAAAAAAAATAAGTCAATTTAAATCCTTTCAGTAATATCCAATTCGTTGACAATTTGACCAATAAAATAAAAGTGTATTTTTTTTAATTTAAATTATCGTTGATTTGTTGTCGATATCTGAACAGATAGGAAGTAGACATTCTAAATAAAATTTTGAGTGTCTGGCTGCAGCTGTTATCAGCTATTAAATATGTGTCTCTGCAGCTATTATCAGATATTAAATGTGTCCAATTCATAGAAGGCTACGTAAGGCATAGGTTTTCTGATATTACTTTTAAATATTATCACAAATGCGATATCTGTATAATTGTTTTATATGCATACTTTTACAAAGACGTTAAAACAACATAATTAAAACATCTGGGAAAGTACATCGTCAATTTATAACGATAATTTAAGTACTACAATAAGAACGAGTCTTGCACAATAAATTATCGCCTGAAATATATTCCTCACGTGCTGAAGTGCCACTGTCAGGAGTTGTGTAAGAGTCTGTATTAATTAGGTTAATAACAATTCAAACAATGTTTCCTGCAATTCAATACGTGGTTTCAATATAACTTGTCTATTATAACTAACGAAAGATATTTTTTTATTATTATTTATGAATTAATTATTATCATAATATATTATTATTATTTCGTTTTGGTTTTTAGACTTTAAATTCAACCAAAGAATGCGCGGGTATCTTCACGTAGTTGAAAAAAAAAAGTATTTGAAATATTGAAATGCAAACATAAAGTCACTCGCCGTTGCCGATGTAGTTAAGAAACGTTGACAATAGAGTGGTAATCATCTTTTTTTGTTAAGTGTTGTCTAACATAATGACAGTGAGTTACATATAATATTTTAAATGTGTATTGTATTGTGTAGGTATTTGTGATACCTGTCAATTTTGAAAACATGATGTCTATATGAGAAACCATCCACAAATTCATTCGTGCACGTTTATCATACTTATGTAGTAAAACTAAATAATTCTAACGGATCACTGCTTCGGTGAAGTAAAACATTGTGACCTACATCACTGAGGGTTCTCCGTAAGTGTGTGAAGGGTGTCTCTTAAAGACGTGTGAAGTTCGCTATCAAATCTTGGCCTCCGTAGTTAACTAACGCTTAAAGCAACCCCTCTCACGAAACGAAAGCTAAAATTATCATTGGGACAGTTATGATTATGATCGCTCAACCTCATTTAATACGACACATTTTTTAAGACACACAAACTTTATATTTCATTTAAAGTACCGAATGGATTAGAACGTCATGAAAAAAATCACAATAATGTTAATTTATGACAAATGTTTCAGTAGTTTTGTAATGTTTACATAATAAAAAATTGTTCTTTCAAATTACTTTTGTGCTATGTAAGACTAAATACCACGTGATGACGACTTAAGCATAAACTAAGTGGTTTCTATATACCTAAACAGATCTTAAGTTGTTCCACAGTTTTGGATTGTGTTAACTTTATTTGATGAAAACATCGTGTGGAAATTTTGACATCCGAGAGCCAAAAACTTTTTTTAGATTTTTGCAACCTTGATAATTACTTAGATTTATAATAAACATCGCCATATAGGTTTGATTGAAATCTGAAGATGGAACATAAACAGTTAGTTTTTGTTCTAGAACTCAGAAGTATGTTAGATAAATAACTTATTTCAGTTAGATTCCTGGACCTGATTTAATATCAGGTAATAACGCGTCGGTGTTGCATGAACCACGTAATAATAGATGTACTGTACTATGTACTTGTCTTTTTTATATCAATAAAAATTCGTATTACCAGTCACTCATTAAACTGTTGTTTATCTCTACTAAACGTGGACGGCCGAGCCCCCAGTGAACTTGTATTTTGACCCCGAACACACCTTCGTTATCAGTTGCGGACTCCGGGTATCATTATATTCAGAGACAGAGTTCGTAGTTGGTGAATATCATATCGGTTAGATCGTAAAAACAAAGGCGTCTATCGCTCGCCACTTTGAACCGTCGGTTACAAAGTGCTGCGCTTGAGCCATACACGCTGACAACATATCACTATGTAGCATGTTAACCGTCCCGCAGTTGTTTATCAGACAGGTTGAAACTCAATTCACTCAGTGTGAGAATGCTCTTTGGCGAAGCCAGTCGCGTGCCATCGTCGCGATCTGCTATTTGCACACTCAATTTAGTTAAAGTATTACATTTGATCTGTTAGTAGTTCCAAAGAAGAAATTGGTCTGTGATCTTATTTATAAATTTATTAGATATTACGTGAACTAGATAAAATGTCTCTGGAATTAGAAGATTTGACAGGAGGAACCGGCGATGTCTTGGAGGATTTTATCATCGTGTTCCGCCGTTATTTGGCAAAGGTAATTGCAATCTAATTCCGGGTTAGCCGGGGTAGACTACATTCTTGGTCCCAGTCCCATTTAGTACCAATACAATCTCCGTTTGTAGCACTCTTAAGTCACAATGGATATGGAAGCATACGGTGACATTTGGGAATGGATATTAAAGGTAGTAAAATAGTTTTGGTTTGGACATCATTTTCTTTACTTCATTTACTAGATTTTTTTGTTATTTTCATGAATAAGTGGACTTACCTGCCGAATAGTTATAATATCAAAGTACATTTTATTTTATCAATGATTGCATCAGCTGGCGATCAAAGTACATTTGTTGTATAATTATGATTTTCCTACAACGCTCTCGTCCTCATTAGTTCACGGAATGCGGCAGCGCACCATTTAAATTTGGCCACGTGGTACAACGCTGTTGCCAAGGGAACGCCTTTTAATAGATTTATTAAAAAATTTAAATGAGTTTCGTTTTAACAAAACTAAACCACTGTCATTACATAAGAATTCATTCTGTTAATTTCACATTTCTCTATTTAAAATGTCACTTTACAGTTACACAAACTATAATAAAATTTCGAATACGCTGTGCTGTTCTCGAATTTTCATTTTTCTTTCATTTTATCTTCAATCGTATAATCTCTTATCTATTTATTATTATAATAAACATACGTAAGTTTATGTTTCTTTGCTTTCGGACACTAATAATTATTATTTTATCTATGAAAAAATATCACCACAGCAATGTATCCACATTTGTTAAAGCCGTACACATGTATATTATCATCGTGATGTCTTACATCTTGTGAATAATGTAGCATTGCGATGTGAGTTAACTATACGTCATGTGTAAATGAGTTTATTGATAATTTCTGTCTTCTTTTTCTTTGGCTTTTATTACGCGAAAATTTTATTAAGTCTGTGTTAACATGACCCTTGTCGAATTTTTATCATCGTAGAGACAATTTAAGTTTATGATTCTGGACTTCAGATGTATATTATGAATAATGAATTATGTAAATGACTAATATCTAGAGCTCTAAATTTCAAGCTATCACATAATTTTATAAAATGCTTGAGTCATCTTCAGCCTGTTGTTGACTAAGCGAATAAAATGTTTTAACTATAACAGGAATGTGTAACGTATACAATAAAATTAAATATTATTCGCTCGACCTTTGCTTTGCGAACTTAAAACGAGTTGAGTAGTAAAAAGATATAATGTCTTTTTTAAATAACCTATACATAATAGCTTTTCGCTGTGCACATAAGATAAGATAAAGATTACATAAGATTACATATAAGATTTTTAAAATCTGTTTTTAGTTTAGTGTTACTGATATATTTCAGACTAAAAGAATATTTTCTTTTGTTTTATTTTAAACACTTAAGATTCCTTGCTATAGCTATGAATATATTCGGTTCGTCTTGATTAATAGTCGGTTCAAATTATTACGGATGTTTGTGTGCATACATTTGGGTTAAGTAAACTTGTCTAAGGTTTTTAGCATGAACCCGTTTATTCAAAAGATAATCGTACTCATAATTTTATTGCCACGCAAACGTAATCGCGACATCAAGTGTTCATGAATTAACCACTTCACTTCACACAATGTAGTATTTAAACAATTTTATAAATGTATATTCTTAATATACATATTTACTCAATCATAATATTCTAAAGAGCTTTTATTGTATTGGTTCTAATGGCATTTCCATATTATCAACGACCGCTATTATGCCAGATAGAGAAATAGTGAATGATGTCCGCGGTCTTGTAAAAATAAAAAAATATATAGAACGCTCGATGAACAGTATTCTGAAAGGCCAAAAGTGGATTGAATGAAGTTAGGTGATATGTATATCCGGTATACGACATTGATGCAAAATGCATGACAACGAATATAATAAAATAATAAAATGAATACTGAGATGCTTTGTAGGTCTGGATTCCTGGAAAATACATAAACATAAATACGTTCAATAAAAATGCTGTGTTACACTTGAATGTAATAATTACCAATATGTTCATTTAATATTGGTTTTAAAGCGTTCATGGTGAAGCCCCTGTTGTATAATTTTACGTATTAATAGCATTATTGCTATCAAAGTATGTACGAGTACAACTTACAATGTTTTCAAAAATTACTTAGTTATATCTAAAACCATTAATGTTGTTGCTATAAACAACTTTATACAAATTATAGCGATTCACTTTATTTCTTGTCCGACACGCATCAGTGAAGCCTTTAGTGTTACAGATGTCCATGAAACTGGGACCACTTACCATCGTGGCTCGTCTGGTCGTTTGTCGGCTGTTTACATTAAAAAGACAATCAGTATACGTTTACTTCGTTTCAGTACAATATATAAGTGAATGATAATGTTGACCGTCTAGACAACTGTGTCGCGGAATCCGCGCCTCGATTAGATTCGTAATTAATTAGGTTGCGCCTTCTACGAGTCCTGGGTTATCGGTGACGTGATCCTTTCAATTACGTTAGTGACGCCGTCATATCCTCGAAATGTGGGCGGAAAAACCCAGCTGATCATATTATTAGTTCGTGGAACTAATTGACAACGAGTGATTCATTGTCAATTATTGTCAATTAATTAATGTCAACATTGCAGTCGGGTAGGATCAGTTTAAGAATGAGAACCAAGTCATGCCGTGAGATAAGCTGCCCGAGAGCGTGATGGTAAACTTCACAATACATTAGAGTTCTGTATAGAGAGAAGTTTTGCATTACGCTTAAAAGACTCGCGCCCTGCAGAAGACCACTGAGTTTAAATCAGCCTCATGCTTTCTGTCGTTTACATTATTGGTTATGCGTATTTTCACGATAATGTTCCGAAAAATGTACAAATTAACATAGGGCACTAGTAGGGTATCGCATTGTTTAGATGGAAAATTGAATTTCAACGTTAGTCAACTGCAGACTTCCAGAGCCTGCAAGCGGAGAGATTATAAAGCTCTGTTACACTATCTATGTATATTTAGTTCTTTACAAGCGGAAGTGCCATAATTGAAGTTTAGATGTAAGTAAAGAATAGTGTCGATTAAATGTATCGCTATAGTAAAACTTATCACATTTTTATTGAATACAGTTTAATATTTCTTACATAAGCAACGTCAGACGTACGTGAAACGTGTAAGGTATTTAGTTAACACTCAATTATAGAAACATATAGTTAACTGGTTTGTCCCCATCTGCATAGAAACGTATATCTATATTGACTTAGTCTTGGGTCTAGTTACATAAACAAATAGCTGAATTTGACCTTGCTCGGTCTCATGTAGCCAAGATTCTAGAAACTGTATTCTAGCCTATAGGACATCTTGTTTCCTTTGTCCCTTTATCAGTTCTTTTTTAATTTAAAAGCAGTCTAGAGACGTCAATGTGTTGGTCGCCGGTCTAGTTAAAGTTGAAAAAATATTTCTTTATTTATATTCCACGCACTTCATAAACATGCGCAAACAACGGCGTTTCATCAAAATTGCAAATAACACGTAGTAAGCAAAAGTATTTGTAGATATTTAATAGAATACAATTATTCCAATATAGTTAATAACTAATATCATAAGTTTATCCCGAATTATAATTGGATCATCAAATGCGGATATTGTTTACCTACTGGAGTTTTTATGGAAAATAAAATGTAATTATAACATCACAAATTATTTTCTACTAGAACAACCTATACTAATATGAACCTATACGAATATGAATAATGATAATTCTGTAAGTCATGATACGAAATACTGCAATTTATAAATATTTCATAATCTCTATTATCTATGACACTGACCGTTCAAAGAAAACATTGAAGTACAGCGTGATACAAGGATATGTGACATTTACGAAATCAATTAGATAAAAGAAAAGTTAATTCATGAAGTAAAGTAGGTACATATATATAGATGAAACTCAAATTTGAGAGTTTATAGTTAAAGCTTCCAGTATTAAAAAAATAATATTTTACTTTAAACGAATCGATCCATTCGCGAATGCTCATTTTCTTTTTTTTACCAGTAATCCTTACGAAGACACACGGTTCTTAAAGGTTATATGCCGACCGTGAGACTATCTAACGATCGGTCGTTGGAGCAAGTTATCTGTCTTAATCGGTGGATTTGTACCGATACCTTGACACCGATATGTCTGTTCCAAAGTTTCGTCTGCTTCATTAACTTCGATCGATTAGATTATGTGCATCATTGCCCTGTAGAATTAACTACAAATTTTATGAGTTTAAATCTTGCCTACAGGCTGTCACTCTCTTCACTTATTATGTCAAATTAAAATAACTGTATTCCATATGCTACTTTTCGAGTGTATTGAAAGTATTTTAAATTATTTCTTACTGTGAAGATTTGTTTAACACAAATGTTAACCGTATCAACATTTAGTATCCATTTATTTTCTCGGTAGCCCATGCCTCTCCATTTGTTACCGGTCCCGCTTAGGCGGTATGAAATATTTTTATAGGTACGTTGAGTTCATAGGCGCACTTCTGACTCTCATTGAATTTAGAGGAAAATGTTAGGTGTTTCCATGAAATTAGAATTGTTATGCACTCCATGCTTATTATGTTCCTCATAATTTAAATGATTTAGCTAAGTAAAACATAAATTTAATATATATATTTTTAATTTCAATTATAACAAACTATCAGCAATAACAAATAAAAAGCTAATGATAAAAGGGTTTGAAATTATTATAATATAAAACATATTTAAGAACAGCAAGCAGTAAAAGTACCAGAACAGTGACCTTAGCCGGTCTCAAATTTTAGCAATATGTTTTAAAACTTTTATATAGGACCTAAACTACGCGATACTTGAATACAGGAGTTTTGCACAATAAAAACTAAACTGACGCAAACGTCTCCTAAAGTAGATGTCAATGTTGACTATACTGAGGAAAGATGATAAATTTATTGGCCTGTGCCGTTTTCCTCAGAAGACGGTAGTATCTGTAACAAATGTAACAATGAGCACCACGGCACAGTTCCTTATTAAATTTTTTGTTTACACCAGTTTTTGACACGGACGTGATGTACTGGGAATACCTAATTGCTATCTATACAATGAATTATTGGAATAATAGGATTCAACGTCAATTCCTAACGGTATTGCATTATTATATGCTTCCATATCGCCCACAGCAGCCCTGGCACACTACGCTGTTTAAGTACCAAAAATATCTCACAGCCCATGGCTCTAGGCCGTTTTGTCAAGCTCCACGTGTTAGTGTAATTGAAACTGACATGAGATTTTACCTTAATATTTATTCTTTTGTCAGTTTGCAATAACTAATTACTGTACCTTACTACTGTTATCTATTTTGTGCCCAAATCATAAACGTAAATAGTCATATAATTGTGATGCAAATGCCTATAACCATGGTTTTGCATGTTTTTACTGTAGGTATTTTGTTTGCTTATGTATTACCGCAGACAGAACATTTACGGTTACAAACGAGAATATGGGCTGGAGAGAAGAAGATTGACGATTGCGATGACGGAGAAGGACACTTTTGCGGGACAGTGTAATACCGTCACTGAACTATAATAATTTACTTTAGTCTCATTAATATGTCACTGTAGGTATAATTGAAATAGGAAAACCATATCATTAAAATGTATAAAGATGTAGCTGAAAACTTATTACCGTTTATAGAAAATTAAGTATGTTAGTAAAGTAGAATAGAAAGTACGTTTTTATAGTATGTTGTTAATACAGTTTGACAAATTCTTAATAAAACTGACAATGTTGATGTCTCATCTTTTCAGTATCTGGACATCGGTGAGGATATGAATGTACCTGATGACTTCACACCCAGTGAATTGCAGACAGGAAAATGGTGGCGACATTTGCTAGCCGGCGGCATCGCTGGTGCAGTGAGCCGGACTTGCACTGCACCTCTCGACAGACTCAAAGTATTTTTACAGGTCAGTACATAATAATTGTATATTCTATGGGTTTGGTAGGAGAGTTCACCGCTTTTTTCTCAGCTGACAACTCTGTGGTGATAACCAGATGGAATTAACATGTCCACGGGCGTTTGTGATTACAAACAGAAGGTTCATTGGCTCGTCTGCTGGTTTTTAACGTGGAAGGCTTTATAAAGACTACAAACAATAACGTCGCCAATTACCAGACGAGGTTCTGGTTAAGCATTAATTTGTAATTGTGTCTAGATATTCTCTACACGATAGTCTACACGAATAATGCTGCATGAAAGTTACTTTTTATATTTCAGGTCAATCCTACAAGAGAAAATATGGCAAGATGTTTAGCCAAGATGATAAGCGAAGGTGGTATAACTGGACTATGGCGAGGCAACGGGATAAACGTTATTAAAATAGCACCAGAATCGGCGCTTAAATTTGCGGCCTATGAACAAGTTAAACGTCTGATAAAGGGTGAAAAGAAAAATCACCCCCTAGAAATACACGAACGTTTCATCGCCGGGGCTACCGCCGGAGCTATCAGTCAGACTGTGATCTACCCGCTAGAGGTGCTAAAGACAAGATTAGCTTTAAGAAAAACAGGACAATATAAAGGCATCCTAGACGCCGCTAGGAAAATATACGCGAGAGAGGGACTGAAATGCTTCTACAAGGGTTACATTCCAAATATCCTAGGTATTGTACCATATGCGGGCATCGACCTCGCGGTATACGAAACCTTGAAAAAAAAATACATAAATCGCTATCAAGCTCACAACGAACAGCCGGGAATGCTCTTGCTGCTGGCTTGCGGCAGCGCGTCGTGTACTCTAGGTCAAGTGTGCTCCTACCCATTAGCCCTCGTAAGAACAAGATTGCAAGCGCAAGGTGAGATATCGCCTTCAATTATTTTGTATCTTTTGTACTTTTCGGCCATGAATTAATAACTTCGGACGTCTATTGTTGGACATAAGCCTTTACTAACTTATGCCAATGTGACTCGTCTAGAGTTTTCTGCATTCAGCGGATACACTCTATCTGCTTCGACTCGATACTCCACTGGGTAGGCTTTCACTCAATTTTTGGCCGCATGTTTCTTCCCCATCAGTTATCGCTGGACTGATGAAGCCACATGTGAAAATCCAAGTTTCAACATTTATGTCGTTAATCCTTGTTCGTTTATGGATTTCAACATAACATAATAAAGATTCTGTGATGAGTAGTAACATGTTATTTCCTCCCTTGATTATGTGCGCTGTGTACATCTTTCGAATTCTCTAATATTTTGAATATTTCAGAGAAGGCAGCGAAGGGTGCAGAGGGCACAATGCGGGGAGCGTTTCGGGAGATAGTGCAGAGAGAAGGGATCCGTGGGCTATATCGCGGCATCACGCCTAACTTCATCAAAGTGATTCCGGCCGTATCGATATCGTACGTGGTTTACGAGTACGCAAGTCGATCTCTTGGTGTCAACATGACGTGAGCGCCTTGAGCAGTAGCGACAGCGCTTGACTTTTACCCTCACATCGCATTCTATTTTAAGAATACAAGCAAATTTTGCATTTGTTGTACATAGCTCTCGTGGTATTTAAGTTTATTATTATTTATTTAATTATTTGTGACTACTATTCCAATATTAACATTTTCACATGAAACTGCGGTTTAGTCGTAAATGAAAACCAATAATACTTTGGTATATCGGTTTGTGCATTTCGTTTCATAGTAAATCGTCAGGTGTAGATTTCTTGTTAATGCCGGCAGTGTTCCGGATACACATCTGTGATTTCAATAAATTATGCAACTTTATTTAAATATTTTATTTTTATTTATTTCCTTTATATGCTTTTAAAAGGTTTACTTAATATTACATTTTAGCTATAATACGGATGTGCTTAGGTGGTTATATAATTATGATTATGTTTATTTATTGTCACTGATAAAAACGACTCAGTGGTTTTTAATCATTGTTACTTTGTTAACGGAAAAATTGTGTATCCTTCTAGAAAAAAATTGTTTTATGTCGTGTCAAAGAAGACGAACACGCAGCAGTGCACAGTCTGTGATTATACTTATAATAAATTTAATCTATAAATATAGTGAAATATTCTTCTCCTGAAGTTGATCATCGTAAGTTATATTAAAAATATGTAAACGCATGTTTCACGGGAAATGTCAACTATAGATACGTATTATAAGAATTTAATCTTTACTCATTTCAAACGTACCACATGACCGTGATAGGACACCAGTTCAGAAGAGTCATAAATTGCAATAAATTCGCGCTGGAAGTGACAGTGTAAGTTAATTTGATCCTGGATACGGAAACTGTTCGATTTAATTGCGATTGTACTAAAAGCAAACTGTTTTGTATTACTTAATTAACACATTAAATAGTGAAATGTGTTCAATAATACAAAGCTAATCTGAATAGAAGAACAAACGAAAGAAACGAAACGGAAAATTAAAAGTAATACTTAGTTACCTTTAAAAACGAGTTAATAAAAGTATGTCAGTAACTAATATTCTGGTCTAATTTCAGAACACATCATTTCTACTTTAAATAAATTCTAGTGTGTACTCTCACAGGAATGTGCCTGCTGTATATATCGACATAATTAAGTTCTTCATCTGCATTAACTGTTGCCCGATTAGCAAATAACTACGCATGACAACACGTATGTGGGTCTGGACATGGTCTGTGATGATAATGACAAATGAACCTTTAGAGGTGAGTGAGATAATCTTAGCGTAATGCGTTGTAAGAAATCTAGATAGATAGCTAGCGTAATAGGTATATATCAAATTCTGGAAGGGTTCGGGAATCGGTTAACTCGTTGATTCGTTTAACTTTTGCCTTTGTCGTGTTCCCATTAGTATACTTACATTACTTACTACTCGCGAAACTAATACAGCAATAATTGAACGTGTTATACATTAGATGGTAATACTATCATTTTGAATCGTGTATTACTAAGTTACTTTAATACTAATAGCGAATGCAGTTTTATGGATATTACTATTAATCTTTACAAAGTATACTTATGGTATTCTTATTTGTTAAAATCTTAAATGATTACTTTTTTATATACTTTTATTTATTTAAAATCATTAGCTTGAAAATGTTATTAAATGACAAATATACACTAGTCGTTATGTGCATAAAAATGACATTAATTTAAACATGTGATTTATTATTACATATTTTGTTTCCAGTGGTTTTGGCAGAATCGATTTGAGCGGTAGGATAATATATCGCAAAATATTCTGTAGTCATCAAATTTAACACCAGTATGGCACACGCGTAAATAAAGTAATCGATTTAATGTCAGAGGCATTGTAAAGATATATTGTAGTACTAATCTTTTTTTAATGCTAACTCGATGAACAATTCGGTAGTATAAACGGTTATTGTCCAAATTGTAAGTTAGTTCTAATTGCTGGTATCGAATTAAACATTCTCATTCCGATTGATCATTGTTATATTATAGAAAATTATAGATAGCTACCAAATTTCCTACTCAAATATCTTAGTCGATTTTTTACTTATTCCAATAATGACGTTTACATTCGTAGTAAGAAATACTAAATAGGTAGTCAAATTAGGAACTACTAACAATATGAAAAACTAACAATGTGAAAATGAATATCAATTCCGATATTATACCGTTACCCCACTTACTTAAAAAAATGTTTTTCCACTTGATGGAACATTGAAGTCGAATTCTTACTAAAGAGTTTCACGAATAATTGTTCCACTTTTAAACGTTACCTACCAATTAGGCAAATTATAGCCATAGCATATATACATTATAATTACATAGTGATATTGTTTGTACAGTGAACTTAATAGGTATGTAAAATACCTATAATTTCGACCATCGATACTAATTATTTGTAATTTATTAAATTTATCCACAGTTCCGGCTTAGCTGTAAAACTTAGTACCTGAATTCAAGTGAAAAATTCTATTCAAAAATTATCAAGAAAAGTTAGTAAGGAACTGCTTCTATGTGCCTCTCTTCAATACATAAAAGTGTTTAATACTTATAGCTTTTTATAGCGTACTATTTAATGATTGCATAGTTTATTATTGTGTCGTAACATTGCCTCCACGTGAAATAAAGTGTAGTTGTTATTATTATCGAAATTAAAAATTGAAAATTATTTTAAAATATTTTACATGATCTGAATGTTGCAATTGTAACGGTATAATTAATAAGCAATAAGTATTATTATGGATTTTAAATTGGAATTTTTGCTCTGGTTACTAGAATATATAAAGTGATAAAAACCGGGCACGATATTAAATTAAAAAATCCATTATTTATACAGGTAGATAGTCAACAAATTGTGTCGGATTTATGCTTAGATATTCAATAATCAATAGTTATAAAGTTCTATTGTCTATAGTCCGCTATTGTTTCGTATTCGTGTCATTTTATGACTTAATGCAGTTAAATAGTAATAGGTATCATTTGCAGTATAGTTGAGCTTAAGCATTTACTGAAGTGTTAACTATAGTTCATACGATAAAACTAACAATTTGCCTACATACCTACCTTCCAATATCCCGTCCAGACTTGTAATTTCATGTTGATTTGTTTCTACAATTAGAACACAGTGATTAATGATTTTGGACGGTTAGAAGACGACCTGTTTTCGCTTGTTGGTGATTTTAAATTTCTGTTCCATAGTACTATAATTGTGTTGTTTGATACATTTTTTTATCTGTTTCGGACTGAGTATTATACAATGGTAATATAATTTTTCTGTACCCACCTTCCTATTTTATAGATGCAAAAAAAATTGTGTTTGACTATTGTAAGTGGGTATGTACGACAAATGTTCTGTTGTAGGTACCTATATAATCAAATATTGTTTGTTGATACTTAACTATTATGAATAAAGTCTATCTTCTTCAAATTTATTCCATAGTTTTAATTTGTTTTTCCGCTATATCCGCATCCACTATATTATATATATCTAAAGCACAATAATCAAGCTTTTATATATAAAATTTCTATAATAAATAAAAACAAATGCGGGAAAAATGATTTTCGGTTCTATTAATATATATAATATTAATTCATCGTATTCTATTAATATACTAGATTTATTATTCTTGCTAGTTACTATGCGTAATACGAGGGTCGAAATACTGAAATTAATTAACTTCATGTTACAGAACAATACTATTATATATTTTATGTACATATTACAATATTATTTTTCATAGGATAGTTTTATCTACTATTGTCCAAGTTTAAGTTTCGTAGGCAAATTTTATAGTTTAGAATTCATAAACATATTTTCAAATTTTTCTTTCTGTAACAGCGTTTGAAAGATATACTAATTATAATATGCCATGTAAATTAAACGAGCGTAAATGTTCAAAACTTTCAACCGCTGTGTGACTACATTGAGTTTCAAATACACTAGCATGTCGTTATGCAGCATTACGTGTACTGGCGCGATGTTGACTGTGTAACGCACATTGTACATATATTATATTGACTTTTTGTCGTTAGGACGCTCTAACCTTATGTTTGTATTAAGGAGTAAGAGGGAGAGAGAGTGGACATCATCCCTGCTCCAAGTGTTATCCTTACCTGCACGCTATGAAAGGTGGCGACAGCCATCAAGTAGTTGTGGTCCCTGCTAGATGGACGAGATTCTGGCGATCAAGTATTAGTGGTATAACTCGACACCCATCCGGGTAACTGATTTGGAAGAGGTTGCAGTAGTTTCAGGGTCAAAATAGTCCTTTGAAGTGTAGTGCAAAAGGTAGTATGAAACACTCGGACACATATGAAAGAGTCACGAAGAATGAATATGTTTCTGTTGAGCGACCCAGCTGAGACCGTCGCCGTCTATCGGGGAAAGAGATGTGAAATGCTACCATCCGTGAATTGTGTATCAAGCAACACGTGAAAACAATGTTACTCACCTTATAGGAATATAGAAATTACATAGCTTCGATCAAGCAGGCGAACTTCATATAGTGGAGAATGAAAGAAACGGAAGATGATCACTATTATGGGCCTCAGCGAGACACATCGGATAAGAACTGACTCCTTCCCTACAGACCAGTCAAACAAAGTCTTTCTCAGGACCTGAAGAAGAGAGCGCAAGGGGTGTTTCGTTATAGCAATAGGTATCGATTAATACGGGACTTGATATAAGCCGATCAATGATCGTATTATTGTCTAAATTCTATGACGTATTGAGGGCTACCTTAGACCGTGATCGATCGAGGCAGTTAATCCACTTAAGGGGTTCCAATGTCTACAGATGTGATGAGAATGAGAGACATATTTCTGAACAGTATTGTGCCCATAATCTGTGGCATAAACTTATGAACAACATGATTGACATTTTCATTTATAATTGTATAGTCTATGATTGGAGAGATCGCGGGAAACTTAAAACTAGGTGGGAGTATTTTTTAATGAATTTTTTAAATGTATAATATATAAGATCAGTTTAGTTTAGTGGGAAAGAAATTTGAATATCTTAAACTGTCTGTGAGGTGTATGGTGGGGGGCTCACCCTTTTACCGTGAAACATCTTTATAATTCTTTGATAAGAAATGTTATTGATTATGGTTATTTTCTTTTGGAGACATGTAATATATCTTTATTATAAAAATTAAATCGCGTCCATTCCAAAGCCCTTAGAATTACATAAGGTACCATGAAATCTAACCCTATTAATGCTCTCTAAGTAGAATGTGGTGAACCTCCCTTGCATTTAAGGCGTCAATATTTATCTGATAATTTTATGCATGATGATAATAGATTTCTAACTACCATATTTTACCAAAATCAAAGAACTCGTAGAATTGAAAAATTCTTCTTATTTAGCCTATAAATCGTTACTCCGTCTCCTTATAAGCTTTTACAAATTTAATTCTATTAAATCATCTACCTTTATATATCCATTACTACGTTTGCTTAACAATTCTCACAGATAATTATATACGTTTTCTAAAATAAACGATTTTGGTCTATCAAAACATAACTTAAATTGCAACTACAAGTTTAATTAGGTCATAAATGAGAATTGCCAAGACTGGCATCTTATTTATTGTGACTTCTCAAAACACTGTAAGGTTATATAATCACAGTATAATATTGTACAAAAATAATCTCCTGAGAGATCTATTTATACTGGGGAATGTTTCGCTTTATATAAAGCAGTCAAATATGTACTTTTGTTGAAACTCCAGAAAACTTTAATAATTTCTAATTGTAAACCTTCTTTAGAAACCATATCCAAATTTATCTTTAAAATGTAGTCAGAAATTCCAATAATTTTTGATATAAAAAATAAATTATATCATTGTTGCTTAAAAGGATAAAGCGGAGTTTTATGGAGTTAGCCATTCAGGCATTAGGGGTAATGAAATAGCAGACCGGTTGGCAAAATATGCGTTGGAGTGTCGTGACATCTTAAAAAAATATCACTTCTATTCTTCTATGTATGCGTTTGAAACATGTTTGTGTAAATGAACACGTTTAGAAATTGAGCGTCGTCAATAGTTCGGAATGTTTTTGGAAGAATGATATTCAAGATAAAAATTATATTTTATTCGTTTGTTCTTTACATAATCATTTTTTTTTTGAACTTTTAATTGCACTTAAAGTGCCTTTTCCAACCTTCGTATCTTGCCTACTCTCTTCCCTCAATCCGGATTTACATAGAACTTTAGCCTTATTTGTTATGAAAAACGATATAAAGATATGACTCTTTTTATTTTTTTGTTTAATATAAAGATTTATTTAATTCACAAGTATTGTAATATATAAAATTATTGTTGAAAGTTCAATTAACAAGTTAAAAAAGCAGGGATTTTTATATTGTATCCTATCCTATGCCTTACTTTGCTGATCTTATTTTTTGTTTCTTCAAATTTATCCGAATATTTTTATTTTGTACCTTTTATATACCTTTGTTTACGGTCCTTCATTTGTCTTTGGCTGAGTATACACGTACGCTAAAGCATTAAGAAAATAAATCTATAACTGACAATGACATGACATGAATGTTGATATGAATGAGTACAGAAGTGGAGGCGGGTTCGTGTTGTGAGTTGTGCTGTTAGAAAAAACTTTTTTATTTAATATTTTGAAAGATATTACCGATTCGTTGTATGTATAAATTTTAGTACCACAAGTAAAAGTCTACTAATAAAAAGTAGGTCACTAACAATATTAAGTCAGGCGTAAATGTTGTGAATCTGAGTCATTCGCATTAGTTTTGTTTGCGATTAGTGTCAGCACTTTAGCTATGATAACAATATTGTCGAAATAACTGTGTTCTTACAACAATTGAACCTCAGAAAGTTTTGACTGATGGATACGCCGCCGGTACCTAGGCCTCGTAGTGGTTGTGTGTCACCTGAAGAATCCGTGAAGCGACCAGTGCCTCTTCCTCGGACCAAAGTTCCAGGGAGTACCGAAAAGGTGTCAGCATCTGATATACTCAGATCTATATCTTCAGTTTCTAAGCAATTAACTGAAGACGTGGCGTTGAAGGTTAGTACCTCGGCAAAATCTGCTAATGACAAGCTTGAGAAAACAATTGTCGATGGTTCAAAATTTGCTAGGGGTACATTAGAAAAAACCTTAACTACTTCGAGGGCTGTAAGAGATTCTGTAGCTAAATCAGTGATTGAAGGTACAAAAACAGCTGGACTTAGATTGCGCCGATCTTCAAAAAAACCTGAGAGTCCAGAAAATGAAGATAATCAGAGATGCACATCTATGCCTGTTGTTGACGTTAGTTTATTTGACAACATACAATTTCATTCTCCTTTACTTGAACAAAAGCGACACAGAAATGAAAGTGAAAGTACATCAACCAACAACTTGGCATTAAATTTAAATAAAGCTAATTTTGATGACCTGTCCCTTTTCTCAAACAATTCAGACTCCACTATGGAAACTGTTAGTGACTTTTCACATGATAGTAGAGAATATGAGCATAGTGACAATAACTTTAATCTAGAAACTGAGCAGATTACATATGATACTCCTCGACCATCAAGAACTAATAGCATAGCAAGTGTAATGTCTACACCTGAGGTGCCTGAGAGAAGAAAAAAAAGGGAAAACAGAATAGAATATATGCGACAGAATTCAATGTATGAAAATTGGACACTACCACAGCAGTCCTCCAAGCTAATTAATGAGACAGTTCCCAGGCCGAGTAAAAGTACCATATATGAGTTTGATCCTTTAAACGCAACAACAACATCACAAAACTATGAAGGAATTAGTAATGAGCTTCTGCTATTAGAATCTTTTTTAATTGGAGACACTTATGGGACTATAATAACAAAGGATAATTGTGAAGAAAATGTGTATGATTATGGTGAAAGTGATTATTTTAATCCTCCCACTCCTCCTGAGAGGTTTGATAGCATTTCTACAATAGATAATAACTTCAAAGCATCACCTTCAACAAGTCTAGATAAAGATCGAAATTCCAACTGGTATGATGGTAACCTCCCAAGTGGAATAGAAGAGGAGCATCCTGGCAAGTCAACTGTTATGAAAAAGTTTTCAAACATGTTTAAGTTGGACAATGTATTGCACAAATCAAATAAACAGAATGCACAAAAAGTAGAATCAATAGAAAGGCCAGCTATAAACAGAATGTCAATGCCATACTATTGTGGTATACTTCAAAAAGTAGTTTCCGGGGTAGTGGAAGACTTATTTAAAAACTCACAATCACGTTACTGTGTTTTATCTGAACAGAAAATAATGTGCTATATGGATCCAACTAATTCCATTGTTAAAGAAGCATACACACTTGATAGCATTTATTCATTGCAAATTGTTCTTCCACTATCTTCGAGGCAAGTATAGTTATAAATTATGCTTTTTATTTGTTATGTGATAGCATAGTGGTTTTACTTTTAGTTTCTTGCAGGTGACTCTAGGGATTGAATTTGGTACTCACCTCATATTTTTCAACCTGTTTAATAATTTAATAATACCTGTTTATTAATTGTCTTAATAATATGTGCCGTATGGTCCCTTTCGGCACTTGGGTGTTGTGGGAGACTACACTCTAAGTCATTGAGAGGGGAGACCAGAATTCGACATTTGGACAAAAGATGTGATGTGAAGTTTCTTTAATTATAAGCAGCTTTTATAAAAAAAATGTTTTAAATAATAAATCCAGAGGAAACAAATCCAGAGGATTGTAAAGAAAGACTTTCATCTATCGTTCAGTTCAAACTAATCCAGTACTTGTGTAATCTGTTGAACACAATAGAGGTTTAGATCGGATTATTAATGCTTGATGGTATGAGGTGCTTCAACCATAATAATTACCAACCTCTCTAAAACAAACTGTCATTTTTGTAGGTGTATTAGTAGCAATTTTAGAGCTAGTTTATAAGTGGATCCACTTCTTTCTTCTCGGTGGCAACACATTGCTGTCAACCTTCTTGTGACTGATGTCTGTGGGTGACAATGAGCACTTACCATCAATGTCTTACCTCGTAGGTTTGAAAAGGAACCAGAGTCTAACATTATCTGGTGTAAGGTATAAGAAATTATTAGAAGTAATTGTTTGTCAACAGCACAAATGGTGACTCATATTGCTTTGAGTTGGTACTCTCAACAAGCATACGTAGCAGCCCACGGAAGGTCCTATTCAGCTGTGCCAGTGCCCCTGAGCGACGCAATTGGACCCAGAAAATTGCTGAAAATTTAATAACGGGCTTTCCAACTAAATACACATCAGAATTTACAAGATGTGGCTGGTGTTATCTAAAGGTGGGTTTTAATTATTAAAATTGGATTTTTGGATAATCAATACATAATTTTAAGAGTTCTGAGGTGGCACAGTTATATTGTAACCCCATTTCATCTGACTGTGGTTTGTCTTTAGAAAGGAAGGAAAAACGTAATACTTGTAAAATAAAGATTGAATAAATAATGTCCGAAAATTTTTATTGTTGTACACAATGCACTTGTACAGATTGTGTTACTAGAAACTAATACCAATTATGTCTGGGTAATTTTGTAATGTTATTTTTAGGGATTCCTTTGACACCAGTGTCATTTAATTGTTATGATCAAAGCAGCATTATTTAATATCAAATCAAATGGTAACATCATCAAAAAGTAATTTAATAGAGGAAATCATTATATAATAATATAATATAATATAAACGTTAACACACTCACACCCCCGCATTAGGATTCCCTGTGTCGCGGGTGGCGTGGACATACACATATATGACATCACAAACACCCATGACCCGAGAAAAAATATTTATCTGTCACATAAATGTCTGCCCCGGCCGGGAATCGAACCCGGGACCCCTCGCTCGGCAGGCAGGTTCACTACTAACTGGGCTATGGGGTCTGTGTGTGAATAATGCGGGTCCCGTGCTCCCAATTCTGTCGGCAACACTTCTGTGTGATGCCTTTTGTGTTACTGAAACTATGGGCAACGATGATCATCGACTATCAAGGGAGTCCTTTATTCGTCGACTGGTTAAATAATAAAAAAAAAAGAAATACCTACAGCTTATATTATAGTATATATATAGTACATATAGCGTTATTGAATGCGAATTAATTTCTTATTACTATCATAAATTGTTAAAATTTTCAAAAGATTGGTGATTAATTTTTTTAATTGTTTAATATACCTTTAAGACATTAGTCTAAGACTAACATGAGATGTACGGGGCTCCATTCGACTAGGAAGTCCAAGCCAACCTGCTAGTGGTGCACCCTCCTAAACGAAGAACGAAAATAGCTTCGTAAAATCGTCGTAAATCGTCGCGAACAATCGTCCTGTTGGAAGTGGCTTGGCTGTGTACCACCCCAATTTAATTACAGTGGTACTCGTACGTACGGTGGCGTTCTCTACGAGCTTGGTTAACTACCAAACTTCAAGAATGAACCGCGTGTTAATTTCACGTGTTTTGGATACAGTTTTGGGCAGTTAGTAATAAGCGGATTCCCCGCTTCCATATTTTTATTCCGTCTGCTTGTTTATTGGCTGTTTATATAAAAAAAGGTAAAAGTTTTGGCTATCTGAAAACAGCGAATCTTATCACTGCAATTTTATTGAGTGAATAAGGGTGTTTATATGATGTCTTATGTAGGTAAATCTAAGGTACGTCTATGGTATTATATGGTTATGTTACTTTAAAATTAAAATTGTTTTGACTAATGCAATAAAATACTAAAATGCCATGCCTAAAAGCTTTAAGCAAATGCATTATTTGCTATTGAAAATAATAGAGTAGCTACCAGCTGTCTCTGTTCTTAGTATGATTCACAGTTGCTATTTAATTGCGATTATAAGCAGCCTAATCTTCAATCAATAGCACAGAGCGAGAGAACAAAGCATTTGTCGCGGAACTTCATGCAATTGTAGTCATGTACACATCGCCTATCAGTTTGCTTGCTTTATCTACAGTTCGAGAACCTTATCGTCCGTATAAGATAGATACTCTAATATTGATTATTATTACATAATAATTTTTTTCCAAATTATAGCGTATTGTTCGCTCTATTTACAAAAGATTGGCGTGATCATAACTTCATGGTTGATATGTCACATAGGAAATTGTCACCAACTTCAAATGGGATAACAAACCAATTTGAAGGCGGTTTTAATTGTTATTTCTGACGACTATAGAAGGTCTTGTGTGAGAATAAGTTTCAATCTGGAATACAAGGTAACATGAACCGGTTTGATTAATGGTAGAATTCGCAGATTTCGCGGCAAGACTTACCGGTTTCTATCCCTAGCTAATGGTGCTCTGAATGTGCACGTTAGACTTTCAAAAAATCCTTCTTTACTGACAGCATAGCAGTTCTGCAGAAAGATATCATATAAATGTATTTAGTAGTAGATATTAATGACGTTCTGTTGTATGTTAAACGAAACATGTGTTTAACGCTGTTGCGCTCCTTGAGTGTTTAAATTGAATTTAAAATAATGGATTTAAATTATATTTAACCAAGCGATTTGATTATTCTTTTATCCTGACCGTCTTTGACCCGTATGAAGACGGTACATGTTTATGGTCATTAATATGATATTTGAGGCGACAAAGATCGACGTCTACTGCAATTTTATCACAAATGAAACGTGTCAGATCACCGAGATGAGTGAATACGTGCTTTAAATTAATTGTACACGGCCGCAGTAAATGTCTCGATAACCTATAAACCGAATATGTAATGCGAACCGATGTACCGAGTTCCTCTGAATGAATAAACTCCGTTGCTAATTTACAATAGATTGACTCATAGAAACCAACTATAGGGCATTAGTTCATACTAGTCATACTATGTGCTGATATACGGAAACATGCGCTAGCGTATTGTGCGTGAATATATGTAATTTGTTTACCTTCAACATATTTGAAACAATTTTGTTTTAAACAACAGACACATGACATAAGTGAACGTTATGTAATAATTTATAAAATTTAATTCATTTGAAATACAACTAAAGCAACCCATAATGTGATCGAAATAAATTCTTTGTGCTTCTTGAATATTAATACAGCAATCATTGCTGACTGGTCTTTGTTGAGTCCCGAGTGCAATGCTATTAATACCTAGATATTTAAAACTTGCAAGCGTTATAAGTGGGCACAATGCTTGTGCGGAGTTTGCTTTTTTATTTGTAACCATACCGCGACTGTAGATTTGCGAAACGACTAAGCGGTGTTTTTTATCCTGATATGATTATTTGTATACTAAGTCAAATGCATAAGCCGGTTTCATGTTGCTGCTGCGTTTTATTTTTATTCCCTGGGGAAAGCAGTTATTGTTTTAAATTTGTATACATTGCAATCTGTATTAAAATAAGCATTTATGAGAATAATACACCGCTAATACTGCAATAATATTTTGTTACGATGTTTTTAAATCAATCAGACGTTGACTACCTTGTATCCAAGTTGGTAGTGATTCTGGATGCCGAGCGAGAGGCCACAGGTTTGATCCCGGCTGGAGCAGATATTGATTTCACATAATTGTCTTTGTATTATTTCACATAATTGTTTTTTCTTTATATGTGTAAATGGCACCCGCTGCACAGAAAATCCTTGTGCGAGAGTATGAGTTTGTGAGCATTTATTTGATATAATACGAAATTTTAATATGTCGCTGTAAAATCTTTGTTTTCGAACGGTTGATAATTAATACCACCAACACAACTCATAACTTTTCCGCCGTCGAGGTCGCGTCTCTAGTTATTAGGAGGTACAGGCTATAGTTGACGTGACCAACTGTAGAATGGCAGACTTTACACAGCTTTGAAAACAATAATAGAAAAAAATGTTGCTCCGACATAGTGTAAGTAGCCACGGATAGTGGATGAGTCAGTTAAATATCATTACATAATATTTATTGATACACAAATTAATATAATATGAATAGAATATAAGTGAAATAATGAAATAATTTGCGAGTTTTGTATCCTAAAAATGTCTTTAATTGTTTTCGCACTTATTAAAAAGCATTAATTACATATTTAGGCGTTGTCGAGTTACAGTATGTTTAATAGAATAACGTTGCCCATTTCAGAAACGAAAGAAATTGCTGCATCGCTCATATACATAAATAATAATATTAATATAATAATAATAATTTTATATATCGCTCATATATAAAAAAATAGAACTACAGTTTTATCGAAAGTCAATCGTCGATGTATTGATACCACTCAATACAACTTAAAACTCAGATAAAACGTCGCATATATATCTCTGAGTCCTGTGCCCTTATTGAACCAAGAATGCTCGGAGAAACTGCTTTCATGAATGAATTTATTGATCGTTTTTTTAATGTCAATAGCCGATAAATTAGTACATTGGCGACTTTACGTCAATGAGACACCGCCGACTGTATGACTGACACATCCGTAACCCCAAAAGTATTACCGACGTGTTACTAGTCAAAGTGGAAACGGAGGACTCGCCTTATTACCGACAGATACTGTAGTGTAAACAACGTCTCACAGTTGATTCAGAAAGAGGGTGGTAGGTAGGCCAGGCGGGTAAAGTAACGCTATACTGTGCTGTAAGAATATAACTGAGCTGTGCATAAACCAATTACCTCCAACAGGGGGAGCGTTTACCGTCGCATAATTCATTCTGCACCACGACCAAGGTACGTTGGTTTCTGACTGTGGACTTAAGAATTGGCGGAGACCCTTTCACGCTGACGTATGGTGGTCTCGTCCCAAGCGTTAAGGTCTATTTAACATATTACAAGAAATATGTGGCGGCGGTGACACACCATACGTTTCATATCAACGGTAACGATGTCGTGAACGGACGTGTTTTGATAAATATTGTATCGTTACATTGTTAGGTAGCGTCATTGATCATAATACTAAACAAGATATTATATCATTTATGTGATAATTTATTAATAATGATGTATATTTTGCTCGATTTCTAGGTTGTAGGAGAAATAGTTTATTATATTTTGAACGAATCGTTTTATTTTTTTGATGGCATTTAAAGTAACTTTTTTTAAAACAGCTGATTCGTTTAAAAAGTTTTTAATCTGTGACTTGTTTATAGGAAGGTGTGAGCGGCGTGTGGCACGGCGCATGGATCATGCTGGTTCGTCGCCTGCTCGTGTACAGCATTGAACCGGGCACTGTCTGTACCGTCGATCTCAGGAAAACTAGATGTGTCGGTAAGTGTATATCATTAAAATAATGAGCCACCATACGCGTACACGGGCCACGTAAATAACCTTGCGAGTCCATTTGCTGAGTGGCAACTCTGTAACTCTAGTGACCTAAATTATTCGAAGAAAAAGAATTGCAGTCCTCTGTACAAATAACTCAGGATATGGCATATGTCATATAAATAACTGAATGACATTAAACTAATAACTCCAGTTCCTGCGTGATACATGCAACTTATACAGGTATTGGCAGATAACCCTCCCATACAAGCTTTCACTGGGCATAGTGTTTTTGGCCAATATCTGCATAGAATGAAACTGTGCGACCCTAGCGTATTTACAAGGAAGGTACAATACAAGGTACAGGTTTTCATGTATTGCGGCGTAATAATTAATTTGATATATATATTATCTATACACTAGCGACTTGACCCGCTTCGTACGGATGCAATGTAGGTATTATTAACGTGTAGTATTAACGTGGAGTTATTGTGGAGCGATTTATAAAATTACTGTCATTATTACAATATATTCCAGGGTATCTCTATATACAATGTTTATACAATGCAAACGTAAGTTGTTTGGAGACTACTGTAGAAAGTATCACATATCGTTGTCCAGGTGATAAACATCACTATCAACTATAAAAAACATTCAACGTTTCACTTCTCAGTCGATTTTCATGTGCACGGCTACTTGTCTGCGCTCGCTTGATTGCTCTCTACTACAATCTATCTATTCTTTAATAGACTTTGATTTCCTTTACAATTTGGGTGAATGTTATGTCTGAAACGATAAATTTAGGTTTTTTTACACGATCACATAATTACAACGTTTATATTCGGCCCTTTAAGCCCCAAATCGAATGACACGATACAACACAAAGTACATATAAATCTTATGGTGCACATAAAAATGTAATTATATCTTTGTGTTGTATTTATAGAGTGACATACTCTTAAATGATAAAATTGATCTAAATTGTTTTGTTACTTTATTTTAATAAAAAAACTTGTAGAAGAAATTTATAATAAAAATTAAAAAAAAATTATTAAAGTATTTGTTAATGCAATGCAATTATAGCTTTGCGTTGTATATGCCTTTCGTTATAGCTAGACTATGTATGCCTATTTTTTTTAAGCCGAAATGTTTATAAATGTAGGATCATATAAATCCGTCGAAAAAGATATTGTAAGATTTCATTAAAGATATTGGTTACTGAGCTAAGGTGTTGTAATAAACGTCATCACTACCATGTTTTACGCCTGATACTATCAACTATGTTTTACTTGAGCATATGACCACTGAGGATTTGTTTACGATCTTTCTCTAATTTTAACGAAGTCGGTTCATCAGTAACGCTGGAGGTTCAAATGTAATTATAATAATAAAAATACTCCATCCGAAATACATTTTTTTTTTCTGTAGATTTTTAGTAGGAAGGGGTAGCCAAGTAGGTTAATAAACATACCAAGATGCACTTTTTTGGAGTAAACCAACTCTTTGGCTTGGACCAGCGTGTAACGACTTTTGATCTGGAGCCTCGTCCCATACAAGGCGATAAACGCAATGTATTCAAATTTAATTATTCGTACGGGTATCATTAATACATTAATGCATGTCGATTTAAGGCTTCTTCTACCGTTTCGAAAAGCTGCTTTCTCATGGAGCACAAAAACCCGTGATTGGAATTCCTTTGCTTACACATATTTATTACAGCAGGGTTTCGTAACATGGGAGGCACTGACTGAAGAACTGGTAATTTCCTTGCGTTTTAGTCTCTCTATAAACGAGTCAAGTATCAACTTTGGAAATTATAATATAAAATTTTTACGAAACCCCATTTAAGTAATTTTTGTTGATTATTAATATCACTGTTTTATATATAAACATTATATCATCTATATAATTCATTATTGTCAGGAGGAAATTTGGATGGTATATTTGTATGAAAATCTCAATAAAAAAGTGATTTTGGTTTGAAAGTTTTGTTCAATGAAAGATTCGGTTGAAATAATTATTCTCAACGAGCTGAGTTGCTGACTAAGAGATGGCACACATTTATAAGCTGTCTATGATATTAAAGTAACTACATTTTCTTTAGAATATATTTTATAGTGACTGATGTTTTTGTGTCCTTTCTTGGTGTGCAATAAAGAGTATTGTATCGTATTGTATTGTATTGTATTGTATTGTATAGTGATTTATAAGATATCAGTATCCAAACAACCCATTTTTTATCTTTCATCGGTCTGTCAGTCTGATCGGACTTAACCCATCTTTTGGGTCTGAATCTGATCATAACCAGCCAACTATAACGGGATCTCGGGTAATTTGATATCTAAAAATCTAGGAAAACCAATTCTCTAATAAGATGTTGATCAACATCAACTTCAGATCCAAACCATCATCGTCATCGTCATTACCATGACAAAATATCTCGTTATTAAATACCGTTTGTCCTCACAAACATAAATACTTCAAAGCGCTAAAGTTCAATCGACCGATTATGTGTATATTAATTATTTAACCGTAACTTTAACGGATCATAAAACTTAAATAAATTGAAATTCCGCCATAGGAAAATGTATTCAATTTGATGAGCATTTTTACAGGAATATAATAAGTCAAGGTCTGGAATATCTAATGTGTAGCGCTAAAAGATCAAACAACCTATTAAATATATCAAAAGCTGATATACCTAATGTGTAGCCATAAGAGATCATACAAAGTACGTATTAGACATATAGAAATGCAACTTAACTAAAATGTTTTTAATTTGATGAGCATTTTCTTTTGGTATATAAAAAGCGAAGGTTTGGGGTACTTCATGTGGAAACTTAAGGATCAACCAAACTATTATAGATATGGAATTGCCGCTATTGCAAAGTGTATTAAATATGATAACTCTTTATTGTAGGTGTGGAAGAACTGAAAGTATCTAAAAACTGAATGTTTAGAATACCTTAAGTGTAATTACGAGTGTTTATTTATTCAGTCAAGCTTTATTGGTGTAATATATTTTTTATGTATGTGGCGATGAAATAACAGATGTGCCATCTGATTTTAAGTGCTCTCCGTCGCTCATGGACATCCGTAACACCGAACGTAGTACCTACACGCTGCCGACATAGACGGAAATGGTGAACTCGCGTATTACTGGCCCTCCGACACTATCACCGAAACACAAAAATCGCGAATTACTTTGTGTTAAAGATTCAATTCCATTAGAATTGACAGAAATGCCATATTGTAAATTAAAAACTCACGTCAAAGGCATTCTTATGCGGAAAGGTATATTACAAAGTTGATAATTACTTTCAGGATAACACTGCTTGGACATGAGTTTAATATTAAGCCAGTTTAAGTGCTTTCTGTAACTGTGAGTAGGAAAAAAAAACTGCTCGGGAGTTTCTTGCCGTTTCTTCTTCCGGGACCACTCACGGTAGGGATTTGTTGAAGCCATGGCGTAGTTTGACGTTCGAAAAGTGTCTGTAAAAATTAACTTCGAATAAAATATTATTTCATTTTATTTAATGTTAACATTAAATGTAAAATTAAAATTGTAATGAAATTGAATATCACAAATATGCAGTAATGTTTATTTTACTTACACATCCACACGATGACGGCCAAAATATGAAAAGCTTCGAAAAATTAAAACAACGACTACACAGCGCCATTAATAACGTAGGCGTAATGTGCATTCAATAGAAAACTCATAAAACGGTTCGCGTCAATCCGTGTCATTGTGCTGATTACATTACCATTTCGTCTCACGGAAGTGTACAATGCTGTGGTTGTTATAGTTCTCGCGTATCTGCAGAGGAACCGTTACATCCGCCCTGGCTGTACCTTACTGTGCAGCCGGGAACTGATAAAATTAGCCTATTTAATGTAAATATTATATTATTAGCACTAGAATTATGTGACACATTCGTGAAATTACGAAGAGTAAATTGTGTTTCGGATAGTCGCATCGGGTCATAACCCATTTATAAACAACAATTGGTGTAAATTGTTATATGACTTAATATAATGTAATTGGGCCATTAATATGTTTACCCATCTCGTCGTGATGTTTTTTCAACATTGGACGACTATTGTGCCATACTGTTTCCATTGTTTTGATAGTGTTGTTACATAGTAATAAAATAGTGAACATCGGAACGGCTGCTATTCCTGTCGTGCTGTACAAGAACAAATCCATTCATATTGTAGGTACAAGACAAGACATTAAAGACAAAACAACTCTTTAATACAGCTATTCGCAAAGAGCTAGTTTATACTTCGTAAACAAAGAGCAAAATAGCTCTTTGATCCCTAGGGAGGAAAAGTAATTTGAATTTGGAATATGGATATTTTTAGTAAAGGTTTCAATCACCAAAAAGAACAATTACGAACATTGTATGAACGATTAATGCGACAAAAAAAAAGTTTGTGAAAAAGTAAAAAGCGCGCAAAATGCATTCCGCTCTTGTCCACAATTATTTACTTGAATATATGGTCCATAATTCGAATTTAACTTCGTTTATGAGAAATTGTGTGTGTCAAGTACAAGTATTGATAATAAAAAGTATAAAGTTAACGCCAGAGAACACTGTATCGGAAGCTAAAATGTGATACAAGGTCTTTTACCTGAAAAATATATGAAAGCATATGATAATTTCATCCGTTGGAAAAATACAAGAAGAACAAAATCTTTTTCGAAAAATGTATTTCCTGCCTACTTTCAAGATTTAGCCAAATCTAAACAACCTACAACTCTTTAAAGTATACTCTGTACTAAAATCTACAGATAGTACCAATAACGACATTAAAATAGAAACATACTCAAAAACATTAGCTTATCTGAAACGACAATCCTAAGGACATAAACCAAAGAAATCCAAGGTATTTTCTTGCCATACAATTGAAAGACCCAAAAACCAAAATCGACAGATCGTTTATTATCCAAGCAGTATATAAACATATTGTTGAAAAATACTAGAAACTTCGCCCTTCTGATATGAAAAGTAATCGATTCTTTATCTGTTACCACAACGGCAAATATACAAGGCAATCCATTGAAAAAAAATCAGGTATGCCTCAGGAAATCGCTACTTATTTAAAGTTACCACTGTTTTCGGAGATTATTTGGCACTATCTTAGCAAGAGTAGAAATGTCTGTATTAAAGAGACATGGAAGATAGAAATCATGTACGATAGCTGAAGGACACATTAAAGACTTTATTGAAAACAAAGCCAAAATTTACTACCCGATTGTCGTAAATATCAATTTGAAACAGCCGCCTCCGCGTCTATTTACATGTAAAGAACATCGAAAACCATCACTACCCCACGTATTATTTTTATTCATAAATTGCACTTACTTATTCTATCATACAGGGTGATAAAGAGCAGCTTGTCCACCTCGGGAGCAAAACTATTTTAGGTTCGATTACTTTGAATCCTTCACGGCGCTCAGGATTCTACTTTAGAATCCTTTGCTCCCCTCTGGATTCAAAAAGCACTCTCGCCTTAAAAATTGTTCTTTGCTCCCTTGGTTCGTCTATAAAACAGCATCGTTAAGGTGTATCTGTTTCATTCGATTTGACAGATTTTTATGTTCTTTAGTTTTGTCCCCAAAGTTCATGTCATGCTTGATTTCCATCTTAATCTTTAATCTTTCTTTATTTTTATTTATTAATATTTAACTTTTATCTAAAAGTTCACTTCCTATATCGTAATAAGGACTACTTTTCGAGAATCGGAGGTTAATGCTTGAGTATAATCCGATCTGATGGAAAATTTTGATGAAGTCTAAGATGGTAAAGTGCACTCACATAGTAAAAGCATTTAAAAACACTTAGCGAGTGAGCTATTTTAGTCCAGTACCTACTCAACATCTTAAAGATCGTTCCTCTTAGCAAATATTTTTCGTGCTGATTTTGTAGCTGTCTTGGGTATGTTTGAGGTGTTGAACGCTTAAGAGATAGTAAACATTTTAGAAATAAATCAATTGTGGACGAATACAGAATAATTAAATCCGAAATCCAGTTTTCTATCCCAACCAATTTGTTGGACATCCTTCGTTTTATTTTAGAAAACGTTCGTTGTTGTTTTTGTAATAGTTAAAATAATAAGTGTGCTTTACAATCTCAATTTTCAAATCATATTTATTATTTGATTAGTGATAGAATAAAGTCAATAAACAATTGTAAAAAATATTGTTCAATATTTCCTAAAACAGATAAAGGAGAGTAATTACGAGGTGACGTTCTAACCAAACCCCCTTTACGTTGTGGTTAGATTCAGGTTACTTGTAGGCGGATATCTATATCGCCTAATATAATTTCAGTTATATTACGGTTTTGGTTAAATGAAACATTGCACCGCAATTGACATAATCTGACCAGGCGATAAATTATAATGTACCCATAAAGTGCAGTGCCTACGTCCATTTTACGAATTCTATGTATTATTAGTATTTCTTTATGCATTAAAACGACGATAGCCAAATAGCTAAAATGTGAAGAAAAACGAAGTTTGGCGCAAGTTATTAATAAGTCCGACTCAAATGCAAGGTTAGGAATATAAAAAACTGATTCAGTTAGTAATTTAGAGTTTTAAAAAAGGTCATTAAGTTTGGATGTATAATTAACTTTTGATTTAAATTGTTTTTATGATGCAGGTTACTTAATTGTGAAGGTGAAAACGAACATCTTAATGTAATAAAAGCAAAAAATATTAGTGAAAAAATGTATTGAGGTGAAGCGAGAGGTGGAGACAAAACAAGTGTGTGCTCAGTAACATGTACATACGTGTATTGACTACTATAACATAAGCATAACGTAGATACAATACTGTGCTGTCAACATCTACATCACCCGGGTTATTTGAAGAAAAAGAAATTGAAAATAAGTATTTTTTTTACAAACAGACAAAATAAAGATAATATCTTACTAAATAAAATGTTAGATACATAACATAAACAAATGTGTTTAATAATCATACATATCCAACAGAAATTTTATCATTAATGTTTTAATACATTCGTAATAGTAAAATAACAGTAGACAAGTTACAGTAGAAGTACAAGTTAAGTGAATGACGCAGTTATCGCGTTACTGACACGCGAAAAATAATGAAATATAATAGCGCTCAGTAAGACTAATAATAATAGACAAATAGGCAGGTAGATACCATACAAAAAAGTCAATGTGTATACACTTATAACTAGGTTACATATGGCTTTGTTCTGTTTTTATGGACAGTTTCAGTTTGTTTACGTTTTTGAACAGTAACATTAGGTTCATTTTCACTTATCACTGTATAAGGTCTATTATATAACGTATCTAATTTTTTACTTCTTTAATTTTTGGTTAATATTAAATCACCTTTTTGATACTGAATTGGATTACAATTTTTATCATTTTTCTTTTCAGCTTACTTAAAACTAAATTTTTATAAACTTCCTTAGATGCTAACTAAGATGTTATCTATACCTAAGTTCTAGTGCATAGTTATCCGAATTATAGAGAGGCTCTACTACGTTATTGTTTAGATTACTAGGCAAGTTATATATATTGCCAAATACGAGTTCGTATGGCGTATACTTGGTCTCTTTGAGGACAGTAGTATTGAATGAGAAACACCAGAATTGGAGCCACTGACTCCACGTTTCCGGATGTCCATCACATAGAGTTCGTAAGAAGTTAGCGAGATGCTTATGAGTATTTTCCAATGAGCCTATCGACTCATGGTGATAAGTTGTGGAACTAACCTTTTCAATTCGAAGTAACTTGCACACCTCTACCATTGTTTCAGACATAAACTCCTTTCCTCGGCCGGTAGCGATAGTTTTAGGTAACCCATATCTTAGTATAAAATTTGTTAACAAAACATTTTGCCACACCGTGTCCTTTCGTGGTAAGGGTTACGCTTCAACGTATTTACTAAATTCGCATTGTAAACTTAAAATATAAATGTTATTATCTATGTGTCTATCTGAAGGATCTATAATATCTAAGTATATTTTGTCGAAGGCTTTTGATGATGTCGTCGTCACGACCATCGGCTCCACTATATTTCTAAAATACTTACTAGCTTGGCATTTGCTCACGTATTTTTGCACATCGCGTTCCAATCCAGGCCAAAAGTATTTACCTTTAAAATTGTTGACCATGCGTTGTAAACCCGCATGTCCACTCGGAGGCAATAAGTGATAATCATGTAATTTACATATCTTTTCTTCATTATTATAGACTCGTTTTACTCCTCTTAATATATTTATGTGTGGTCCGGACTACTTTTCTCTACATTTAATTTCATTTATTAGCTGTTTTATGAAGTCTATATTTTTTTCATCTTTTATTATTCATAACCTTGTAATATCCAAATCATTACAAAAATCACTCAATAAACTCGCAAATTCGACTTACGTAAAATACGAGATATAATTGAGATTTATATAAATAGAATAATTCGACACTTCATATGATAAACATTCTTTTTCATAAGTTATAATTTTTAGTTAATTAAGTTATAATTTAATTATTTAATTTATTTCCTTAAATAAACTTTAACTCTACAAAGTCACTCGGTTTCCTTAATATCTCTGCGATTTTTGGTTGGCCAGACCTCGAATCAGCAAGTATACAAGGAACCCTTGTGTTCTCGTTTCTAATCAATTCATCTTTAATTAATTTAGCTTTCTTTGCCCTTGTCATTACTAAACTAACTTTAATATTGAACGACATCAATTCTTCCGAACTTATGGTCACCCTACTCAAGCCATCTGCAACGTTATCACTTCCCTTTACGTTCTCGATTCAAAAGTCGTATTCTTCTAGTTGTAATCTATATTTTAAAAGTCATGTTGATGGGTGTTTCATGCCAAATAAATAAATTAATGGTTTATGATCGGTTTTAATTACAAACTGCTTTCCGCATAGGTATGGTCTGAAATGTTTTATAGTCCCAAACTATTGCCAAAAGCTCTTTTTGAATAATTGGATAATTTAGTTCAGCTTTATTTAGAGGTCTGCTAGCATATGCTAGAGGTTTTAGATTTTTGTTACACAAAACTGATCCGATCGCTACTCCTGACGCATCAGTTTGAAGAACAAAAGTATTAGTATCCGAAAAGTCGGAGTATTGTAAAATTGGGGGTGTAATTAATTTATTTTTTAATATTTCGAAACTATTTTGACATTCTTTCGTCCGCGAGAATATAACATTTTTGTGACATAATTTCAAGTTTCAGAACATTGTGGTATAAACTTTCTGTAATAATTACAGAATGCTGTAAATCGCCTAACTTCTTCGGAATTTTTAGGTACCGGATACTGTTGTAATCCTCTAATTTTCTCTGGATTGGGCAGTACACCATCTGCTGACACTACGTGACCTAAGTATAATAACTGTGTTTTCATGAACTCGCATTTAAGTGGGTTTAATTTAAGGTTCATTATTCGAAGGAGTTCAAAAACGTCCATCAGATTTTTATTGTGTACCTCCGTACTTCTTCCAAACACTACGAGATCATCACAGTAAACAAAGCATTTATCATAAGTTAACCCTGATATTGCTGTCGACACATCTCTAGAGAATGTAATTTTTAGGGCTAATTTTTAAACCCATTGGTAGGCGTTGCATCCTGTATTGTCCAGTGCTCACGGCAAAGCTAGTGATGTCTCTACTTTCACGGCTTAAAGTAACTTGGTAGAATCCTTGGTACAAATCTAGATGAGTGAAATTAATGCTTCCAGACATTGAATCTAATATGTCGGTTATGTTTGGCAACGGAAATTTATCGTCTTGTATCGAATCGTTAACTATTCTGTAGTCTACCACCAAACGCCATTTTTTATCACCTTCGGACTTTTTAGGTACTAAGAGTATTGGACTATTCCATTTGCTATTCGACGGCTCTATTATACCGTCATCAAGCATCCGCTGTAATTGTTTATTTATTTCTTGTTTCAATGCTTGTGGCAGCCGATAAGGTTTTACATACATGGGTTTCATATTAGGTTTCACCATAATTAACTGTTCTACAACGTTCGCTATGCCCAGCTTATCACCTTCTAAGAAAAATATGTCGGAGTACTTTGCACATATTATTTGAAGTATTTTTTTATCATTTGTGTCTAAATGATTTAATTTTAATTATTTTAATAATTTCTTGACACGGCTCACATCTTTTTGAGACTGGCTAAATAAACATAAATCATAGTTATCTAAATAATCAATGTCAGCTAACTGAATAATTTCAGATTTAAGAATTTTGAT
Source organism: Megathymus violae (assembly GCA_003671415.1). Lineage (NCBI taxonomy): Eukaryota > Metazoa > Arthropoda > Insecta > Lepidoptera > Hesperiidae > Megathymus > Megathymus violae. The sequence goes on along the minus strand of PDGT01000004.1, from coordinate 6,387,132 downwards.
AGGTTTTTCTTCCGTATTCAATATTTTCACCGATATTTTACCTCTATTCGGTTTTACAATACATCTTGCTAAAAATAAGTTTTCATGTAATTGTTTTGCATGTACTACACAATCTTTGTATATATTTTTATTAATATTCAACTGATGCAATGGATGCTACGCGATGGAAGAGTCAAATATTTTTCTGATTCTAATGTTTTACTAGAACGTTTACGAATCATTAGGGTACATGTTTCATGATAACTTAATTGTAATGTAAGTCGGTTCGTAGGTTAGTTAATGTTTGCATCATAAGTTCTGAGAAAGTTTAACCCGATAATACCATCCGCTCCGCATGAGACTTTATCAAACAAATACAGCTTGTGTCGAAATACAAAACCATTTGCTGACCGCAATGGAATATACGCAACGCATTCTGATTGTATTTCGCCACCTATGCCTTTTATGACTGTTTTACTTTGGTAATTTATAACGTTACTTTGAATTATTTTAGTGTTAATTATAGACAAAGAAGCGCCAGTATCTAGTAAAAACTTACATTTTCGATCATTATACAACAGATAGATAAAGTGCAATCCTTCACATATTAGTGCATAATTAGGATAGAAAAAACTCTGCCAAATTTATATCTTCTTCTTTTTGCTCCAATTCGCTGCGTGATGATACTACTGTAATATAGGCATCGGCTTAGCGATTCTGATAGTTATTATTTGAGTTGCCTCTATGATACCTTGACCTACCCCTTTGGTACCTAACTTAATTGTTCTGTCTCGGAGGTGCAAAATTGGGTCGATTGAAATAGTGACTTGTACCGAAACGCTCGTTGCCTCTTCTAGCCTGAGGTGGGTGCCGATAGCTACCTCGTGACAGGGTGCCACCGCGGTAAAAATTTCGATGTCCTCAGGTAAACCTAGGGTAGTAATATGAATGATGTTTGCTACCTTGTGTATATGAATACACTGTGTTTTGAGACGAAAGCCCGGAGCTTGCCAGATCCTCATCTTCTGCTGCACGTACGGCATCTTTGAGCGTGCTATAGTTTGGAGCTACTATTATAGTACTCAGCCCTCGGCTCCATAACCTATCTACGAATCTTTTAATTGCCATCTGCTCGGTTATAGGCCTCAATATCTTTCTCAATATCTTTTGATTTTCATCGGCTTGTGCTATAGTGAGACCTATAAAAAGTTCCTCTAACTTCTCACCATATTTACCAATAGACATTATTTTGACATAAATTATTAATTTGAGGTAGCAGGGAATTGGCCGATTTCTTAGTAAGCAAATACTTTTATATATCTAATAATAAACTGTCAACTGTAGAGTATTCGGAGTTTAATTTTAATTTTGATGTTTTCAACAATCTGGTTTTCAGGATAAAATAAATCAACAACTTCTTGCTATCGTCACTTTTTAAACAATCATTGTACATCTCGATGCCATCTATTATTTGTTCAATATTTTCTTGTTTACCATCCATTATAGGAATCGATGCACTCGCGGTTTTTAGATCAAAGGCTTACATTTTACCCGAATTTTCTATGACACTTATTCGCATATAATTAAGAATCTTGTTATAAACTTCCTCAATCGCCTCACAGGTCAATTTTATATCGGATAACTTTGCACCAGCACTTAAGGTTTCTACAAGTAATTTTTATTCCTTATACAACGTAACAACATACACAAATTTTTGCTGACCTATTTTGTCTTGTCTTCTGTTGGGTCCTAGCTTTCTAATGCTCTCACATTCATTTAAAAGACTATCATAGATCCTTACTGACTTATCCATGTAATCATATCCGTAAAATAGATGTATAACATTATGTGCCTATTCTAACATTAGGTTTTCAAACAGTTAATATTTAATTTATTACTAATTAGAAATGATATTTGCAGTTATGCACAAACGTAATGTATATGCGAGCCTTAATTAAGATAATATGTAGTAATACTTAATTAGGACGCATTTCGTGACGCAACATATTACATTTTATTTATTAGGCAGCACCAAAAAACGAACACCATTTCATCCACTTTTACCTTGCTCGACATCACCATGCTGCAATTCATCAGAGGGATGCCTGACGCCACGGCCAGATAACCGGCTCTGTATGCGAAGCATCAGATCTCGCCTCATCTCCTTTCTGATCCACGAAGTGTAAAAGGCTTTGTATGCCCTTACACAGGCGTAAATTACGCCAGCAGTTACCACCATCAATATAACGCCCAACAATATGGTGTTCGTAGTGGTGTCGTGGTGATATAGTGGCTGAGCTTCCTTCGAACCAACCCCACCAGCAGGTTGTGCTATTATTACCTCCTTACTACAGGACTTTCCTATTTTCTTAACGCGACTCGATGTAATACGTAACATGGCGCACCGACGACGCGTGCGCACAGAGGGCAAGTATTAGTCGACTGTGCTTGTACATTTTTTTTGCACACCAAAAATAATTTTAAAACTTCCCGACGCAGCACTTTATTGCTGCCGTGCCATGCTGGGCAAGGCAAGGGTCGCCATAAGGTGAGGCGAGAGGTGGAGACAAAACAAGTGTGTGCTCAGTAACATGTACATACGTGTATTGACTACTATAACATAAGCATAACGTAGATACAATACTGTGCTGTCAATATACTGCAGCATCGTGTGATGTCGATAAACATAAAGCATCATTCCCATCAGTTCGAATCTCACCCAAAAGGGTGTGCAGCTGGAGGAAATACATATTATGTATATCTGTGCCGTCAACAACACGGATACGAACTAGGTTGTTGAAGCATCTCCTAATATCGAGACCTAATAGTGATAGTTTTGTGGGGTTTCATTCATTTAATAATCGTTTGTGTACTGCTGTACAAATATTTGAATCGGTACTTTTGGTGTATATCAACCTTGTGATGATTATTTTTGTGTTTATTTATCTTTCACGCCAGATTCTCAAATTCCAACGGATTGAAAATAAATAATATTCGGTAGATATATATATATATATATATATATATACTTTGAGAACAGTTTTGACTGAGACTCACTTCGGAAAAATGTGTTTTGCCTAGTAAGAA
>PDGT01000004.1:6339487-6383805 GCA_003671415.1 Megathymus violae | reverse complement strand
TCAGAATTTTCTGAACTGATTTCGCTAAGGTTTTCACTAATTTATTGCAGTAAGCATTTCTTAATATTTAATGTTCGTTTGATTTCAATCGCCCCATAAATAAAAAAGTTATAAATGAATATGTGTATTTGTAATTCACTGAACGAGAAAAATCCAGTGCTATTTCAAAGCGTAAGGTATTTTTTCTGAAGCAAAGCGAGGGCAGTTTGTTAGTTGGCAATAATATTTTGGAATTTGAAATTAACAATTTCAGACAAACGCCAGATATTGGAACCAAAGTCGCTTGTTCTGACAATCGGGAGTTACATAGATATATAGTGGAATAGCGGTTTCGTGACAAATTAGAAATCCAGTTCAGGAAAGTTTATTCTGAAAACCATTTCCAACTTAATTTGCTTTTAATTCAGCCTTGTTTGAGATTCGTTCCTGATTTTCAAATCCAAGTTAAGGTACAAGTAATATGTTATAATTATACATCTGTATGTTACAATTAGTTTTCCCACCAAGATTTTTTACGTCATCGTGCGTTGTCTTTGATCAATTATATTAGATGGAATCTTAAATATTGTCGATATTGACGGTAGTGAACTCCCTGCTTCGCCTTACTGCATACTAATATATTTGGACCAGCAAGCATCGTACTCTGGTTCTGTTCCACCGAGTGCAATATTTACGATTTAAGATATTTATTTTTCTAAAAGAATACAAAGTTCACTTAACATGAGAAATATACGACAATCATTATAACTAAAAATTTTAAAGAAGGCCGGTATAGAGAAAGCATACTTATAAATTCAATAAACTTTGTGGTTAATTCGAAAAATTGATGAACAATTACGTATAACTTCACTGATAGGAAATCTTGGCAATGACATTACTACACTTGTTTATCACTATTACGATGGAAATGAAATTTACAAATAATATTTTTTGGATATAATTATAACATTCGTTTTCAATATCTGGTGAAATATTTTAAGATGTGATATTTTAATGTTATGTACCTAAGTGCCATGTATTTTGTTTTAGATATATGTATTAACAGTCAACAGGTTTTTCTTAAACCATTGGGAAAGAGTATTTAGATCCTGTTGTGCTAGCTTGTTAATAGACTCAATTTGGTTGCCGTAATTTTAAAAAATACTTGTGTCATCCGCATACAAAGTTAGATTACCTTTCAAGCCTTGTTCGTGTAGGTTATTTATAATCAATAACAACAAGGGACTAAGTATTGAACCTTAAGGTTACGCCATAATTTAGAATTTCACGTTTACTTTGAATTTCCCACTTCACTGATACAAAATAATTAGGATCAGTTGGGCAGATACGATTTAATAATATTATAAGTTGTTTCTTTGATCCTAATATCATACAGTTTTTGTAAAAGTATGCTGTGACTGATTGTGTCAAACGGCTTTTTTAAATGAATGAAAACACCAAGAGCTATATACGTTTTTCATCTATGTTTATTTCTAGATGTGTTACTAAATCAATACTGGCAGATAGCCTGTTATACTTAGTCAGAAAACCATGTTGTTTTTCTGCAAGAAATTTAATGGTTTTAAGGTTTATAATTTAGGTGATTATAAATCACTTTTTCATATATTTTTGATACAGTTGCAAGGACGGAAATGGGGCAATAATTGGTGAGGTCTGCTTTTTTACTAGATTTATATATTGGATTAACTTTTGCAATTTCGAGGGAGTCGGAAAAGTAGCCGTTTTCTAAGCAATGGTTAACACTTGTCATTAATTTATTAATTAATAAGGTTTTGACACATTTTATGCTTTTACAACTAATACCATCCAAACCAGTGCTCGTATTTGTGTTTAATTTATCAATCATCCTATTTATCTCCTCCTCAGAGGCTGGACTTAAATATAGCAATTCGTGTACGTTGGTGTTAGACAGATTTGTACATGACTGTGTATTTAGAGGCATTGTTTCAATTTTGTTTGCTACAACCGATCCTATAATGGCATAAAAAGTATTAAAATAATCACATATTTCTTGCACTTCAGTAATATAATTATCTTTTATTTCTAGTTTTGAAGGAGCGGAGAATGTTTTTGTGTTATTATTAGTTAGGTTATCTATTAGTTTCCACATCTTTAAAAGATTCTTTTTACATTTTTAAAAGCTCTGTAGTAATAATTGCTTTTAGTGCTTTGAATTTGTTCCTTTACTTCATATCTGGATTTTAAAAACTATTGTCTTTGGGTCTCATCGTTTGGATTCTTATTGTGGTTAGACCATAGTTGATTTCTTCTATTTATTGTTAAAATAATATCTGTTTATCCACTCTGATCTTGGGAGATTTTGAATTTTTATTTTAAGTGTTTTACTGTTCTGTATTGCTTCAATTAACAAATGTTTTAAGTCGTTATATTTAGTACCATGAATATTTTCTGTACTCTGTTTAATTGTGTAATATAATGTTTTATAATCTACAGCATAGTGTTTTATTTTTTTCTTTGCCTGTGGTAAATATTTTTCAATTTCCAAGTAAACTTGTTTATGATCTGACAGTGCTGATTAGATAATAGTTAGGTGAAACTTATGGTTTCTTAAGTTAGAAGAGGTATGGTTAAATATGGATTTTCTGATTAATGTGTCTCGGGTGCTGAATTCTAGATATATATTGTTTAATATGGTATACCCATCTTCAAGAAGCATTCGTGTGTAGGATTTTAATGGTCTGTTCGGTAATAATAAATCATAGTTAAAGTCTCCGAATTTCCCTACTTACTAATTGTTGTGAAAGTTTCTCAAAGGAATCTTCATCATTTGTTCTTTGAGGCTTATAAATAGCACCAATATCCAAATAAAACTTTTTTAGATGTACCCATAGGAAATGATTGTCAGTTTTGCATAAATCTTCAATAATATTATGTTGTAAGGTATAAGTACAAAAATATCTTTACTTGGATGTTTTGAAGCACGCTGTCAAAGTGAGATAAATTATCGAAGCCCGTCTTGTTTTACCGAGGTGGTGAAGAGTGACAAAAACGCTGGTGTGGATGCTTCGATGTAAGTTAATAACGACTGAAGTTTCGATGACATGCAATTGCAAAATGAACTTAATTATAAGATACCGTTTATCTATTTCACTTTGAAGTACTTTTGAAGTAATCACATAAACGTTATCGACACGTCTATTCCGTACGCTTCCTTGCACTGTACTCTTTTTTTTTTTAACATAGAATAAGTTAATGCTTGACAACAATCCCACCTGATGGAAAGTGGCGATGAAGTCTAAGGTGGTGAACGCACTAAGTTATAAGACCCTATTCACTCTCTTCTTGAAGACTTCCAAATTGTAAGAAGGCGGGAACACCGACGCGGGCAAGTTATTCCAATCCTTTGCAGTGCGCACAATGAATAACGACGCAAACCGCGCCGTCCGTATAGGTGGTACGTTCACTACATAAGAATGGATACCCGCCGTACGTCGAGTTGTTCGATGGAGAAACGGCGATGGGGGAATTACTTCGAATAATTCCTGCGCACACTCTCTAAAATGTATCCTATAGAATACCGAGAGATTGACAACCTTGCGCCTGTGCTCAAGGCTACGCAGATTGGTTCCGAGTAGATCTAGGTCACCAATAAGCCTCTTTGCACGCCTCTCTATCGAGTCCAATGCTGATAGGTGACATTTGGCAGTATCATTACTCATATTGTATGGACATTTTTATATTGTATGTAACGGAACATCTGTTTACAAGCATTCGTATAGTTAGCGCGTCATGAGCGCTAATACTTGTTTTTGCGTGACATTCAGGTAACAACGAAACAGCCAAATAAACGAAGTCCAAAAAATTATTTGCGATGAAAAACATCGTTACAACACACCCCAAGGACTGTTTCATTATTTTATAAATCTGGTATGTTAAAATTGAAATAAATTATACTGTGTCACTCACCTTCTCTGTCACTTCATTACTCTATTGATATATTAATAGTAAGTGTTTTTTTTTTATTTAGTCATAACCATAGAGTTACGTAATAGAGAAACACTCATCTCAAAATCGCGTCACCAAAACATAAATGTGCATATGTGTGAAAAATACACTGATGTGCGTGACTTTTTGTGATGTCAAATTCACGTCCATGCATTATCGACATGAATGTCGACTATTCCATCACAGGTTTTTTTGCTATATTTAATTCGTTCTATTAATTAATTATTACATATTAAATTAATAACACCATGTTAATCCTAGTAACTTCTCTTTACTTCGCTTCTTCTAAACTTAACCTTATTTGAGAGGATAAAACAAAACGTGATAGTGAGGATAAAACAAACAGTACTAAAGAAAGCAATAATAATAATGCTTATTGGTTTTAATTAATTCTCCGATGTAAATCGCTGTAACTTATTGCACTCAGAAAGGAAATAACCATCAAATTTTGGAGGTATAGATTCTTCATTAACATGTCAGTGATTTCGTAGAACAAAATAGTTGCTCTTAAAATGTCTACTGTAAACTTTATGAGGAAACCTACCTATCTGGTTTAACATTCGAATCCATTTTTCTTTTTGAACTGTATTTACAGGAAACCTTGAAGAAGTAAAATTTGTCAATATATATGAAATCACATTCGCCGTTTATTGTTATGTCATAATAGTAACAAATATAAAATTCGCCAAATTTTATCAATTTCAGGAGCTAATACTATTCAAAAGCCAAAGATGCACCTTTATATCAGTCTATCTACTTTCTGTCCAATGTGTTTATAGGCTGTAACGGAAACTAAAAAGGTATAAAATATGAACAAATGTAGGTAAAACAAAAAATATTTATTTATACCTATTTAAAAATTATCCACTTATCGATAGATTTTGTGCAAGTCCTACACGAAACGGTATCATTTTCACGTACACAATATCTTTTTTTTTACACATAATTATGAAAAATAAGTTATTATTCATAAAATGGAGTATAACTGCATGTTTTTAATCTTAATTTATATAATTTTAAGATCAACTTCTATGGAAATAAGCATTGTGAAATTTGTGTTGCACTATCAGCACTTACCTGTGTATTGCTTCTTTTTTTGGGTTATTGTTATAAGTAACCCTACAATTTAATACTGAACACGACACCATTATGTTTACTATTTTTAATCTGATAAAATATAGAAAGACTGAAGTGAAACTAACAAAATAACAAATAGCAATTTTTTTGACAGGAGAGTAATGGAGAGTAAATAGTTTGAAAACAGTCCTACGGTAAATTTTTTTGCATCTCTTTCTCGCAAGTAGGATTTTCCGTAAAGCTCGAAATCTCTCGCACACTGTGTTCCTCTATTACTTGTATATTAACTTTTTGGTCAAAACTCGTTGAAATTTCTGGTTCGACATACATCATAATACAAAATTGTGAAGAACGACAGGGATGGACACATTTATATGCCCTCTTAATTTTCGTAAACACAAATAAGTTAACAGCGATTGAAACTACGTTTCGGGTAATGTAACATCAAAACGGTATTTTAGATCCTGTCTTTCTTTTTATAAAAATGATTATTTGAAATTTAAGGTGAAAGGAAAGATAATCCATTGTAGAATTAAAATACAATTTGGTTTGCATACCGTATATCCAATTTCAGTAGATATTTAATCAGAAATTGAACTGAGTTGGCAAACAATGCTTACGACTTTTCGAAAATGTTCAATGGCAAAAAATATATGCGACGAATATACTCTGTCCAAAAATATTACATTCCTGAAACTGTTGAACCGTTGCTCTTTTAAACATATCAGAAACTTTTTATCAAAAATTTAAGTAACCTTATGACGCGACTCGTAATTTTGTTATGGATAAAATGAACAAGTAGATAGAATCTTTGTTGTTGAATTCCATTTCAAAAGGAGATCGTTTTGGGAGGTGCATTACGGGTGCTTTAGGCCTTTTTCTCCTAAGTTCAGTGACATAGCGTAATCAAATTTTCAAAAATCAATATATTCTATATATTAAATTTAAATAAGATCTAATTATCTGAGGAGATTTTAGATTGTAGTTAAAGGATGGGAATCGTAGTGCATATAAATCAATATAGCTGAAGAGGGAGAGGGGACAGCTGCGCGTTTCAATTACGTGTATAACTCTATCAGGCGGCGCTTATAATATAACGCTGTAGCATCGAAACAATATCGATTTTACAGTTACCAAATATGAAATATATAATATACCTAATAATTAAATTAATTTAACGTACAAATTTATAAATTCTGTACACAATAGCAGTAATGTAATGTAAAAATATTAATACAATTTATATTATGCGGTTGCAAGTAGTATTTTATGCAATATCTCACAAAGTTTTATGAAGTAATATTAATGATTTGTACGTAAATTTTACCATAAACTTATAATTCGTATTTTCCGAGTTATCTTTGATTTCTTAAACGATACCTATTCAATATGTCTATTAATAAATTTGTTCTTAGCGTTTACATAAAAAAATATTATGCATTTCTTTACACACTTATTGCGCGCGATATTAAAAGTAAAGATAAATGTTACAGTGGGATTTCTTAATATCTAACCTATGACATATCAATAAAATATCAAAAAAGTCAAATTGAGTAGTTATATTTATCGAATAGGTAATATCGACACCGGGTTGTACCTGCGTAGCAAGTAACGTCTCCGATGTAGATAGTTGTAGAAGGTCCCGAGTCCCGACCGTTCCCGACTCTCGCAGACGTAGCCGCGCCGCGCGCCCGGTCGCCCGCTCCGGCGGTGCGACCGGGCGCGCTATAAATCTCTTTCGCGAGGACGTAACCACCTTACAGTTGCATTCACTAACTCTTAAATTAAAAAAAAATTCAGGCTGCGCTAATTGTGTTTTATATAGTTGATAGTATTGTTGTTTAGTTGTGTTTTTATAGTTTTTATTTTATTATTTTTGCTCCGCGTTCTATGCTGTGTGTATATTGACGATGCGGATAATTAAGGTAAGCTCTGTGGACAGAAATTCGTATATTCATATCATAAATTCATAATTATTATCAAACTCTTATGGACCATTTGCTCTGCGAAATAAATATTGGAACTGTACACCAGTTTTCATAAAACCAAATAGCCGCGTGGCGCGACGGCATTATGTTCCTCGGCGCGCGCCGTAGAAGCAACATGTAACGGATGCTACGCAATGCTTAGGGATTATTTTTGGCATAAATATCTCCTTATATTTGCCTTGTTTGTCGGCGTTTGAGCAATTTATATTTTCATAATTATCAAATTATTAATCCATCATTTTTATAATGAAAACTTTTCGCATTACTTTATTAACCTTACACTGATTTGTTGAAATTTATGCGGTTGTTTAGTATGTGCTACTAAATTTCGATAGTATTGCGATCACCACGTATACCCCCTAATTATTTTAGGTGTTGGAAATTGTCTGATAATGCAATAAACATGTGGGTAGCGAATTTAAAATGGATGTATGCTTACTGCGTTTATTGAAGTGTGTGGCAAAAGCATACCATTAGTTTAATTAAACTTATTGATATGCTTGCATGCGAAGACACTTAAATTAATGGTATGGTATAAACAAATTTTATTAATTAGTATATAGTTTTGTACAACGTTGAGTAAATATTAGGTAAATGATTTCAAATTACTAGGCTTCTCGCTCCCCAACAGTTTTTATGAAGATTTTATTTTATAAATGTGTTATTAAAACGAATCCATACAAGTAGCAGACACGCTTTTAAAATAGAATTCAATCAGCTCCTAGATGAAGCCCCAAAAGATTAATGTCTGCGACGGAAAGAATGAGAGACCGGGCGATTGAAAGTTAATTGACTTAACCTATTTTTATTAATAAATCTAAAGACGGAGATGAAGATTTTTCCTACGAATCTATCTGGCGTTTATCTGATGTGTAAAATGTATTTCACAAACATTGATAAATGTTATCTGAAAGTACACTGTGATAGATAGAATTCGTTTGAAGATTTCGATACTGCACTATTAACATGAATCTGAAATAGTATCAAAATAAAAAAAAAAGATATTATTCATAGATATGCATATTTATTTCTACAATGTTATTATAAAAAAAAATATTCTAACATTTTTTAACACATACCTGTTTTGACCATTAAAGAACTTTTTCTATTCGACTTGCACATATCAAAAACGAAACGCATTAATGATAATACAGTATAAATATTACTGTATAATAGTATATCATATACAATAAACATTTGTTAATTTATAGGTTATCTACAACCGTATTCGGATGTTGCTCAAGTTCAGGAGACAGGGATTTAAAATTACATATTATATCAAGACTTATTTCCAGATATCTATGAATATTGAAATGTATTATAGAGTATTTTTATACTGCTTTCCATCACAGATTACCGATACGCGCTCCCGTCCATAGACTGAATAATAAGATAAATAAATATATAAATAATACACGTACTCATTTATATATTATAGGGATTATGTAAAGAATGCCGTCGATAGATATTTATGGAATACACAAAAATTCACAAAATTCGCACTGTCGTTTAATAATATTGGTATACTCGTAGATAGACAAAAAATCTCTGCATAAAATATGTTAGTAACGCACTAATTTGAAACAAGGCATATTGTTCCATATTACAGTACATAACTCATGTTATTGAAATTTCTTTTTCACTTTTTGAGAATACTAGTTGTGACGTTAATGGTCTCGGAACCATCTCGGGAGTAAGTCATACACGCAGAGTATTAACTCTATGGTCATACCTGTACTTTGACTACAATTGCGAACAAATATTAGTAACATTTTAAGTATTTAAGACATAAGTGCTATTAATGACAAAAGTGTCATTAATAGTTATTACCCCTGATGAAAACCAGTATTACTTTATGGATTAACAAAGAGTAAACTGATGAAATATTAATTATAGACAGAACGATATTTCATAAGACTTTTCATCAATGTGAAGAAAAAATATGACAGTTTAACAGAGTACTCAGTAAAAAACTATGACAAATCACAGATAAACGTAATACAGATGACATGATGATGCGTTCATATTTCAACAAGCCTAAATCAATTTCATTGTGCGTCTATATAATAATACCGTTTTTGTGAAAATGACAAAACATTTTGTCCACAGTGACACAAAATGCTGACGAAGACACAAAGCAGCTGTGCCCATCGGATGGCAGCGATAACCTGCTCCTCGACTGTCCTCACGCAACGCTATACTTACATTTTCCTCACGAGCGAGAGCTAAAGGTAGGTAGCATTTTGCTATCAATTCAGTAATTAATCAATTGATTAGAATGTAAAGTGTTTGAAGTCGATAAATTTAAGCCCCAGAACAACATCGATTTAATTAAATACTTGGCTGCAGAACGATGAATGTAGGGGAACGTTCTTAGTTCTTCCTGTCACTTTATATATATGTACTTAGAATCGCTTGTCGTCGACGCAAAACGAATAGACTTCATTCATGACTTCAGTTGATTAATTCAATCCAATTTATTTATTTGCTGGATAAGGTTTACAGAAGATGGTCAAGGTTATATAATAATAGTACATCCTATCCTAACCCAAAATGGGTATGCAAATGTTTAATACAATTTATATTATTATTAATTAATACAATAAATTACAATTCCAATAAATTACTAATCAATAGAGTATGAATATAATTTAATATATGAATGAATGAAAAACGTCATGCTCATGGTCAATATCCATGATTATCATTCATGGTTTATTTATTTTTGTCATGGAAGAAATCGTCGAGAGAGTAAGAGCATTTAAAAAAAAAATTAAATTCTTTTTTCAATGTTTTCCGTGCGTTTGAGTAGCGATGACACCTTATTATAGATCTTCACTGACATGCCAAATACAGTTTTCTGGTTTAAAGCCGTTCTCGATTTCTTCGTATGTAATATATTTATCGTATACATATCTTTTACTACTCAGGAAGTCATTAAATATGGAGGCATTTGACATTACAAACTTAACTACTCCGAATATGTACGATGCAGGAAATGTTAATAATTTAAATTTTTTAAAGAACGGCTTCCAACTTTTTATGGTTGGTATTTTTGCAATTGCTCGCAAGCATTTTTTGTGCATTAAATATGTCTTCCCGCATCGCGGAGTTCCTCCCAGAAAATGATTCCATATCGTAGGGTGGAACACATAAATCCATGATAGGCCATGAGCAATGACTTAGCTTTTTGCATATGTATTCTGCGTGGTTTCCGTTTAAGGTTGTTGTCTATATGGAACCCTAAGAATTTTGTGACATTAGCCTCCACTATAGTTTCGCCTTCATATTGAATGTTTAGAGGAATTGATAAGAATTTCTGCTGTTGGAAGTTTAAGATTTGCGTTTTCTTGAGATTTATTAATAAATTATTCAAATTTAACCGATTAATTAAACTTAATTTAAACTATTATTTATCTCATCTTCATATTTATTGTTATTATTACAAAAAACACTACGGTGCTGTTATAGCCCCAAAAAATCATAGGATAGTATATGCTATTAGGCAATTCATTTATATACATCAAGAATAATAATGGACCTAAGACACTCTCTTGTGTCACACCAAAGTGAGTATTTCGGGGCTCAGGTGAGACTACAAATTCCTTATTTGTTTTTTTGCAAATATATTTAGTCTGTGTGACTTGGGTTCATTTGTTAGGAATGAATTTATTAAAAACAGTACTTGCCACTTATCCCATACTTAAACAACTTATTTATAAGTATATCATGCCTTACATAATCAAATACTCTAGAAATATCCATATATATAGGACTGTCAGTGGTATATTTTTGTCAACTTAATTATATTACCTATTTAATAATATAATGAAATGCTTAGTAAAAATACTGTTAATTTATTTTTAAATTTACTTTTTCTTAGGATGTTATCGTAGTATAAGGAAAAAACTATTACTTACAAATAATAAACCACATTCAGGTAAGGTAATATGAAGACAAAATCCTATTGTCTTTAAATACCAAATCCATTGTCTGTTTATTTAATTCGTGCGATGTTATTTTGCAATGTACAGTGTTTTATTTTATTTCACACTAGCTGTGCCCGCGGCTTCGTCCGCGTGGAATTTAACAAAAAAGTTATTTAGTAAAAATAAAAGTTGCCTAAGTTACTCCTTATTACATCAGTTACCTGGCAGTGAAAAATGTTATGTTGGTATATGTATATACCGTATATATATTCATATGCATGTAGTGAAAAGCGGTTATTTTATTATTACAAACAGGCACTCCAATTTTATTTATTAATAGGTATAGATATGAAATTTCATTGAAATACATAAAAATGTTCCCTTTATGCTTAATAAATTCCTCATACTTTTCAAGTATAAAGTTTTAATATTCTTTCACACATTTTTTGTGTCGACTGCTCTCGTAGTATACAATTAACGTAAAGGTTACTTTATAGCACAAGTTTATCGTAATACATAAATATCCCCTTTCTTTCTTCTTCTCTTCTCTCTTTCTTACAAAGACTCAAAATATTTCATTAACAAAATTATGTTATATGTTTTGTTTGTCGCGCCGAATATTGAAAAAATACTAACATTAAAAAGAAATTAAAATTAAAATTAATATTTTCATCCAATATCATAACATCCATTAATCAACAAGTTCCTGTTATTATATGTTATTAAAATCTTATATTACGACGACGAGGGGGAACCTTCAAAAGGTACCCAGTGCCGTTGGAGCGACGCCAGGTTATGTGGGATTTTCACCGCACTAAAACCCCCCCCGGTGGCCTTCCTTGGCGCTATGATAGGACTCCGGGATCTCCATCGGAACACGACCGGAGTCCTATGAGCGCGTGCCCCGTCGGGCTCTGCTCAGGATGAGCGGACGATCATCCCCGAATTTCTAGTATTACGCCGGTATGCGGCCACACATACCGACGTCCTTCACGGGGTCGTTGGCAGGACGGTTCAGGCTCCCAACCTAGCCGATAACGACCCCGGAAGCCCCCTCTTAGTCGCCTCTTACGACAGGCAGGTGATACCGTAGCCCTATTCTGGTCCCGGGCTACGGGACATACCCAAAGTGCCTACATGGTTAAGAAGTTTGCATGTAATAATAAACGGCATTTGTGTCATCGCAATTTGAATCCTTAGTAGGTAACAATTATTCCATTCCTTTAGATATACGTATGCGCTTTTTGTGTAAGCGAAATTGGAGTTAAGTTATGATATGAAACTTAATTTTATTATGGAATCGTATAAAACCGAATACATTTCTCACAACTTAAGATTCTTTCGAAAATATATGTACACGATTATCGTATTAAAAATATATCTACAATATTACATTGACATGTGCCGTGGTAGGTAATGGACATGTCTCGTTTATGTGCCAACATACAACATATAACTGTTGTCGTTCTTGAGCTGGGGGCAACATATCAAAAAAGAATAAACCTTTCCTAAAATGTTCTTAGTAACAATTTAATATTGTATGATTCTGATAAATCAAAAACACATATGTATGAATAAATGTTCGTTACATGAAACACATCTAATATAGATTATATCGAAAAATCTCTTCAAAAACATTCTGATACTAAATATAATCTATTAAATCTATAGTCACTGTCCATGGATGGTCTAAGTAGCCATACAAAGTGGTAAATGTCTTTTAGTATTCACAATGATGAAGAATATTCGGGCGATTCGATAACCTATGATAGTACCTACCTGGTTTAGTTCGTATTCATTATCACGTAAGTATTATCCATTTCCGTAAGCTTGAAGAGATTAGAATTACATAGATTGAGTCTACTTGATGGTAACACTGTTAATTATATTGTTATATACGTATACGTTGTCAAACAGATTCTATCGAGATTCAATTACCGATAATACTGAACATATACGAATACAGTACAATACGATAGATACCAACAATTATATATTATATTAGCTGTGCCCGCGACTTCGTCCGCGTGGAATTTCATAAAAATTTATTTAGTAGAAATAAAAAGTAGCCTAAGTTATTCCTTATTACATCAGCTATCTCGCCAGTGAAAGTCCCGTCAAAATCGGTCCAGCCGTTTCAGAGATTAGCCGGAACAAACAGACAGACAGACAAAAATTGTAAAAAATGTTATTTTGGCATATCTACCGTATGTATATACATTCATATGCATGTAGTTAAAAGCAGTTATTTTAATATTACAAACAGACACTCCAATTTCATTTATTAGTATAGATTATTAATTTCATGGGTAAGTTTATTACTACGAGTCAACTGGTAAATTACATATTTAGACAAAGGTTCTCTTTAAAGTTGTCAAAGTAAAAAAATGTTTAAGTCACGTTAATTCAACAAAGATGGTGAACGTAGAATGAACTATGGTGACGTGACCAGTACCAAATAAGATTATTTTCCGTCTTTCGACAATTCACATTAGAGGCTATAATGATTTTGAAAACCAGACTGTGAGGTATGCAAAGATTGTTTTCCGTCTTTCGACAATTCACATTAGAAGCTATAATGATTTTGAAAACCAGACTGTGAGGTATGCAAAGATTGTTTTCCGTCTTTCGACAATTCACATTAGAAGCTATAATGATTTTGAAAACCAGACTGTGATGTATGCAAATGGAACGTCTAGATTGTGGAGAATGCTAGGTGTTAGCATTCATATTGATATTTTGCAGGGTTGTATATTTGTAAAGTATTAAACGAAAAACGCGATCAACATTACCATTTTAATACAACTATAAAAAATTGTTTCTATTTGTACTGCAATAATTTTAATATGTACTAATTAACGTCTGCCAGTGGTAATTATATTTGTATATACATACAAATATAGCTTATGATCGTAATGACAAAATATGTCACTTTAAGGTAAGTATATAATGCGCTTTAAACTACATAATTAAGTAAGTGCTAACAACAAGTTTATTTGTGTTAGCCAAAACTTACAAATGACATATACTTGTTTAAAGCCATGTAAAGAGGTATATCTAACGGTACATAATAGCCATTTAATGTTTTGCATATATGTGAAAAATCAGAATTGGCGGCACGCATTATCCTACGAACTACAACACAAAAAAGTGTTCTTTAGCTTTCTTTTAAGGTTGTTTGACAGAAAAAAGAAAAAATAAAGACATATTTATTCTTTCTTAAGATTGCAGTATATACAGGAATGACAATATTATATGGTGTGTGTGTGATTATAAAAGGCTAACTTACATATTGCAGTCTCAGTCAAGACTGAAAAGTTTTACATTTAGGCATTGGCGTGGAAAAGCCACATCTGCCAGACGTTTCACTGCCACCCGTGCTCCTGAGTATTCTATACAAACGGTGTGCAATATAATTAATAATTGCTTTCTGTAGTTGCAGACTCCAGTGCAATTATAATGAAATTAATTACTCGCAATGAATTGTTCGCATGCAAATTAAAATACATAGGTATGTTAAATGTTAGGTATATCATGGTGCTGTTAAGGATTACCCGACGGATAAACCACAAAAATCTGTATATACCCGTACACAAACACACATGTATGTATATGTATATGTGTGAGTGTGTGTATTTATATATACGTGTCGGAGAGGTCATTATTACGGGATTTGTATTGTATTATATGGTATTGTCTGACAACGAGTCGCAAGCGTCATCGGGACGTCATCGATTCATGCTTCGACGGAGCCTAGATAGTTATGTGAGAGCCGGCGAGGGGCACTTCCCTGCAGTCGCCGTAACAGCAAACTAGTATAGAAACTGACCTCCGATTCGTTTACCACTTTCTCGCTTGCCTATGTGACGCCCACACAAGATGGCTGAAGAGAATTCTCGGTGTAATGAAGATTTTGATCCGGTATATGTATATATGGTTCGCAAAGAAAAAGGGTCGGTTAGAAAATCTTAAATATCTTCAAAAGTACCTGACCTAACTTTATGAAATAAAAACTAAAACAAAAAAAAATTAATTGCACATAAAATAATATATAAAATCTTTTTATTTATTTTTGAAAATTGTATAAAAAATTGCTTTAATTTTGCAATAACTCGCACTTAGTAGATTGTTGAGGGACTCTGGAGCTCCATTTTTTAAAGTTGCATATTAAAACAGGAAGTTAAAGCTGGTCATGTCATCCACAGAAGACCAGATCCGTGAAGGACGGCCATCCAAGTTAAACACCGTAGAAAATGTGAAAAAGTTCTTGTATAACTTTACCGAAAGGTGACCATTAAGTATTCATTAGATGTCCCAGGGATCTCTTATTTATTCATTCATTCAGAGAATCCTTATTTATGAACCTTATATGAACAAGGCGGTCGGACGTTGGGTGCTCAGAATGTTAACCCCGCTGAACAGAACCAAAAAGGGGTTGATAATTCAAGGTATCATCTATATTTGTATCTATCTTGATGAAAGCCGACTTCACTAAATTAAACAAATTAGAAGTCGCAAATTTGGCGTAAATGAATATGGCGTTCGTATTATGGAATGCTGAAGGCAGTGTAATAGTTGATTACCAGGTACTTCTCTTTTTCGACCATAATGAGCAGCTCATTAATAATAAATTTTTTGGGAATAACGAGGGCGAACGACTGTAGACTTGTTCGGGGACAGCCAAGAATGTATCCGCGCGTTAAGATACTGATGGACTAAATAAATATACTGATTTTATGGAAGTTATGTCGAAAAATAAATTAATTTAGATTAAAAGACCCTGCCGTTTAAATCGGCGGCTCTCTATAGTAATGTACTATGTGTATAGTAGCATGTTTTCATGTTGTGATAGGGCTGGCGATACATGGTGAAACTCGCGGCTCACAACAATGGCGCGAAGATCCACCATCAGCAGTTAACCAAGGAAGATGTGCCAACAATTGTCGATAAATGTATCAGCTTCATCTACGCTCATGGTATACCCATTGTTTTATCTTAAAATTATAATAAGTTTCTTGATAACTCATAGTTAATACGAATTTTAACTGACTTAATTTATTAATAAACTTCTGCGTTAGAATTTTAACGAAATAAATTTAAATCATAACCTAATTAGCTTGAACTGTCTCCTGCCCGTGGGACCCGAGTTCGACCGTCACAAGTATCTCTAAATTTCAAATTCATGTGCTTATTACGAAATTAGAATCACTTGCTACGGTGAAGGAAAACACTTCGAGCTAACTTGCCTTTCCGATGAATCAATGCTCAAGGCTTAAGATACAATATGTCAAGAATCAATGAAATAAAGTATCCGATAATTATTTTTGTATGTACAGAATTTGTAGGAATCGGAAACATCAAAATCTTATTATTAATAATAAGGTCAGTTATATAATACCAATGTGATTTCTTTGTTCGTAACAGGTAGCCTTTCTGAAGGGATATATCGACGTGCGGGCAGTAGTTCGGTGCTGTCGGAGTTACTAGCGCGTTTCCGACGAGACGCGTGGTCTGTTCAATTGAGCCCCGGCGAGCATTCCGAACACGACGTTGCCGGGGTACTGAAAAGGTTCTTCCGAGATTTGCCCGAACCTCTTGTACCACAAGAAGTGCATCACGCGCTAGTAACCGCTCAAGGTAAAGTAGAACTGGTTTAATAACTAAAACCTTTTAACTATTTATACATATGTGTAACGTTCGATAATGATGATAACCACCACCGACGGTACAGATCCGTAATACTAATACTAACAAGGAAGCTTGTTAACCGGCCCTCTAATACTGCAACCGATACAAGTTATAAATATTTGACGGTTGAATTTTAAAAGGAGGGTGGTAGCTAGCCACATTCGTTAAGACCGTTACTACCATGCGCAAGTAATGTCGGGATTATGATGGACCAACGACTTCAAATGGGATGGAATAGATGCCAGAACGCCAGCCGAATGGTTAGGATGAAGGGTGGGCAATTATAATATTATATATTTGTGTTACTTACGTTGTGTTTGTATTGTATTAATTTATTTCATCAGGAGATTACACTTATTTACATAACATTAAGTCTTTACCTATGAAGTTGCTGATTCAAAATATAGCCACGTTGTATTCAAATATTAGGCATTAAAAAAACAAATTTAAAAGAAATTATAATCTGAATTTTTTTTAAATACTTTAATATAACAGAATTTCTATTCCGAAATGAAATAATTTGTCTTACGTCTCTTGATTTGCTGTGAAGTAGTATTACTC
The DNA here is from genome assembly GCA_003671415.1 of Megathymus violae. Classification (NCBI taxonomy): domain Eukaryota; kingdom Metazoa; phylum Arthropoda; class Insecta; order Lepidoptera; family Hesperiidae; genus Megathymus; species Megathymus violae. Next base: position 6,366,596 of record PDGT01000004.1, on the reverse strand, counting down.
ACGAATATAGAAAAGTTAAATGTTGTGTTATTTATCTAATGTAAGTTTCATTGTGAATGAACTATCACTACAAGTACAGTCCGATGAATCATTAATGTTTTTCAACCAGCGACTGTTAACGAAAGCACGCGGTTTAATTTTTCTTCCAGCTTTATTATTAAACAACTTCATGTTAGGACTATAAAATCAATTCCAACAAATGAAACAATACTAACATGAAATAATTGATTGATTCTCGCTCCTACAATATTTATTAACAAAAAATAAAAATTAAATGAAATCTGATATTACTGACGGTATATTTTTCATGTCAAAGACCTGCTTGTTACATTGAAGTACTATATTTATCAAAGTACAAAGATAGACCGAGTACTTATTTCTTAATTCCGCTAGTACTGTCGTGCAGTGATTGGTAACGAGAAACTCAACGAGCGCTTTCATTGATTTACACAGCCCTTCCATAGAGTATTGGGTTTTTCACGATTTACTGAGAGGTCTACTAAGATAAGGTGCTGATCTGCCCTGCCAAGCAAAAATCAGGCGGATCACCTGATATTTTCCCTCAGCAATTTGTTTGTTGCTTGGATCTCTATTACTGCAACTTTCTGAAACGACAACATAGCTTTTTTGTCAAATATTTGACAATTGACTTTCAGAAGAAAGTTGGTCGTTACCTAGGAAGATAAAAAACTCTACTACAGTATGTGTACCGTCGGGATAAACTGAATGGTACAGAGCCAAACGAACTCTTATCAATTGGGGTTTTGGTGCCATTAATTCGTTGTTTAGCAGAGTGCACCATGAGCGGGGAAGGTTAGTTCAGACGCAAGGATGTAAGAAGCTATTAACCACCTAATTACCTAACATTTTCTAAAAGTCCTTGCGATTTGAGTATCTGACGATATTTTGATATTCTTCAGTACCTCCGTTTCATGATTCAAATAAAACCAATGAAAATGCAATACTTGAATGTAATGGATAACATTTCTTGTCGTAGACATTAAGAAAAAGGATATACGTCACGCGGAGTACAAGCGAGTGATGTTGTCACTACCCTCCGTGGCAAGGAACACTGCTCGAAAGTTGTTTGCTCACCTGTACTTTTTGCATACTATGTCGCACGCCAACAAAATGGGCGCGGAGAATTTAGCCTCGGTCTGGGGTCCCACTATCATGCCTGCGGCCATGGTGAGCAAACTATTTTTATTTGTTTTTTTTTTTATTTTGATCTTTAACATTACAAAGTTATTCATTTGTTAAAAAATATGAACAAACGCATTAAAATTAGGACAGTTTTATGGGTTCCTAAAAATGGTATAAATTTAGTTTTATTCATTAATTCTCAATGTAATTATTTAAATTTACTGCTACAATTATTTTGATTTCCTGTGTGATAATTGTGACAAATAAATGAATTCAAAATTAATGTGAACGAATAAAATATTAAAGAATGTTTGTTTGTTTCACGTTTATCATTCAGAATTTACTTAATTCTAAATTGAAGTGATACTCGTAGACGAGCAACACACTGCAAACGGCGTGGTCCTCGAAGGAGGTATATGTAGTCCGCGACTTAATTGCGAACTTTGAGGTGATATGGGAGCCGACAGATGGGGAGAAGCGGAGGGAAGCGGCCGTGAGACGCGTTTTGATGCGCGTCTTGAGCAATTCTGTGCCCGCACAGCGTAAGGCCGCGGGCGATTTGAGGACCTGGGTCTATATACATGACAGGTCCACCTGCTATCAAGTCGCTGTTAGTATCTGTTTTATAGTTATTCCTTGTAATGCGCAAATATGAATCATTTCATGTGAATATGATCTCAATAGCTCAAGTTCTTCAGAAGTTACACAGTTCAATTACTTGCAGACACAGTAGCCATTATAAGTAGTGGTGATGGTTTGTATCAATAAAGTTCTATAACTTTATTTTTTAATATCTCCACTTTTTATCGTAATGAGTGTGTTGACCTTTCATCAGCCTAAAAAATTTTTTTTTTTATATTTTTATAGTGAAAATTGCCTTGTTAATTAAACATTTTCTGAGCAAGTCTTTAGACAATCGTAACGAAAGTGGTAGTAGTTACATTTTTATCCTACAGTTATAACTTATCAATGTAATCAGTTGGTTGATAAATTAAATTGTATTAAATTTTTACTCATATACCATATATCTATCGAGGTATAATATTTTTTAGCTAACTCCAAACAAGACCAGCGGCGACATTTGCATAGAACTTTGTGAGAAAGCCAAAACTGAGTCCCACTTGCTTATGCTTGAAGAAGTCATATGCAAGGACTCAATGCGTCGCGTCGTACATGTGGATGATATAGTCCTAGATGTCGTTTTACGATGGGGCTACTGGGATGAAGAAGACAGGAAAGATAACTACTTATTAGTCCGAGAGAATAAAGTACTGCATGAAATGGAAGCATTGAGGCAGACCACTACTTTGGTCTGCGGCGAACTGCGACTGGCCAATGAGACGACTAAAACATTCAAACTCCATATGTTCGAGTTAAACAATTCCAAGTTGTGCTATTTTAAAGACAAACAGGTCAGTTGGGCCTTTTTTATGTAGGTGTTTTTGTTGGTTCAAGAATTTAATCTTCAGTCATTAAATTAAATTCTCTAAATGAATAACTCTTCTAAATAACGAGGGGAATCTTTTGAAATTCCTTAGCAATCATCTAATGGACCGGAAAAGGAACGGGAAGTCGTGTAAAAGTCCCGATGTTTGCGTTGAGCAACTCCTACTGAACTTTTCGCGAGGACTTTGCCTTCTTCAGCAGTAGAAATCATCAGGGACCACCCTCAAAAATGTAGTTCAAATGTCCTATAAATTTGTTTGCTCGTAAGTTACCTTACTGTTAGTTTGATAATTTAGTAAATTTAAAATTGATGTCCATACAGGGATCGCACAAGGTCGAAGAGTGGAATGTCAAAGAATTTCTTTGGTATTCTGGACACGAACCGAAGCGGAATCCACAATCTCGATGGGCTATCACATTCATACCCAAGAACAATAAGCCTAAGAGGTTAGTAAATTTCTTTATATAACTATTCGGGCTCGTTTTAATTAAACCCTTGTTTATTGGGAAATATACAATATACTATGCCGATAACCCAGTTAGTAGTGACCTTGTCTGCCGAGTGTGAGGGTTCAAGTCCCAGCGGAGACAGACATGGGGCGGATCAATATTGAGTCTCGATTCTTGGTTGTCTACGATCTAATTAAGTGTTAATGCCGCCCATGATTCAAGGAGTTAGTATGGGTGTGTTAAAATGTTAACAAGATTTTCAGTTATATAAATAAGGACGTCAGCGAAATAAGTTCAACATAACATAGAACATTACGAACAAGAATTTTCTTTTTTCCCCTTCGTTACAGAAACTTTGGCAATCTCTTATACAATGTAGTAATACAACTTAGTAAGTTATGTTAACTGTTGGACAACACTACGCATCGTTTAAAAAATAACTGAAACAATCTGGAAGTCCTATTACAAATTTTTACGAGTTCTATTATATGAAACGACTGTTGCTCATATTTTAAAGTGTTTCGGATCGATGATGTTCCATTCAATCATCGTACTCCACGGTATTTAAAAAGGAGTCATCAATATTTATTTACTGGTATGGTAAGAAATAATTTTTCTTTGATATTAGTACATAAAAAAATTGCGCTCCAATAATGATAGAGGGAACTAAAGGGATAAATTAAGTTGTTTGAAGTTCAAATGCAATAAAATTTCCATATTTAAATAATGGAAACGGGAGTATTCAATATATTTTATCTTCGTAGCCCGAGCACATACCAATATTAAAGTTCACTCTTTTCTCTCTTTAATATTGCAGCACTAGGATTTTGTATATTGTCTGAAGTTGTGCATCCTAAAATTATGAATAAAAATGTCTATGTATTCAATTTTTATTTGGCCCCTCGTAATCGACCGTGTCAATAAATTCTGATAATATTGGGTGCGACACACCAACTGAGAAATCGCAATTATCATATGATTTTAAAAAGGAAACGAAAGTAATCACGAATCCGAATGTAATTAATGTTATTGTTTCAGGAGCAAGGATCGACCGTGGTTTGGGTGTACGGTCGCAGGCGCGGTGACCGAAGATCAACTCAAGTGGATGAGTGCCATCATGTTCTCCGAGCATACAAATATCCTGCCGGTGCCTCGGCTGGTTATCACATGAGTGTATGATTGCCATTATATCACGGAATCTTTGTCTAAATTATTCTAGAACAAACAAAAGGACAGTGAACAATGAAGTTGCAACTGCGCAAGCATCGCTTTCATATTTAGGGAAAACGTTTCGCTAACATACATAGTGTAGATAATTTGACATCAATATGTATGTGTATACAAATTTTATATACATAAAAGTGTGAATTTCACATAAGGATTTAATAACAAGCTTTGAATTCTCTAACGTATTAGCAGTATTACCTAGACTAATGTATACAATTTTAGGACGAAAGGTAAATAAACAAAATCCCGAATTAAGATTTCAACTTGGGACAGTAGCAAAAAAGAGTCATTTGTAATACGTGAGATGTGAAAGCAAAAATATTTTTTATCGAGGTAATCCGACAAATATATTTCATATTCTTGTCATATGTTGAGATCAAAATAAGGAATTCAGTGAAAAATTGGGACGTTCAAGGTCCCGATCAATCAGGAATGTCAACAAGCCTCTGAAAATGACACTGTATCATAAATATTTATTCGACTTAACTTTACATGCCAACTAAAAATAAATTGATGTAAGTGCTCCGAAATTATTTTCCTTTTATTAATATTATATTAACTTTTACAGTCACAAGAAAAATGCGCTCCAAGTTGCGTGTATTAATGAACTTTATTGACCACTTCTTGCCGTGACTACGCTTCGCCTGTTCAGTCGGCACAGGTATGTTGGAAATATTAGCATTTCAACAAACATTAAGATACACAAAAATCGCACCTAATGTCATTACATAAAATTAAACCTCCAAGGAAAGTCCTATCTGTTCTCTTTCGCGAGTATAGTTCTGTTAATCTGGTACATGGTACTGAAACTTTGTATTATATATAACATTTCATCGAAACTTTAGCGGCTAGATTTTAAGAGATTGTATTCCTATACGAAATTATTATGTCGTATGAACATAACAATTAATTATATCAACTACTACGGTGTTACTCATGTAACATTATATTGTATGTAAATTATTTAATTTTAAATGGTGCTCACTACTCCGATTGAGATAAATTTAAATATGAATGAGATCAATCAATCGGTTTCATGAAATCATGATCTTCGTAATTGTAAAATATCGAATTTAAGATTTGAAGACTGTTACTAAGGTAAAGACTCAAACGATTCTTGCATTGGTTCGCGAATAACTTTATGTTTTAATTAAAACATTAAATCAAATTTGTTACGTTCAAAGAGGCATTCGAGTCGTCTAATATCATGTTCGTTGGTTGGAGCTGACATTAAGTTTATCGGTAAATGCTTATTTTTAATTTGATATAATAAAATGTACATATTATATAGTTTAGTTATAGATGAATTCGTCTGTTGAAGCGCTTATCCGGACAATTCTGTACATTTGCATTCTAGTACTAGTATCCGTAGACTTGGTGACTGCTGTATATAGTATACATACTTGATGTTTAGTCAATTGAGCTGTAACATAAGCTTTCAGTAGATATCTATATCTCTTGCGCACGCCACTATCCCGCTTATTATTGAAATTGTAATCAATTCAGATCTAATTTATATATATTTCCTTGCAAATTTGATCACCTACCAATATTAAAACGTTTTTGTAATTCTTATTATTATTTTAAAACGTCTGATTCGGTGTTCGATAGGTTTAATTTGAAAGAACTCCGTCGGTATATATGTATGTATGTATATAAATAAAATTGTTCGTTTTAATTAATATACCTTCAATTTCATCAGATAATATATTTTGCACACTATTTTTTGACATTACTTTAAACTTTTTAATTGATAAAATCATCGGAGTTCAATAAACTTAATTTTGCTTTTTCGTAATATATCTTTTATACATGTACTTTTAAAGTTATCGCATGTACGTACTTTGAAAACTAAATGACCAACACTGTATATATTTCGATCATAAATATATCACAATGTATATACTAACATAACTTTGATGACCGAGTTAACATTTAAACACCAATAAAAATATATAAATTCATGATTTATATGTACAATCATATTAAAAAGAAGAATGTGATATAGGACACGAGACAAGCATTTTGAAAATAAAAATTATGGTACTTTCTACGCTCATCCACTTATGTATAAAGTGCTTATTATATTATATAAATTTGAATCATTGAAAAAAATAAATGTATGTGCATGTGCGTACATGTCTGGGTGCGTGTAAGAGAAACAGAAAGATGAGCGTGTGCATGTAACATCTTTGGTAAAATTTAAAAGGTGGTGCAGGTGGCAATCCATTTTTGATATTTCCACATGTTAATATCATTAATTGGAATTAACAAGAAAAGATTCGTCATAATCACATCAGATTCACTTGTAAATAAAGGTTCATGTTAATCACATCGAATTAACTTTAAATAAAGGTTCATGACAATCACATTAAACTAACTTATAAATGAAGGTTTATAATAATCACATCAGATTAATTTGTAAATAAAGGTTTCATGATAATCACATAATATTAACTTTATAAATAAAAGTTCATGATAATCACATCAAATTAACTTGTAAATAAAAGTTCATGATAATCACATCAAATTAACTTGTAAATAAAGGCTCGCCGTTTTTAACTCTGTTCATTGTGGTTCCAATTACCGTAATTATGTACAGGCATTTGTTTTCTTGTAAAGCGGTCATAGTTTTAAGCGTCGATAGACCGTTTCAAGTAAACTCATAATTGATTTAGAAAATTGATTTAGAAAAAGTGGTGGCAAAATTTGGAAATAATTTTTACGCTTCGGAATTGGAATTTTTATTATCCTGAAATCATAATAAATGCAGAAAAATTAAATAATGCAGTAGTTAATACATTTTATAAGAATTCTTCCCATCCCGTACCATGCTATGTAATATAAATTGATGTGCAATATTTATATATACATATGTGCAATATTATCTTCGCGCCTGGACACCTGAATAGTAGCATCTTGTTTTTGTTTGTTTAAAAAACTTAATAAATTAATAAGTTAAAATAAAACGAATCATTAATTCTGATGATTTTCATGATTCGATAGTAATATATTTGATCAGCAATATTTCGAATATTGTTTTAAATTTTAATGTTGGTTTTTTTAAAGTAACAATACACCAAGCTTAAAAATGCTACTTGGCTCTTTCTTGTGTCTGGGATTAATTAACACAAATAATATATCGTAAAACATAAGCATGGTATATTTAAAAAGGAAAAAAAACATTCCAAGCTTCTGTTTTCAAATTCAAATCTAGTAAAAATAAAGTAATATGAATAATAAAAATCTACGCAATTCGTAAACCAGGTTCTGATTCAAATCTATAAATGACTAACAGATAACTTAAATTTTTGATATTTTTGTTTCGTTATAGCGATTTTTTACTTAGAAATTATATTTTCTTTTATATCACAATTCATAGCAACTATTTGCGCGTGAAGTTATTGTAATTTAGATCCACTTTCAATGAACATTTATTTTAACTTGCTAAAAATTAGGTTGGCTCAAAAATTCTTTGAAGTCGTAATATTATTATAGCATTATGTACTTAATGTTTCATGATAGCGATATTTCCGATATTGAAGTAGTTATAGCACTGTCCTGCCGAACGATAACTGATTTATCTTTCATTGGCCTTTTGACTACAAATTTTATTAACCAAAAAATAGTATATATTTCCATTCTATAGAGATTTGTCCCGTACTTCACCATGGGCGTTATATACCTCAACAATACAACACTATAATAACATGTCCCAATTTGGATGTAATTATTGTGTAGTATTGTTATAGTTATTGTTATATTTAAGTAGGTTAAGGACAATGTACATTTTGTTCACCGCTGGTGCCTGTGCAGTCACCAAAATAGGTTAAAACTATTATCGTATCAAAACATATCTATTACTAAGTGTATGAATTAATCGATTATTGCAACATTGGTCGAACGGTCGGCGGCGAACATATATGCGTCAATGATTACGGGAAGGCTTCAAGAAACTGTCCTTGCACACCATAATGACTCATTTGATTTTACTTGTTTAAAAGAATCGGGGGGTTTACAATGTTCAAAGTTGATTTAGTTTTAGATTTGGTATTTAATTCGTCCTTGGGTTTTATATCATTATTATATTACGTTCGAATGTCAAGCGTATGGAGTAAATTTTTATTAATTTATTTTTAATTATTTGTTTTTCACTGAATAATGTGCATGCCACATTTAATTTTCGATCGAAGTCACTGCCTATGATTATTGAACTTTGTTTTGGTAGGAAGGAGTAAACACCCTATTATTTGTATTGGTTGTATTTTCCCTATTAGTTGTGAAATCAGTACGCCACACGTTGCAATATTTTAATTTATTTTCAGGCAAGAAATTGTATAACCCTTATCGATCACGTAAAAGCTTGAACGGTTATCAAAACTCGTTCTAACATCATTATCAGTCGATGTATTGAATTTATTCGCGTTTTTCCTCACTTTTTGTCTGCCTGTGACAGGAAATCATCCGAAATTACACATTCATGATGACAATATCTACACTCATTCAACACCAACATGTTCATTACTCATGTCCATCAGTAAAGACGGATTAATTTAAACGCGCGGATATTTTTCTCTTCGTTCGTCTGGGCAGTACGAGAATAGATTATGAGGTTTGCACGATCGTGAATCTCGTCTATACAGCAATCTTAAATTGAACTCACTTGGTGCAAGAAGGTCATATTTCTTACATTAATTCCAATCTGCAACATAATGATCCTGAAATTGATTTGCTAGAATTGTGCTCGTAATCGGAATTAAAACGGTTGAAGAAGCAGAAAAGAAACAAGCGGGGTGGAGCAGTGAATAAGAGTAAATTTAGTCAATGCTTTGGTATGTTTGAGTATTAAGGCATTTTTGTATTCTCTTAATTGTACGCAGTTATTCATAATTTCTTATCATCTGGAATTAATACGTAGAAATGTAATTAAATTTAGCTTAAATAAACAATACTATCAGATATAAAAATAATACTCATACAGATAGTTAACTTTAATTGGAAGGCTGATTTTAAACACTGTCATAAACATGAAGTATTAGCGTATTATAGATTAACGTACACGAAATCTGTACAATACATTTCCATTTTTCCGGTATATTTTTATTTATTTCTTTAGTAACAACAATATCTCTCTAGTCAGTTGAATGGTGAGTGATGATAGATGAGTTATGCACCATACACCTAGTGCTTGTTTTTTTTTTCGTTTTGTGTTTCCATTTTTTTTACAGTGCTATATCCATCTTGAAACGTTCGAATATGTTTTGATAATTATTTAAATTATAGTAAAAACTTCATGCAAATTATTTGCGTAGTTTATAATAATTAAGCGCGTTCATAAATGAGTTTATAAAAATTGCGTACAATTATATGATAATGAAGTGCGATGGAATAAGTTGAGATTATGAGGAAGACCATGAAGGATAACTCGACCAATGTTTTTACTCCCCATACGGTTATGTCAATTATGTAGCTATGAAACTATTCTCGATGGGAATAGTTTGATTAGTAGTTAGTAAATAAGTAAATGTTTCAATCGCGAAATTTTGGGGAACGTCAAGCGGCCGTTAACTTCATTAATTAACTCGGTGGTCTTCTGGTTTTCATAACAAAACTTGTAGATTCGCAAACAACATTTGCATATCTAATCGTACAATGTTATTATATCGATCTCTATTTCTTTGATTGATTTTTGAAGTACACATATAATTTACATCTGTTACACAAATACTCGGTTCACCGCACGGTTTTCAATTACGCGTATTTTCTATAGTTAATTAACTATTTTTTAACTTAGAAATTACCTTTGTATGTTACTTGAAAAAAATATGTTAAATTAAATTTAATAATAATAAAAAAACTGTCACGAGGCATTATTCGTATTTTGTAAATTTTTTGAAAATTTTAATTTAGGCAAGTTTTGCAAACCTATCTTTCTGGTGTATGTATCACACGAAAATCACGGAACATATTGAGATGATACTATTAAGTTATTATATAGTATGCTGTGTCTTCCGGGAATCGGATCTGTTCCCCCGGAATACGAAGTAGGAGTTAGTACGGAGGTCGTATTTTGAAGCGAAATGAGAGCGGGTAAGTATTATTTGTATTAAAACATAATTAATTGATTATTTCAACTAATATCAGTCTTTGAGTAATACATGTAACCCCAATAATATTATTATGTTTAGCTACATCTGACGAAAATAAGATCCTTGTATGATATTGATTATACATACTCGGCTTTACTGTGTTGAGTTGCGTTTTATCAGATTTCCCAGGTTTTTATATTTATTGCATGCATAATAATGTCTTAGTTTTAGTGTTGTATGTGAATAAAATGTAGTATTTTCCGAAGCCAAAAGGCGGTGGGTTGCGTTTTAATAGATTTTTCTGGGTTTTTGTTTTTAATGTGTACATAATTCATATCTATAGTTTTCTTGCAAAATATAAATGTAAGTAATTTAATGAGGCCAAACGGTGGTGGGTTGCGTTTTTAAAGATTTTTCTAGGCTTTTGTTTTTACTGTGTACATAATTAATATTTTTAGTTTTTGTATAAAATATAAATATAATTTAGTTTTAGCGGCCAAACGGTGGTGGGTTGCTCTTAAACAGATTTTCCTAGGCATTCTGTGTTTATTTCCTGCATAATATATTCTTAAGTTTAGTGAAATGTATAAATATAGTATTGTAGTATCAGCGGCTACAGTATATAATATGTAAATAGTTTACTTTATGGATGGTTTCTATAAAAATATAAAAACATTTATATAAAATTGAAGAATTGCAATCTTGTAAATAATGTTGCCTAAACTTACAGCTCTCCGGCTTAAAAGTACAAATAAACAAGATTTTGATTATTATTAAATTTGACATACGTAATAGTTGAGACTATGCAACAAAAATTCACGTTATTACAAAACAAATTGTATAAAAAATATTCTAGGTTCCATAATACATAATAATCTAATACAATATTAAACTCACAAAAATAAATGAAAATGAAAATAAGCATTTATCAAAAACTTACGGAATGTTCGAAGAAAACCAGACAATCGATGCCTCTTTATAAAATCGATATATGAGCGAATTAAAAAAATCTTCTGAAGTATCTACTTTTAAACTTCAAAATATGTTATTGTCATTATACTAATGACATAGTCAATGTTACAAAGTAATTATTTTTATTCTGTTATAATTTTCATTACGCTATAATCTGTTTTACTTCATTTTCTCTTTAATGTAATTAAAGCCTGTCGCTAACTACAAATATAATTTGTTATGCATAGGAAATGCAAATGTATTCGAGTAATATCGTTGGAAGTGTAGAAATATTGTAATGAATTAATTGTAAATGTGAGTATAAGGCTATCGGTCAAAATATTTGATTATTGTGATAATACTTGTATATTGTTTTAACATAAAGAATTCAATTGGTAAGAGCAATTGAAAATTATTTTATATAATTTTATTAGAGATTAGTAATTGATTAATTCTGTCTGACTTGGAGCAAATAATAAAGGAGAAAACGGTGTCGACCGGCTGTCCATCCTTACTCGCACGTTTTTTTATTGTGAATAGCCCGTTAATATGTGCGACTATTACGTCTCTCGTAACTTGCGTCTATTCTAGCAAAGACGCTAAACAATTCATTTTAATGTTTTGTAGATCTCTCCTTATACGTTATTTTCTCCGAGGTGTGTTACTAAAGGGGTGCCCCTTTTGGTTTTAACCAAAAGTTTTAACTGGCCTATTTCGCCTAACAAAACACTGTTAAATTTAAGTTTTTGTCCGGTAATTTACTTTTCACGTTAAACCTTCTAAGTATGTAGTTAATTTTAGTATAATAACGTCCACGACGATGACGTATTTTCACAGTCTGTACCATAGACAATTTTTTTTAGAACTTAAATGTTATTAAGTAAATGGTCATATTTAAAACCGTGATTGTCTTGAACCATCCGAATTCTTTCGGCTTGCTTCCAACATCCATGAGCTCACATTTATATAACTTTTATAACATTTTCTTTTATCTTACCATGTGTTAAGTATCTTAACATACTGGTTAATAATTTAAAAAGTTTCAAGTCCATTTTAAAAAACGGACTGTAAGTTTGTGATATATGATATCTTATAAGTGACTCCAGTCGAGAAACTAAGCAAAGAATAAATATTAATGTCGTGAAAAATTACAACGGTTTCAATTCTTCATCAAAGCACCAAATCATTTCTTTAAAGGTTTTATATTCAAAAATGTATTGTTGTTACAAAACATATCTTCTGTAATTGTTTTAGGATTGTTAATAATAATAGTACCATTCGCTTGTTTGATCTGTGTAATGATGTAATGAATTATAGTCGGTGTTACTTTATCGCTTAAATTCTATCATCACGTGCTAAAGATTGATTTAACACGAGACTAAAAAAACTAAACGCCGTAGACCAATTTTATATATGAATATTATTTTCTGTGAACTGTTGCCATTATTACGAACATTATAACAATTACAATTTTAAAAAAATCTATCTTTACAACACACACACACACACACACAGACAAATGTTTCGACCAAAAAATTAACAAAAAATCATGTTGGTCCAATTTTATATAACTTTTTCGTTGAAACAAACTCACTCACATGTATGAGTTCATAGTCGCACTTTCATGTAAATCCAAAGAGCGTATTTTTAAATTCTCCAAGAAATGACGAATAAATTATGTACAGTCAGAGCAGATAGAAATGTTCTTAATAAAAACAATTCTAATCAAGACCTTATATTATTACGTTATAAATATTGCCTGCCTAAGAGTAATATGACGTATTTTGTGGACTGTGGCAATTAGTGCGAATGCATTACATAGATAGTTAAACGTCAGATAGATTTCCCGGAGTGGTCTTAATCTCAGTTATGGTTAGTGAAAACGGCCTTTAATCATTAACTTCGGCGAATTTACCGGCATGGAAGTTATTCGTTTCGTCGTATTCCTATATACCATTATAGGCGTGAACTGTGTGTATAACATTTAAAAAATTCAATTTGTTAAATGAATTATGTATGTAAGACATTTTTTAAAGAGTTTTAACAACTTTTAATAAATTATATGTTAATTGTATTTTGTTATAAGTTTATTTCTACGTAACAATAAAAAAGACCATTAATTACCCGTAAATATACATATAATTGTATATTACGATTTATATGGTATGTTATTGAATATCATCCTACAGTACAACGATTGGATTACAGACTGGGACTTCGGGTTTCTTCAAAATAAGGTAGTGTTAAAATACAATTTTGAAAAATCAACATTAATTAGAACATTTGTCGTCAAAGGGCGTATTGTTTATTTAGTTGCAGACTGTTCAAATCGTGTCAATTGATGTGTTACTGATTGGTAAAGCCAATGGGGAACGTGTCTATCATGTCAAGTGGCCATCGGTATTCAATTAATTTGTTCGAGATGCATACTGAATTGGTAACAAACGATACAAAACTCAATTCAAGTTGAAGTCAAGTCGTTGTATTGTGCGGATGTATATTACTGTATAAGTTACCATGTGTAAATGTATTGTTGTAAGGAAATCAGTGTAACTGTACGTATATGCTCTGATGAATATCTTTGGTATCTACTTTCTGTGAAGTTATATGTCCGAAATTATTGGCTACTTTATCCTTCTTAAGAAATTACATGAATAAACTACTCTTGACAAATATATGTATTTTATTTATAAAATCTTTTGAAGAATAACGATGGTGAGGGAATCTGACTACTTGTGTGCGTTCAACTTATTTCGTAAGTAATGGGTGTTTGTACGTAATGTGTTTTTTAAATTTTTTAGACAGCGCTTTAGTCTCTCTTGGGTCGAAATATCACTAAAATACACCAATCGTGAGTACCTGTTATATTTAAAATGTACGTGAGAGTACTGCATAATATTTTTGAAAATGAGGAAACCTTCGATGACGCGTCCTTGACTGGACAACTGATAGTGTTCATGATAATGATCCTTCATAAACATAAATAAAATTATACATAACCTTAACCTTAATACGTGGAAGGATCTGATCTATACTAATATTATAAAAAGGAAAGCTATGTATTTTTATATGTTTGTAACAAATAACTCAAAAACTACTGAACCGATTTAAAAAATTCTTTCGCCGTTAGAATTTTACATTATTCCTGAGTAATTTAGGCTATATTTATTATAAAAATAAAAGTACACCTTGCGAAGCCGGAGCGGGCCGCTAGTATTGTAGTAGTAGTAGTTGTATACTATCGAAATTCTGAGAGTTATTAACAGCGCCGTGCAATTCTATATAATTTTTTAAACTCTTGTGACACTAAACCTGCTAAACTTTAACAGTTATCATCAATATCAATTTAAATACATCACAACACCAAATTTAAATCATTACAAATATGTGAGGTACATACAAGTCATCTAATACCTATTGTGCAAACAATAATCATTAGATATTTTTTCCTATATTAAGAATTTGTCTAATAAAGCTTCATCATACCCACAATATATCTATACGTATCGCTTCAATACATGACGGATATATGCGAAAAACAAAAAAAAATATTATTAGGAGCCTTTATTAACGCAACAGAACCCAAAACAATAGTTGTTAGAACTTTTGTCTGTTTGTCTCTACGTTGTACGCGCTAATCTCCGAAACGGCTTAATCGATTTCGTTATGGTTTTCAATAATGTATTGCAATAAGGGTCACTAAATATTTTGTTAGAAACATAAGAGATTTTACGCAGCACACTTATTTTATGATTTTTGAAATTTTAATATAAAATAAAACCACTTTTTTGGTGCTGTCAATATTGACGTACTGTTCATTTATTTTTACCGGAAACGGATTCAAGGCAAACAATTAAATTTGGATACATTGTTCGTTCATACTGTATCGAACATATTTAAAGTTCGTTTCATTTCCATCCGCTCATAAATAGAAAAGTTATAAATGAATCTAAGTTAATGCATGAGCTATTTATAAACGTAAAGCGTAGTTTGTCTAATGCGTTGTAGCGAGGGTGGTTTGCTAGTTTGCAATATAATTGATTTACGTAACCACTCATGTGTCATCAGTACAAGGCCGTTGCGTGCTCAAATTCAGTGAACTGCTACTTAATTAAACGTAAAGTAATACCTCAATTTTACAATTCAACTACAGTGTATCTGAATATACTTTTAAATAAAGGATCAATAACTGATTATCATATGTCAAATTACTAGACGCACATGCAAAACTTTAAAACTGGATATACTTTCCTTTCATAGCAGTACGTACTTCAGTTAAATTGTTCTTGATATAACTGTGAAAAGTGAGGTGTAAAATGAGGCAATAAAGGCCCAGAGGACACTGTTTTCCGGGACGTTTACAACACCAAACGTTTGACCGATGCTTTGTCGGGCAAGAGGAAGCTGGGATCCTGTATAATACTGGTATTCTGATATTAACGTAAGATATTAAGTAGCTGGTCAACCAGGTTAAAACCCTCTTATTATACATGAGTATGATCAGGATTAAATGGAGTTGAATAGACTCCAGCGATATCGAATAGGATGGGACCTGGCGCTATCTCCTGAAGCTTTGTCAGCAGCACACACCACGAGCAGGGACGTGTGCGTATATTAGTCGATGGTTGAGACTTCATAACTCGATTGATACCTTATTATTAGATTTTTATTTTTATTATAGTTCTATTTTACACTTGGATTAAACAATAAATAAAATAATAAACTAATTACGTGAAACAAAATAAAGACGAGCCTAGCGAGGTATCTATTACAAATAGTATTTATAGCCGCACCCAATCGTATATTATTTATTAATTACAATTTGATTATTCAGTCAATTGTTTTTAAAACAGTCTGATAATCTTATCTTCGTACCGTATAAAAAGAAAGCAGATTAAGGATTAAAAATTGTTTTTACTGCCGAGCTTATCTGTATTCTATTAATAAATTTACAATGTAATCAATCAGGCAGTCAGTTGTTTTAAAGCGGCTTGAAAATCTTCACGCCGTACCGTAGTGTGACAAAATAAAATAGATGTTTCCGATTACGTAATTGTAATATAATGAAATTAAAGTCTCCTTATTTGGATGTTATTTCTTTGTCTACAGTCTTCATGTGCATATGATCCGACGTACTATAACCCTGTGACGATATACCAAAAACGATATTCGAGTACCTATAGTGCAGACTAAATCAAGACTCAACTATACTCAAAATTACCGGGATTTTTATACTAATATTACATATTAGAGTGCAAATGTGACTTGGTGTGTATGCTTAGGGAAATCAATACCAAGACAAATATTTGAAAAATTCTTTTATTGTTTGAAAGATATAATATTATTCTGGATGGACATAGGCTATATAAAAAATTGTTACATAACCAAAGGAAGTCCGGGAGGGCGGCTAGTATCGTATACAATTTATAAAACGGCATGGAGGATGCAGAACATCTCATTAAGAGATTTATGTAACATGGTGGCTAACATCGTAACTGCAACTAGGGAAGAACTAAATATAGAGACGCTTTGTTGAACTTATGTTTCAGAGCAATGATAATGAAGTACTTAAATAAACTTGCAGTTAGTTAATAAACTTGCAGTTAGATAATAAACTTGCAGTTAGATAATAAACTTGCAGCACAAGCAGGTAGTGGCAATTAAAAGTTTTAGCCATTGTAAAATTTATTAGTATAGAAATGGAAATCATACCGTTTCCTCATTCCGTCATGACACAACATTCTTCTGAAACTTTGTTCTTTCGTTAGACAAATATATGTTAGATTTTGTACATTATTAGATTTTGTATTGGGACAGTAAATATACGATAGTTTTGGGTCTAGCGACGCCCGAAGACTTACAACTTAATCTTATTGAATTTTATTTAATTTCATATGTGTGAATTTCGGTCACGTGTTGCAGATTTCACGACTTTTTGGTATTGATCACGCCTGCCAAGCAATAGGGCCTGGATTCGTTTCCGGCCGGGGCAGTTATTTATGTAACAAATAATTGTTTGTTCTTGAAAAGTGGGTGTTCATTATGTTGTATTTATATACGTCCATACCACCCGCAATACAAGGGATCGTAGTATGAGTGATTGAACATTAATTTATTGTTTCGCCAAGGATAGTTTAAAAGATTTAAAGACTTATGAAACAACAGTAATATTGTTACATTTTTATATGTTATGAAAAAAACTGTAATTAGCATACTATAATTTTCAGATGAAATATATTCAGTTTTGTGGGATATATCATTAAATTTTCAAAATACCAGAGCAGAATAATGTCGCGAGTGCCAGGTAGAGATGGCGCGGAGACGCGTGACCGCACGCTACCAGCGCATGGGGTGCCCGCATCTAAACAAAATTACTTTTAACATTAATAAACCATATTACTCTAATTTTCCTTTACATTCTGGTTCTTTTAATAAACCTTTGAAAACCTCTCGTAATGTGTACCAGTTCTTTTTTACCCCCGTCTGACATCAGGCGACTTTTTCTGCTGTTATACTATTGTTTTTAATTGAGGGATTCACGTTACAACATTTAATTAGTCAAACTTTTGTTGGGTCCTATAGTCTTTTATAGATTGTGCATACTAATTAAGTAACTACTACAATGGATGACAAAAATACAGTAACTACTAAACAGTTAACAGAAGAAGATATTAACCGGGTATGTACCTACTTATTGTCCATACTATATATAATTAATTTATTTGTGGATCACTGTAATTGTTACCTAAAATCTAGGTTTAAGCTTAAGCTGTGGCTTCGTATATTATTTAGGCGGCAATGGTGAATACCTTCCCATCGACAAGAATTTGCGACCATCTGTAAGCATCACATTATGCGTGGAATTAGGAGTGTAAATGGCGTTTTATAATCTCTTTAGTTTCTCTTTAGTTATAATTATTTTATTACTAATTCTTTAGTGGTTTTTACCAAGTCGCGAACTAGGATTCTGTAGAAGAGCTTGTTTCGATGTTATTCTTGTATTTAAATTTAAGTATTTAACATTTGTTTCGACGTAGGAAAATCGAGAGGAAATCTGCATACGTGAGAGTTATCTATAACATATTAAAAGTTTAATGAAGTATCTGTACCTGTAATTGGCCTGCATGATGGACTACCAAGGACCTAATGTCTGTCAGTGTGAAAGAAGATACTGGCATGAAATGGAAAATTGTCGTTTTATATTAAGTAGGAGACACGATCCGAGGACACTCAATCGGCAGCAGCCGAGAAGGGATTGACTTACGCATAGGTAATCGAGCGGGCCAAACAAAAAATCAATTTACAATAGCTTGGCATCGGTGCGGGCATGAGGGTTCGTCTGGCTGCCACCGATGCGAGATTGTTGAAGTTACCTAAAGAACAAACTGCAGAGTAGGCTAAACTTTTAGTGGAAAGGCTCAGCACGGCACTTGGAGACGTGGCCAGCGTCATGCAGCTCATAAAGTGTGCGGAACTATGGGGCAGGGTGACTCGGTCACGATCACGGACCTGTCTCGTGCAAATTGTAAAAGTTGGAGGGGTAAAACCAGCACCGGGGATATGCGTATGGCGATCATTAGATGCCCAATAACGGAGGCTAAGGCGCTATCCGCAGTCGTGACAATCCATGTTGAATCGCAGTTAGTCGAGAATCCAAGTACTAGTGACACGCCCTCTGCGCTATTACAATTGTCTTGACATTAGATACACAAGGCTCTTATGCCCATTCAGCGCAGTCTGCCTCCGGCGCGGTCATGATGGCTATAAGCTATTTGACTGTAGTGCCTTAAGCACTCTTGCTAGGAGGCTTTATAGACATATAGAAGGACTGTATTCTTTATACGTGACTATCGAAGGAAGAGATTGTCAAATTCCATTCATGAGAGGCAAGGCAGCACAACTAACCCGGATCGACCCTAATGCAGGACACTAACAGGCATATGAAAAGTTGATATGATAGTATGGATATAAAGTAACCAAATTTCCTTCACACGAACATAAACAATTGCGTAGCGGCACAAGACCTTTTCCTTCAGTGCATTGCGTACGTACGCAATTTGTACGTATACGATCTTAATGGGTTACTTACAGAGATTTGTGACGCAGCGATGCCAAGACTTCGGCGTAGGTCACTACGCCACCAGATGTACTGGTGGATATCAGAACATAAGGTCCTTCGATCGAATCTGCAATAGGAAGTGCATGCCTTACATCCGTAGCCTTAGACATAACGGCACAGACCTAACTATGGAAGAACACTTGCGGAATGCTTATCCCCAAGCGAAACGGTATTTGCAATTGGCAATAAAACAGGCAAAGGTCCTCGGCCGATAGTAAATATTGAAGAGGTTAAGTAAGGACATGAGGAGGCGTCCCTACTTTGTGGCGAGAAACAAATTTCGGGCACAAGATATCTCACATAATACTTTACCGTTGTTAACGGATTCCCTGGGACACGCTGCACTAGCAATGGTTCCTCCATCACTGGAAGTTAAAGTAGTGTCGCCGCCTTTGCCAATCACTGTAACAGAATTTAATATAGCTCTGGATCCTCTACGGGCCAAGAACACTCGAATAAAAATCTTGCGGCGAAGATTGCACCGTACCATTGCAGTGAGGGTAATTGGAGGTTACCGCAGTGTCTTTAATGGTGGCCACACTTTTTGCGAATGACCCACCGTGGAAAGTCCAGGCTTTATTACTTGCTGAAGTTTACATTTAAATGTAATACCGGGCAGCAGTGTCAGATAGTACCAGGACCCTAATTCAAATTCAAAATCATTTCATTATTTAGGTATTCTGTAAATACACTTATGCGCATCGTTATTTTCTTCTACTACCGTTTCGAAAAGGTGCTTTGAGATCGAGGAGAAGAAACGGCGAAAGAACTGCTCAGGACATCTTTTAAAATAAAACATGGTTATTACAAGGTAAGTTCAAAAATGCAGCCTTACTCCCGACGCTTTCAGTTTAAATCATTCGAGTTGATTTCGATCATATGTTAATTTCGTACCCTTGAATGTCTACTCTAGCGCACGATCGAACGGTGGTTTAAATTGGAATTAAAAAACGTTAGGATCGAATAAAGATCGTCAATCGAGTGGCAGGATCGAAATCAAACGTCAAAATTCACGATAACAAAAAAGGTTCTTTGTTTACTTCGAGTTTTTCATTTTGTTTAATTTTATTTGGGTTTTTCTAAAGTATGGCTCGCCTTACATCATTATTTAATGTTAATCGTATAGACATTCTTTCTTAGAATGCGTCGATATAACCCTCGGGCACTTGCAATGGATAGTGAAGAATTCCAGTTATCATTATCCACAATTATAACCAATTATCGTTTGTCCAAGGATATAAGTTAATATTTCAATTTATTCCGCGAAGTCGCTGAATTGAGTTCCGAAATAATGCGGCGTTATACTAAATAATAGCTTAATAAATAATTATTTTATCTGAAAAACATAAAAAACATACACAGCAACGCGTTTTTCAAATTTGACGACAAACATGTTGTCAAAATAATCTATGTGATAGATTCATGATCACAGATTAGTTAATAGTAGTTGTCACGATACAGATTAATTAAAGTGTTTTTAATTACTTTTATCAAGCGAAAACACAATTTATATTCATTTCTCTATCAAAATACATATAAACAAATAGTAAATACAAGGTTTTTTTTAAATAAAAGCTATTAAATTTAGCATTTTTTAAATGTGACGTCACTAACCGCATATACTTAACGACGCTGATACCTTTCGATCGTAAGTCGATCTTGATATTTGATTCGATTTGGTTCGGGAGTACGAACTTTAGATCGAGTTCGAATCAGGAACAAAAACAAAACCAAAACGTTTTCGGGAGTAAGGCCCCTGCACGGAACTAGTTTCGACACTATTATTTCCAGGCTTCTTTTTCATTAATATATTCATCTATACCATAATATCCTTTAGCATTAACGCGTCGCTTAAAAGTTCCGATAGGTAATTCAAGTATCAACTTTAGAACCTTATTGTAAAAACGAATTCCAAGCCCCATAAGGAAAGCTGAATCTTTTGAAGGCCATATGAAGACGTAACCAAATTATGCCTATTTCTTACTTGGTTAAATATCTAAGGTGACGCTCAAAAAATCTCTGGATTGTTTTATAGTCAATGTTTCATTATGTAATTTAAGGATTTTGTGTATTGTCTGCACATTTGGTAGTTCAAACGTCGTTTTTTTAGCATTCAAAACTAATTTTTTTATGGCAAATCAATGCGATGCATGGGTCAAAGCATTGTGAACATCGTCAACATTTAATTTATTTCTATTCGTCCTAAATATTGGAGATGTGTCATCAGCAAAGAGTACAATTTCCGCATCATTACTAATAAATTACGGAAAATCTATACTTACAACAAAATTCTTACTCATCGCTTTCTGTACATGAACTATATATGAAAAAAAAAATATTATTAGGAGCCTTTATTAATGCAATGGAACACAAAACAATGGTTATTAGAATTTTTGACTATTTGTCTGTGCGTATTTTCGCGTTAATCTTAGAAAAGGCTTCACTGATGTTGATCTGATTTTTACTAATTAAATGTAGTGAGCATCACTTAATACTTTAAGTTTGTTTCATTGCAATCCGTCCATAAATAAAAAAGTTATAAATCAATTTAAAATAATGCGGGTACTATTTTTTAGCGTAAGGCGTACTTTTTCAGAAGCGAAGCGAGGACAGTTTGCTTTTCGTTAATATAAACTAGAAAATAGAACGGACCTAGAATAAAAGAGCTCTATTGTTGTAAGTATAGCTATCAGCGATCTCCAACAGGAGGGATCATCCATTGTTATGCTGGGGAGCTTGATTTGGGATCGAGCTAGGATTAAATGGAACCGCTTAAACTCCAAAGTTTCCATCTTCAGTCTAAGCGAGATAGAACGTAGCAATAACATTCAGTTGATGGACGAGCCCGTGAACAACCTATTCACCCCTGCCTTCTTGGCTGGCGACGACTCTTTGCTGCCTTTCCTTTTTGTGACGATGACATAACATAATGTGGCCCGTTTCCTCCTTAATATCTTTCCTATTGTCTGTAACCATAAAAAGTGAGATGCAGTTAGATTGCATTCGGTATTTGGGTGGATAATCGCCAAGGACAACATTTCATGAACACTCTTATACGACTCAACGATTCATCAGGATATTGCCGTAAAGACCATATAAGAACATCCAAGACTTGAGTTAGTCACTAACCACATCCAGTCCACGTTGTAGCCGAGTACGGAACACATATGAGGCCTCTTCAATTACGAGGAGAGACGCGTGACCAACAGCTGTGGTGGGTTGGTAATGAGTTTTGTTGAAACCGCATATACTTGCACTGTGCATATTTATCAAGCATTATAAATCATTGTTACAAATACGTTTTAACAATTCAGCCATGATTCACTCAAAATATTACGGTAAATAACGATTTGGGATACCTATACTTAAATTTTCTTTGTTTTCGACGTTACTTAAGGTTGTTAACGTGATAAACACTGATGTTTTTAATACTAATAACGATGGAACATTTGACTGGGACGAAACTCGTGATATAGATTAAAAGCGTCGGTTGCCAAGGTGTTAGAAGAACATTGCAAGGAAAGAGTATAAATTTGACATTCACAATATTAATCCAAAATCAACAACTCCTGCATAACCTACACTGTAAAACATTTGTTGCAATGATTTTTTTCACGAGTTCGTTGACGTACCTTTACTAAACACTAACAAGCTGACACACTTCGCTTTGGAGAAAAGTAATAGCCATAGAAAAAATGGGGAAATAATAAAAAAAGGGCCTAATGACCGTATTAAGGTTATCTGAAATTGTTTGTTGTTGTTACACAATAATCATAAACCATTGTAGGTTTCAATATCTTTGATTACAAATTCTGATTATGAATTTTGTTACTTGCAAACTAGTACAGCTACCATACTCGTATAAAACTGTAAAACAACCATTGCGCGCAAGCAAAATCAATTAGATATGACTAGGCACGAAGTTTCAAGACAATCTTATTATTGACATATGTGAGTCGTGTGATAGTGTTTCACCAAAGTCGATCGTTTTCAGTCGTTGTAGTGAAATATTTCCATAACAGATGGCATATTCACAACATTGTATGATTTTTAAATTAAAGAAAATTTAAAATAGCTCAATGTACGTATACGTGAAACATGAATAGTTATTTGTTGCAATACATCGTGAACTATCTAACTGCGTCGAAAGTAAAAATACAAAGTTAAACGAAGTACATGCCATAACCCGCTGTAAACACCTTTCTTGTTTTATCGATACTTTAACACGTCCAGCGTAACAACTCAAAAGTAGTGTTAGGTTGGAATGACTAAAAAATTGAAATTGGTTTATTACGTAATTTTATTTAAAATCTTGATAAATAACACTGTGTGAAATTACATATAAAACTCAATCTAACAGTGGTTTAGTGGATACTCTAATGTGGAACTTAAGTGACAAAGAAAAGGCGGAGGCGCGTGAACAATTTGAGAATCAACTACGTTATGCTTTTGTTAACTATGATTGTACGGAAGACGAAGAAGATATTGCAGAGGTAAATAAATAAAAGCATGTAATTGGATAAATAAGCGATTGTATATTCACCATTATTTTTTCTTTTCTTTCAAAGTGTAGTATAATTATTAGACAATTTAAATTTCAAGTAAGGTAATGTAATAATTACTTCAGTTACTAGATTAAGATATTAACGTGACACTACTCTCTCTCTGACCATCCAAGACAAGCTTAAAATGCTTGCCTAGTGTCCATAAAAATCGCTGTATTGTGTTCACGCAAACGTCGTAAGCAATTTTGACGAGTGATGCAAATTATACCCTTCTTTTTATGAGCTTGATATCGAACATGCTTTGGCGTAGAAATGATACGAATCACCTTACTAGTCAGTCAAAAGGTATTATTGAGAGCTGACCGACATGTGCGTAATGTGGCAACTGATTACTATTGGCCGTTCTTTGTGAAATTGTGTAATAATACCTGTGACACCATGGTCGATCTAGTCGTCGTGCAGGTAAATATTGCAATGCAACATGTCATAAAAGGTATTGAAACCCCCATGACTCATAATGAATTTTAATATTAGATATTTGTTGATATGCCAACAAAAAATTGTTTCAATATAATTTGAATAATTGTGCGATATTCTTAAGAATTTTATCGCTGTTAAAATTACAAACGAATAATAAAAAAAATAAAGATCATTCGTTTCATGTAAGCAGTGTAAATAACACACGAAATATATGACCGATATATTGGCCATAAATACCTGGACAAGCACTTTGAAACATTCAAAATTTCATTTGTAATGTTTAGTCACAATAATTTCTTTCAAGGTGCGATTTTGTCATCCAAAAACGATGTCATAGGACCTTAACGAACAATGATCTGAAATTTAATTTATATATATTTTTCTTGAGTCTACATTATATTACTTTAGGAATGAGATATCCCTTCTCATTATGGACATCAGGAGATGTTACATAGAGATATGCTATTGATATTTATTTTATAACAAAAGCGGACAAATAAAATGGGCAAAGGAAGATGTCAGTATCGTCCATAGAAATTAATAATTCAAAAGGCATAACCGATGTTTTGCATGTGAAATATCAATAGGGTGCCACTCATTACTGAGTCTCCGATACTGCAACTAAAATACGTAACACATTTCACAGTTGATTCTACTAGGAAGTTGGTGGTGGGTAGGCCAGACAGGGAATAAACTCTTACCGTCATGCACGAGTACTTTATGGATTAATCTGGGTGGTAGAGAACCGTGCGACCTCCGACAGGAGCAGGTTATTTAGCCGAGTGCACCATAGGTGGAGTATATTGGCTTGGTTCAATAGATGGATAGACCCCATTACAGCTTCCAATAATTTATATATGGAAAATTGGGGAACATATTTGTAATAATTTACAACTATTATCTGAAGTACAACTACAAGTAAGTGGAAGAGTATTGCGATAACCAATGCTATTAGCACACATATTACAAATAAGGAGTTATTACGTTGCATTCAACGGAAGAATAACTAATTTCGTAACGACTTCTTAATTCCTTAACATTTTAAATCTTCGCTATATAAAATCTTTTAATTTACTTCAAATATTTATAAAGCGCTAGGTGAAACTCTTCGGAATTGCTCTTTTCAAAAATAAAGAAAACATAACTAAATTATAAGAGAATGTGAATGATATGTTACCCTCGCAAATCTAAAATAAATAGTTTTTACTATAAGGAATTTGGAAATGAAGAGCTTTTAGGTAATTAAAAATAACCCTGCAATCAATTACAACGTAGGTTCTACAAAAAGACTCGGATTAGGATTATGAAGAAACAGCTCGTACGCTGATCTAAGTAACAACGTCACCTGTAACAATTCAAGAACAACAAACAACAATCTTAGGATATATAGCGTACTTAAGCTTTTTTCTCTTAATTAAATATGATATGTGAAATATGTAAATTGAATTTATTAATAATTTACTTCCCAGTTTACATGATTGTATTCTTAGCAAAAACGAGACTAAATAAATAAAAATAAGAAATTCATTAAGATCACGAGTATTTTAAATGGTGAAATTTATAAATCACGAAATAGAAAATCAAGCAGACTGTTGTAAATAAATTCTAAACAAATATAAGACGAAACAGAATTGACTATTCAAACGGGCAGAGTTTCCCCTTAAAACGTTCACCACAAATATAAGTGTCCCCAGACGAGCGCTCATCGTCTTATATATGTGCTTGGCGGTGACTCTTAACGGATGTGACGTCACTTTGCTGCTAACACGGCCTCTCCTGACACCCTGACGTCCCCGTCAGGAGCAGATGATCCTCCCTTATCACCACTGTTTTGGCGGCTCTGCACATTCGGTGTATTCTCAACGTCAACTTCTGTTATGGACATACCGTTTGATTGGTCTGCACAATCGAAGAAAGCAGCGCATTCTTCTGGAGTCCATTCACCCTTCCAGAGCACCATGAACTGTTGGACCTGTTTCACGTTTTTGGCTGCAGCGGATTCAATTAGTGTTTTAATTTTATCTTGACTCGGCCTAACCTGACCTTGACTTATACGTCAAGAGAGATACTCAATTTCCGTGTACAAAAACGAAAATTTAGAACATCGCCGATATACACCAGAATTTCACCAGACTCGAGCACCCACAAGAACTGTATTAATCGGGGTTGATGTATCAGAATGTAAGACCATAACATTCTTTGGCTCAGCTGTTTCCCTCATAATTAACCGAGAATCGTGAGTTCGAATATATCGAACCCTGTCCCTATTAAGAACGTCCGTACTAATGATAACTGGTGTATTCATGTATTCGGAGGACACAACCTGCAGGTCTACTTCCAAAGTTATTTCATTAAACTCTATAGGCAAAGTGTCAAAACTTAACGCCCTCAGTTCAGGACGACTAACCATCAAAGTAAAGTTTCCGAGCACACTGGGATAAAGTGTCCGACATTCTCTAAGCTAAATCAATCACCTGTCTCAAACCAAGGGACTCCACCATCTAGGATAACGTATCTGATGCACTCCAAGATAAACAATTATCCCAGACTTAGACTCCCCCTGGGGAAACCTGTCCGATGCACAAGACATGGTTAACCCAAGCCCAAAATTCTCTACAGGACATCCACTGTCCGATGCACTCCAAGACAACTGGATGTCCTCGACCCAGAGTCCCCCCTAAGATAACTACTGTCCGATG
>PDGT01000004.1:6095708-6338522 GCA_003671415.1 Megathymus violae | reverse complement strand
ATTCCTAGCATCGAGTGGTAGTTTTCGGTTTGGCACCTCGACTACGCGCTCGTTGCTTCGGAGAGATGATTGGACTAATTGAGATAGGGAGTTGACCGCTGAGTCAATCTTTTCCGTGTTGACGAAGTACTCGGAGCTGATGTTAGCCAGTGGTGAGCCGCCGGCATCGAGGCCTGATATTAGTGATTTTTTATATCCTTCCCAATTGGTGAAGGTTTTAAAGGAAGTGGTTGGTTCGGTGGCATAAGGCCCGAATTGGAGTGAGTCCCCAGACGAGCGCTCATCGTCTTATATATGTGCTTGACGGTGACTCTCCGCCATCCCCTCCTCTTAACGGATGTGACGTCACTTTGCTGCTAACAGTATTATATATATAAGTTTACTTAGCTGTTCAAAGTTCATTTAAATACTCTTTCGTAGCTGTCGCTGCTCGTAGCATTCTATGCTTCATAGGGTTTACACAGGCCACTTTTGAGCACAAAATGACATTATTTTTATTACTAACCGAAATAATAAAACATAACCATTGTTAGTTAAAAAAAATTATATTCTTATATACCTATTTGTTACTTACTTAATAATGTGTGGCGGCAGAAGCCAATGACAGTATTTTTCGTAAAAGTTTTATGGTATTCGTGATAAATGCTACTATTTCTAGTGGAAACATAAAAGATGTTATCTTTCAGCATGTGAGCATAAAATTTGGAATAAACTTCGTTCACGTTCCGTTTTAGTTTAGTCTGGTGATTTCTTTCGCACGCATTCAACGATTTTACCATTCTTAAAGCATTAGTGTACACGTAAGGTATGATTTTATACAGCAAGGAAACACGTACTGTTAACCTTTTTTCGTGAAAGAACTAATCAATTGTCCCCGTAAAGTATTTTATTCTTCAGAACAGAACGGTACTACAGAGATTCATTGTGAAAGTTTTCTGAACTCCGTAGTATTACATTTATTTAAAATTCGAGTGTTTTTATTACATCTTAAAGAAAATGGATCTTACGATGCTTGGAAGGGTCATCAATAATTTTGTAAGTATTGTCAAAGACAGTTAAGCTTTTTTTTATGTGTAAAAATAATAATAGTAATAATAAAAAGGAAAAAAAGATATAGTGTATCTATCTATACAAAACTGAGCGCTTACTCGATAGTAATCCCATGACATGACAGCAATATTGATGATGATGATTTTTAATATTACTGTCCGAATATGTGCATAAAAAAATATTAACTTGCAACATAATTACTATTATGTAATATTTATAATACTTTAAAATAAAATTACTGACTTGTTAGAAATAGCTAATGAGAAAAGTGTAAAACAATTGGAGCTTATTACTGTAACGATAAATATCTATACATTCATTAATAAAATTTTGGTAATGATTATTAGTGAATTTCGAAATTAATATAAAATATTTCACACTATTAAATGGCAGGTTGGTAAGTTCAGTCGTCTTACTAAACCGCTATTTGCTATATCAATAGGCAACTCGTAATATTTTCTTCGCAATTTGATTTATATAAAGGACCAAGTTTAACTTTATGCGCGTGACGTCTGATACAAGATTGAAGGAATTATTACTCCAGTTGATAAGTAGGTCTTAAACGAATTTTTGTTTACAAAATGACTTGCCTATTGCTAATGATACATTATTCTTTGGATTAAACTACCCTCCATATTTTATGTAATTATAGTTATATTTCTATCCGATTTATGTTATGTTCACGCAAATCGTATAGCCTGCATTGTGAGATCTATTAATTGTCTTTATTATTAATTGATGTAAATTTTACACTCAGGTAAATTTAATACACAGATCTTTAGTGAAAACTAATACGCAGATCTTTACAATACGCAGATCTTTAGTGAACACTAAGTCGCGAATTCACTCAATTATAAGACAGATTTTTTCTCAAATATTGTAAAAATAAATGCTACAACAAGTACAAGCAGCTCTATAGCTTATCCTAAAAGTTTGAAATTCATGGGGAGATTCTATTTTGAGTATTTCTCGTGCCATTCGTTTTTAAATTCGTTACGTTCATTTCAAATTATTCTTCACTTTTTTCGCTGCAGGGAAAAGTCGTGATAAAACCTGCATTCCTGAGAGTTTTTCGTAACGCTCTCTGAGGAATTTAAACTTATTTCCCTGCGTTTGACTAGCGAAGTGTACGATGGCTTTAGCCCTCCCCTCATAGTCAGAGGGACTCTATACCAGCAATGGCGATACAATCTAACTTAATAACAATAAGTATGCTTGCGGTTATTTTTAACGCCAAAAACTTTTGTTATCGTGTCTCGTTTGAAGAAGATTAACGAATAATATCTCGATTAAATTTACCTCAGTGTAAAATTTACTTCAATTATTAATAAAGACAATCAATAGATCTCACAATGCAGGCGATACAATTTGCGTGAACATAACATAAATCGGATAGAAATATAATTCAGTGAATTCGCGACTTAGTGTTCACTAAAGATCTGCGTATTGGGAAAAATGAAATGTTGAATACCGAATCAGGTCTCATAATCAATCTAGTGAAAAATCAATGTTCTGAGACTTCTGGAAAAGTACCATGGACGGGTAATAAACCGTCTCGCACCTATTTCTAAGAGGGTGAACGATAAGTGTACTAAATATCTATTAATGAATCATTAATAAATGAGTCATGAATCAATAATTCATGAATGATAATCACGGACGTTAGTCTGTACGAAATTAAAAAGGCCCTGGTAAAATTAAAAAGGCAACAAGCTATCGATTTGGAGGAAAGCCTGTCCTGGTGCTTCAGAAATGGTTTAATTCCGTTATCAATAGCGGCATTATTCCGAAAGCTTAGGGTAGAGGTCTGCTGTACTGAAACGTGGTAAAACTCTGTTGAGGAATTTTAGGCCCACTGCAGGCCTATTCTTAATTATTTTTACAAGCTTGTCTTAAGGATACTCGATATTTGTAGATTTCCATTCTCCCAAGCCGGATGCCCAAAAGGCTATAGTACCATAGACCACATACATAAGCTTAGACAGGTTATACTAAAAGCCGTAGAGTATAATATGTCACTAAGTGTTGCCTATATGGATTCGGGGAAAATCCCGAAACCTGACCAGCTGCCCAGTCAGTTCAGCGATGCCAGATCGACTATAAGTACATCAAGGTTTTGAAATGTTAGTGAACACGTCCTCCAATTACAGGATAAAAGCAGAAACCTCATCCGATTGTAAAAAGATATCAGGCAATGCATCGTTATATCCTATATACTATTCACCGTTAAACTCGAAGACGTGTTCAAGCAAATATAGAAGAAACTAGTCGGCATCAACATTAAATTTTTCTATTACAAAATACGCATGTCTTCTGTCTATCTATCTATTACTATACAATGATAAAATCAATTATAAATACTTCGATCAAAATTCAGTCATGATAAATGTGAATTTAAGTGCTACTGTTTTGCGTTACTAAAAAGGGACCATATTCCCATATCTCTTTCCTTAAAGGGATATTGCCTACATTATTAGTAATTATTGGATGCTCATAACTCTTAATCAATTAGTTTGGAATTTACTAAAATTGGTTAAA
This sequence comes from Megathymus violae, assembly GCA_003671415.1. Classification (NCBI taxonomy): domain Eukaryota; kingdom Metazoa; phylum Arthropoda; class Insecta; order Lepidoptera; family Hesperiidae; genus Megathymus; species Megathymus violae. The sequence goes on along the minus strand of PDGT01000004.1, from coordinate 6,334,934 downwards.
ACAATATTATTGTCACAATGTCAAAGAACGTACATACAAAGACATGTAAAAACTATGACTCCAAAAACATTTAGACCTATCTTCACGGTAGACTTAGCAGGTTGTCGATGACTTCTTAAATTTGAAATGTATAAGGGGGTCTGACATAAAGTATACGTATACTTCTCTCACTTAAATTTTATTTCCCTTTTTATGTACTTTAGGTATGACTATTTCTGAATTCAGCAGTTTTAAGTAAATTGACATTGGGCTTCATTGAAATCTGACCACCGATGTTCGCAATGAGAAACAATTTACAGTAGACTATAAAAAGCACTATATATTTACACTATTCGTGTATGGAATAAATTGTACGATTTATAAGCTAGAAAAAAAAGGGAAGCTTCTATTACGGCTGTGAGGCTTGCCACCAAGGTTGCGTATTTACGATTTTACGCCTTTAACACGTACCCACAATGTAAGGCGACGATTCCCAAACATAGCGTGTCTAAGTCAGTATTAGTAAAGGCAAGTGCGACGCCGTACCATCCTCCTTCCCTTTTAATGAAACCTCCCACTTATCCATTTAATTTGCAAATTAGAATAATAGATTTAGTTCACTGGATAGTTCGTAGTAGACAGCTCTCCTGGCTTGTCCCAACCGGTTCATTAAAAAAGTATGTTAAAATAAAACAGAATTGTAGCGTCGACCAAAAAGAAGCGAAAGATAAAATCGATCAATCACAATCAATCTCTTGCTTTTATTGATAATCATATAATCTAGACATGTTTGTACATGGAATAAAGCCTGGCTCTAGTGAGGAAGAAGAAGAAGAAGATGTTGTTGTGATACTGCAGGTTCTGAATTAAAATAATATATTTCTTGTGGTTTAAGAACATTTTGGGTGTTTATTTATTTATACGGATCATAATTACCGGACACTAAGTGTGTGAACTATAGAGTTGACAGTAAAGCGAACGTCAGGATTGTCAGATCCTTAAAAACTGAATATAATAAATATTAATATTTTTAGAAAAGACGAGAAGAATGCGAGCGAAAAGCAAGAAGAGGGGAGATGGATCCCCGGTTGGAGTTCACCTTTCAACTTCTGATAGACGGCACTGGACTTCCGCGGCATGCCATAATGGATCATGTTTTTGAAGGAAATATGGTTTGTGGTTAACTTTAGTTTGCTTAATTTTTTTTATCTGAATTTACTTGGTAGATACGTTAATTACAAACACGTTTATAGTTGGATGATATCAACCAATTGTTTTTGCCACATATGCGAAACAAACTCCTTTGGTACTACCAAGATGTGGAGGAAGTGGAACATCGGCCACCTGTCGAGGGAACCAAGCCCCGGCAACAGGGGCAGGGCAAGCAACCGCCCCCCATCGTAACTCTTAAAAAGAAATTATTTCTATCAGACGGATGGGATGTCAGATTTACAGGAGTTTGTATTTACATGTTTAGAATAAATGTCAGCAAGCAGTTACCTGAAGAAGGGTTTCATAAAGATCTGTGAGTATTATATAAAGTTAATAATTTTAAGGGCTTACTCTAAAAAACTTATACAATAATAAGGAATAGATTCTCGGAATATTAAAGTCGGGTAATTAATTTTTCCTTGAATAGGAGCTTTTCATCTTTGAATTGCAAAATGTATTTTCTTTTTACTTTTCTATCATTGATAGTGTGCATTTCATTAAGACTCAAAAAATAAATATTTTTATTTTTAAAATGTAAAATACCAATTCAAAATTACTTCTTAATTAGTGTTTTTAAATTTGTTAACGGATATATGGTGAATTTAAATATTCTTAAAAGATCTGCTGACGCATGAAGATGTTACAATTTCTATATAGAAACTTACGTAACATTAAGTCTAAATTTAATGTATGGAATTTTAGTAGTGTTTGCTTTTATTTTAGTTTCTGTGGCATTTTAAATGCTGAAAATGTGGGTTTAGTAACGGCTATAGAGCGAGTGATGGAGCACGTTTATATGAGTGCCTTGGCTCATCCCAGTAGCGATGGGGACGAAGATGAGACCAGATTCCCCATTGTCAAGAACCAGCTGTTACCCGGCTTGAGGTCCTTTTGCAGTGCTCTAAAAGGTACATCTTTTTTCGTTAACTAGAGGCCCGCCCCGACTTCGTTCAGGTTTAACAATTATCTACCGTAGTTTCCATCTATCGTAGGTCTTCTGACCTAAAGTAAAAGAAATTCAGACATAGTTGATGAATATCATTATGACCTCAGGTAATGACGACCTCAGCCTATGTTGATCCGGAATAATGTGCCTTTCATATTATTATTTTCAAATAGGTACAATAGTTAACATTACATAATACAATAGTTGGAAATTACCCTCCGCATATATACAAAATTACTAAATTTCCACTCCCTAGTCTCATCTATAATATTTGTATAGGTAACATTTCAATAAAACAAATATAATTTGTAAATATGACACAATATATGTTAAGCAGTTTGTTCGCACCAATCAACGAACCAGCCCGCCAACGGTCGAACACCGAAAGGAGTGCACCATTTTCAAATACAGTATTTCCAAAAACTTAATTTAGCTAAGAGCACCTTATTGTACCTTCTATGCTATAGATCAAATCAAATCGAAAAAAGTACTATATTTAATTTTAATTCCAAAGACACGCATAATTTCGATGACACCTACGATGTCATATGAGAAACGACGTTAATATTATTGCTTTATTAATAAAACAAAGGACGACAGTAATCATAGGTTTATCATACATTTTTGGAAGGCAATATATCCCATAGAAAGAGGTTCAACAATCCAAAACCGAAGGAAGTACAATCAATTCCTATCTATATCAGATACTTTATTACTCTTGCTTCGTTTTGTGCTAATTTACGTATATAACATTCTCGGATGCGTCAATTTATGAACTTTCGCTATTCACATCTTTTAACATTATAAAAGTCATATTAAATCTCATTAATACAAAATATGGTTGCTCTCCATACAGATAAAAGGTCGGCGAACAAGTTTTATTGAAATAGCTACATGCTCAGACTCAAGACCTATCGTGCAATGGACGATTTTATTTATTCTTTGGCTGGTATAGCCTGTTACATTAAAATTCAAAATATGAAAAATAAGCGTAAACGAACACGTTGCGTGACACCCATTTTTGAAAGGAACGAACGATTTAATCATATAAAATTACCATAAACATTCTTTATCACCATTTATAAACTACACACGTTCAAACTTGCTCGAATGATCTTAAAAAAGCCGAACATGTATGTACATGGAGACTGACCTATATATTTCAACATTATTACAACATGTTTTCATCATATATTATAAAATAACCGACGTAAAAACACATATATCAACATATTTGTATTGTTATTTCAAATTTCCCCTTACATCATTTTGTAAACAATATTTTACCAGATTCACTGTGGTTCTCGAGTATAAGATTCGCCCTGTATCAAATAATTTTTGTTATCACTATTTTTATCTACATATTTTTCTGATCGTGTTACCAACCTTACTCGAAATGAACACAAATTGTCTCAATAGATATCAACAAATTGCAAAAATGAAATATTTTTTTTTGGGAAAGATGACGTTAAGAATGCAACAAACTTTCAAAGTGGCGAGTCAGTCCAGGATAACTACTTCAAGGCGATATGCTTGTCATGAAGGAAGCAAACTTGACTCCACTTAATTGGCGTATGGGGCGAATTTCAAAACTTTGTCCTGGAACAAACGGCATTTCATGTGGCTGATGTCTTAACTACAAACTGTTAGTCAAGAGTTTCAACATTCCCAGGTCGTTGAGACGAGCCGAACGCCGAGAGAAGAGAAGAGAGAAGCACGCTATTTTGAAATACATATTTACAATATTCGCAATAACGTCATTTAGTTAGAAGTAACATTGTTGTACAATTTATAACACAAGTTAACGTTGTAAATTTTATTTTTTTTAGTATACATTATTTCCAAAGAAACCACCATCGTTATTTTTAATCCAAATAACACAGACCATTTAAGAACTATACTATCCTATGACTAGCAGATTGTATAATCATGTAAGTTTTAAAAGGCTGGAGATGGAGATACTAAGGTATTATAAAGTATTTAGGCAATATATTTTTTGTGGAGACGACAGTTCGTAGTTATTCATATGTCCAACGAAGGGTGTCAATAGGGGCCACTCAAAATATATCCTATGGTATACTACTGGTCCAACACTACTAATTCAGAAAAGTCAATCTTATTGACTGACAAAGTGCAATGAGTTTTAAATGAATTGACTGGATGGATCAAGTATTCGTTTTTAATTTCAAAATGTTGTTAGGATGGCCTAATTGTTTGAACGGGATACGCGAGATCGATTACTGCACGCATCTCTAATTTTTAAAATTACGTGTTTATAATAAATTAATTTTAATTTTTTTGGTGAAGTGAAACACTGCGAGGAAACTTTAGTGTAGACTCCATAAAGTTCTTAAGCGGCGTGTGAAATATACCAGCTGCACTTGGCCAGCGTGGCCAACATCGGCCTAAAACCCTCTATCTTTGTGAGTGGAGACTCGAATCCAGCAGTGGAACAATTATTATTGGTTGCAACCATGATAGAATGACATAAGGAACCGCTTGTTTAATTTATTTGAAGTTATTTAATTTTAAAATGAATGTTTAAACTTTACTCAAGTATTATCTCTGTGTAAGATACGATTATTGAATAAATTTAAATATCCACTTTGGCCTAGCGTCATATATCTTATGTTCCAAACGTTCAATCGAAAGTTTTCCCAACACCATTAATAGAACCCGAGGAAGAAGAATTGCGAGAGCTACAATCTTGAAGGAAGACAATGATGACTTAGAGCCACCATCATAGGACAATCCCACACTGTCAAGAGTGTACGAAATTTCTTTTTTCGTTTGAGAGGGTACTTTCCGTTCGGCTTCACTTAAATTTGAAGCAAAATACCAACTCTAAGAATGAAAAATAGGAGACGAAACAAAGAAATTCACTTTCTTCAAACTCAAGTTGGTTTCTTGGTTTTTTTGTTTACTTGTGTTCTTTGAACATTGTTAACATTCTTTTCATCCGGCAGTATGTGAGGATGTCTGTAACCAAGTGAACTTATTCGACGACGGTAAAGCGCTCATGGCAAATGTACAAGACCCGAACGAGTTGAAAGAGATGACAAAAAATGCCAACACTATCACCATGCTCGAGGAAAGAGTGAACGAATGGATTAAGAAGATAATGGAGGTAAAGGAGGAAATAATTGAGTAAATTAGGAATCATATTTATTTCTATTTATTTATAACAATAAAAATAGATGCCAAAGAAAAACCGCATCAAAATTTTAGGGTCAGATATTCCTAAGTTTCTAAATATACTAGCCGAAGCAAAAAATCTTAGGCTAAAAAGAATGAAGACTTTCGAGTCAGTAAGCACGGGCGAGGCGATCCAGTCGAGTAAATTGTCTTCCCTCATATAATTTAATGCACTTTTTAACCAATTTAAGCTGATTCTATATCAGAGATATCTTTAATGCACGTAATATTTATTATAAGTTATATAATAAGTATACAAGTTAAATAATAACAAGAATAAGTCATGTTTTTCTTGACTCTACCTGTTTGAATTTTTTAGCCTTTTTAACAAATGAATGAAAATTTAAATTAATTACACTTCAAGTTAAAGTTACCTGAAACTTTTTTGTAATTCGCCAATTAGATATATATAGCCAATAGTATGTGACATGTTAAATGTGATTATTTATAAATATAAATATGTAAAAGTTCTTGTATCAGATTGCTGGCCTTCACAGCCTCGGTGCTTACCACGTGAGCACTTGCAGGTACAATTCTACTTCAATTGTTATTTGTTAGATATTGTTGTGTGCTTAGAGGGACACCTAGTATGGCAGCACAATTGTACTTGCCTGTCTATTTGAAAAAGCTTGATGAAAATAAATAATAAAAGTTTATAATTATACAATGGTAATAATAATGTCGGGTGATTTACGTTAGTAGTATCTACTTCTAAAACTTTACATAACACATTTTTAACTTGATAGTCCAAGTAATATATTTTAGAAATAAAACTATTATTTTTAGATACTGAGTGAGAGTGAGCAGCTGCGCCGAGAGGTGGACTCCAGCGGCCCGCAGGACGAGTTGGAATACTGGAAGAAGCGGGGTGCTCAGTTCTCACAACTTGTCTCTTATCTCCAAGTTAGTAAGCTGTATTCAATTTTTCATCACATTTATAGGAATAATGAATATTTACATAAGCGTTTGGTCACATCACAAATACACAGACCATTACGACTGCGACAGACACGTCATCGTGCAAGAGAGAGCTAGGAAACCGCTCGTACCTATATGAAAATGTAATATCCAAAGTTCTATTTACGATAGAGACAGTTTTCTTTATAACAAAATGATTATGTACTGAGATATCATCACAATTCTTCACTTTTTGTAAAAGGAACTTCTTGGAGACCAATTGCGGACATTAATTATTGCTTAACTTCTTCCTATCCAGGACAACGAAGTTCAACTAACCCTGACATGTCTCCAGCTGGCCAATTCAAAAGTTATCAAACTCTGGCGCGATACGGACCACAACATCACGTTCTGCTACAACGAAGCAAAGGATAACGCTAAATTCATCCAAGCCATGGAGAAGTGCTGCCACTCCTTGTACTTGGATGATCCAGTGAAAATTAAAGATTCTATACTGAGTTTGTTACAAACTGTGCGCTTGATACACAGCGTTTCGCAGTACTACAATACATCAGAGAGGATATCGTCTTTGATGGTAAAGGTACGTAGCCACTTAAATATAATAATAATAATTAATGACAATAATAGTTTTATTGATTTGTAAATGTTACAGATTAATTTTAAAAAAGAATAACGATTCCTGTATTGAGTTGCGCCAGTGTCCGCACACCAGGATTCCCTTTTTCGTAGGTGATTAGGTTCTCCTTACGAACAGTAGTTGCATTGCAGATACTGTCCACTTCAATTCTTATTTTGTAAAACAAATATGAAGGTTGTAGAAAAGCTGTAAAAGTATATTAAGAAATTATGTATTCTAATATGTAATCAATATATGTAAAACGTATGTTAGAAAACCAAATGGAATATGTAATAAGAGTTCTGTAACTTAAAAACTTTGGATCCTTTCTGAATTTATATGACGAATATTTACCGATATGTCAAATACATATATGTTTCTAAATTTCATTTATTTGTAAAATTTCATGATAAATATTCGTTTAATGACTCACTGATATCAAATTCACGATTTTGAAAATTTTCGTCTGTCTGTCTGTATGTCTCGTTATAACTCAATACGTACTTTCATTAAGTACGACGTACGAAAATGACTGTGAATGAATACAAACAACCAACGTTTTGCCGGCGGTGAACTCGCATATTGACTGTCTCTCGAACATCGAAACACGTTAAAACATTTCTCGATGGACTATTGGAATGATAAACATACAGACAAGTAAAAAACAGCAACAGTGAGAACGAGTACCATTACGCTGGGTGGTACAGAGCTCAGCGATTCGAAGAAACAGTGACAAAAATAACCTCGTGCCTTTTCTTGTCTATTAATCAAGTAGGGTGCAATGCGAGCAGGGTTAGTTGGACACAAGAATGGAAGAAGCATCTTACACCCCAAATTGTGTTTATTATTTATATTTTTTTAATTTCAGATTACTAATCAAATGATTGAAACTTGTAAGCAATATGTGACTTGTCGCTCTAAAGAGACGATTTGGACTCAGCAAAGAGACCTTGTCCGGGACAAGCTGATCCATTGCATGAACTTAAATAAAACATACAGAAAAACGTATCTTTTTGTAAAAAATCAGCAGTTCCTTCCGAACACAGAGCAGTTTAGTTTTTCAGAAAACTACGTATTTGGAAAATTTGACACTTTTTGTAAAAGGGTCAATAAGATTATATCAATGTTTGATTTAATGGACGATTACAATCATCTATTTGAAAAACGAATGGAGGGATTGCTTTTAGGTGAAGGTACGATTGATAAACACTGAATACACATAATGGAGCTAATTTAATAAGTAATACATAATATGTATAGAATTAATACTTTAATAATTATTATTATTATACAGGGTATTAAAGCTATATGTATACAAATTAGTAAATAATTATGAAAGGAAACGGTAATACTCATACCTGGGAGTTCTCTGTAATACGAGTATTCTGAAAGCTATGTGAAATCCACCAATCCACACTAGACCATAAATATTTGTTTTATGCTCGGATGCGATAGGATTACTAAATCACATTTTAACTAATGAATAACGTAGGACTAGATATAGTTTGCTGAAATATTACGTTATATTTACTATTTAAACAATTCTCTATATAAATATTTAAATAATATCATATCAGAAACTTTATCAAACATATAATATATGTTGTTTAATAGTAATATAATAATAACCAAACAAACTTAGGTCGTTTGTAATATCAAATTATGTATTGTATTTTGAATATCTACATAAATATTCAATAATGATTGTTGTCTTTAATATACATATATGTAGTTTAACTGTACCGTAATCTAGTTTGAATCATGAGATTTATCTCCTTATTATAAGTGTGGGTAAGAATCCACATTTTTCACATAGAAACTCTAAATTGTTGCGGTTGATAATATATGTATATGTATGTTGATAATATATGTAGATGTATATGTATGTATTCCCAATCGATCCATGCAAAACATGTACACTGCACAAAAAAATGTTGTCATAGATCTAGAAGAAGCTATGCATACGTTCGAGCAAGCGAAGAAAGCTGTAACAACTTGTCAGTACGATTACCTGGACTATCGGAATAATAACTTCGACAAAGACTACCACGCTTTTGAAGCGAAAACCAACGCCTTGCGCGAATCCATCGGCAAGACAATAGAAGTTAATTTCGCCAGCGTATGGGAAACTCCTCAGGGAATTAAATTCTTGACGAGATTTGAAAAGGTACAAGTGAACGTACGGGCTGAGTTTAATGAAAGGGTGCACCAAGGTCGCGGCCGGAGGGTGCAAAAACTGGTTATCCTTGCCAATAATAACTAGTTGGTGACAAGATTGCATCTGTCACTTTCAAAAAAAAAATTCTGGTTTGATTTGCATTGCTTAATATTTTTTAGACTTTGGCATGTATACTTTTTATTGCATGTACTTACATATACCTAATATACTTATATAGAAGATATTGTTGAATGAAGATTTTTATTATAGTATGCATGTTGTGTATATCTTCTAAAACATATAAGTACTTTTGCAGGTTAGTCAGAAAATCCAGATAACAAAACTGAAGGAAAAATATGATCGCGTTTTAAAATATTGTGAGAAAGAAGTAGACAAAATTATGAAAATGTTCAAAAGACAGAAAGACGATCCTCCCTTGCCGAGAAATTACTCTACTGTTGCAGGTCTCTCATTTACTTATAATTTAAATATTAAATTAGTTATGGATTAAAATTTATTACAAATTTAGTAATTTATCTTTTTTTATTTGAATTTAATCATGTTATTGCAGATATGATCTATGATCATATTTTACTGAAACTCTTGAATCAATTATCAATTTTAAGCCAAATTAAAATAGGGAGGAATTTTTGTTTGTTTCTTTTAAAATCTTTCTTATACCTTTATTTTCCTATAAAGTTGAGACGATTAATCCGATATTACAAATTAACGTTCGCCTTCGGTTGTCGATGGCGGCCAAATAATGTGGGTATTGTTCTGAATTATTTGATCGATTCACGAGACATACGATATACGACATACGATTATTTGTACAGGACTTCCTCGTGGTGAACGATATAGTAGACGTTGTTATGTATTAAAAGTATTAAAGTGATTTTTATCGTACACCGGCGATAAAAACTTGTCTCCAATTGCTTCTCTTCGCTTGTTCTTAAAAACTCTCACATTAAGTTACGTTCGTAATAAGGTTAGTGCCCGCAGGAACTTGTAATTACTTGCTATACCGCTTCGGTTCTAAATAATAATCTAATGATTTATAAAATAATTTTGTTATAGCCTTCGATAGTGTGGTTTTCATCATGAATATAAACTGATAAAGGACGTACATTTTATTTTAAATGGTAATTTAGTTTACATATATGAAAGATATAATATGACGTAACTATTTCTTTTATACGGCGTTTCAATTATATCTAACGTAATTAAATATCCACTTTTTAATTTAAATATTAAATATCAAGATGCGAACAATGTACGAATAAATAAAAAGGTCATTTCAAATAGGAACTAAACCCAAGGAATTTTCAACTTTAAGCTTTTTATAAACTTTTAGATTTAGTTGATACGAAAATTATTTGCCAGCATACGAAATGGATAACGGTAAAAGCTGCCTATACGGCTTGGGGTTTTACAAGAGGGTGTCTCAAGGTCATGATCAGAAGGGTACGTCTCTGGTACCCGTAATGGCAAAATATGTAAATAGTCCGATATCTCGCTATAATAATGTCGATAGTTGCCTACGTCAAAATCCAGTCTTTTTGTATTCATCAAGAAATTTAAAAATTAAAAGAACAAGAATTTCTGTATACATATGTATATACAAATAATGAAAGATTTGTCTGCTGTGTGAACATTTTGTTTCGCCAGTCTAACGGAGTTGAATATTTTTCTAATGTAGTTAACAATGTCAAATACTTTTTTCTATTATGTATTAACTATTTACTGTAATTCCTGTTACATATGTTATTACCTAATATTTTAACCTAATAACTTATCCGAAGAAATGAATCTGTTCAAATTTATGATTTTACAGACATATTATTATTTGTATGGAAAATCCCTCTAATTCCATTGTCCTCTACTTTTCACTCATCATACGGAAATATTTGATTAGTGGCCATGGCCCACCCATGCCCCTAAGCCCCTATAGGGTGTACTCGTAGTCTGTAAAAAGTACTAAATATTAAAATATGTTCCAGTATATAAATAATAATAGTGTTATTAAATAGTGACGGCCAGTGACAAAACGCTAGTCTCAATATCTATCACTTGTGAACAACCTAACCTTTATTCCGCTGACCCTCACTAGTAGACTAAAAGTGGGAAAAACGAGACTCGACGGAAATTTCTGAGATTCTTATTTTTTTTTTTATATTTTGAGTTTGATTAAAACTTAGTCTATTTTGTACAGGTCGCATACAATGGTCACGATGCCTTATGCACAATATGACTGAAACCGTAGAAAGCGTCTGTGCACACCCCGTGTTGCGTGCTCTGCCCGCCGCTGCAGACATAAAGCGCAAATATGCTGCGACGCGCGGTCTTATTAACAACTACGAGGAAACTATGCGCGCTGTATGGATGAACCAAAACGTGAGTGAGCCTATTTATTGATTTATTTAAATTTATAATGATCCATTTAACCATTACATTTTATTACATACCTTATATCGTGAAATTTAAAAGTATTCCACGTCTATATGTATATCACCACGTCAAAAACTCCAGACCGTTTTGTGAAATTGTGGTATTTTTAGCTACATATGTACTTATTCAAATGCCAATCAATATGAACATCTTAGAAAAATGCAACGTGGTCATTTTTAAGTCAAATTATAAATCAAACATTGCATACACCTAGAATAACAGAATAAACAATTATTTGGCACATAAATCTCTGCCCCGACTAGGAATCAAACCCACTGATCGGCAGATAGGTTAATTACCAACTGAGCTACAAGGTCTTTAATATACCATTATATAATGACAGTATATAATTCTGAATGTAGATTGTTCAAAGTTATCTTTCAATTTCTAAAATATTCAAAATTTTAATCATACTACATTAAATACACGACAGTTTTATTGGATTTCTTGCCTTTCAAAGGAATGGAATGTATTCACCATTAGTAATAGGAAATATGATTGGATGAGTATATTATGAAATTGGAATATTCTTTTAGCTCTGGGACGTAGATGACTCCCTCAACAATACGCTGCTTAAGATCGACGCCTCAGGCAGGATCGCTGTAAACCTAGACCATACAATACGCTTATTGATAAGGGAATCAGATTGCCTCGTTAAAATGGGAATAGAACTGCCCATTGTATGTCATTCGTTGTATTCAAAAAAAAATTACTTCACCCTTGTCAATGACTCCTTACAGGTATGGTATGTTGCTATTTGTAAAACATCTAAATATTTTAATTTTTTAAATTAAGTGATGGATGAATGATGAAGCACATGGTAACATTTACTAACGGATTGTTGTAACCGTAACCAGTATACTACTCTAGCTGAGTCAACGGCAGTTGTTTTCCACTAATATTAGATAAATTATATTCCGCAATTATACATTTTTAGGCAAGTACACTTTTGTACTTCATAAAACCACAGTTGGATTCTAGAACTCGAAGTGACAAGACGTGAATTAATAAACTAGTGTCTAGTGACAGTCGAAGTTTTTTTTTAGAACCAAAAGTAGAACACCCTCACAACAGTACGTTAAAATTTGTTTTTATTAGTTAGATGTTTACAAAGCTCCCACAGCGATGAAAACGTTATAACATTGTTGTACAACATTTTGTAACAATCCCTTTAGACCAACCCTTCAATGTAGGTGCTTGTAAGGTCATCGAACTGAGTGAAACAGTTTCACCCAGTAACAGTCTTAGAATGTGAACATTAAATTATGTTGAACAATATGAAATATTTGTTAATAAACTACAATTTCAAAAATAATATTATCTATATAATGACTGTATGAATACGATGACTTTTCTATAATAGTGAACAAAACGATGTCAAAGAGAGAAATGTCAACCACACTGCTGTTAGGAAATATTTTAAAATATTTGTTATGATTTGATTAACAAATCGCACCTTTAGAATGACAGTGATTTAACTTAAAATTCCTGAAATTCCAGATTTTACTATAAATTTACTTAAAAAAGCCTATTCTAAAACCCCATGGTGAAAAAGAGCCCGAATTATGAGTGAGAAGGGGAAAAAGGGAAAACCTCATACATCAGTCTCTTTAAATTTACTCAAGACCATACATTTTTGAAAACTTTCTTCGTCATTTCCCATAAATTGCAATTTTTGAGTTAAGTCCCTTTCATTCTAAGGGTGCGAAATATTTCATTGTTATATTTAACACATCTATGCGATATTAGTGCGGTGTGTTAGGACCAATACCACAATGGTTATAAAGCTGTTTTGAATCTGTATATCGAATATTTGTTGGAAACTTTAGTCTAAGTAGAGTGTGATGTCATCGGTATATGGATCTGACGGATCTGATCTTATGGAAATTTCAAACGTGAATTGGAGACTAGTTTAAGATAAATTTGAATTTTAAATTTAAAAACAAGCGTATTGTATTGAGAGCCAGCAAACATACATATGTAGATTCTACTACTACATAATAAAATACAAAGGCTTTTTTGACGATTTTAAATTGTAATTTGAATTACAATTCGTTCAATGTAATTTTATGTTAAGTGAAAAGTTTACCTCACTTAAAAAAATTTATAATTTCAAAATTATAACGGAATTGTTCTTGTGCCAAAGTAAATATATGGAAAAGTTAGAAAAATGAATTAAGATATGATCGTTACATTTTTAATAACTGTACTATGTAGGCTGGTACGACTTCACACAGTAAATAATGTTGTTTCTTGCTTAGAGCGATTTCTCCTTTAGCTCTATCCCATGGCGGGTGTTGGTCCTACACAAGTTTTTCATTTTTCCCATTGCGTTACCTTTCTATTACACCATACTCGTCTTTCCCACTCACTCAGTCTGCACATGCGCCCTGTACGTGACGTTGTTTACTAACCAATGGTAACAGATGGCGTTATACATATTTCTGAATCACGCTGTTGAGATTTCTTGGAGGTTGTATAAGATATCCCTTGTAAGAAATGAAGTTTGAAGCGAGCTGGAAAATGCATTAATGGCAAAACAGAAAACGTATTTAAATTTTTGAATAGGGTGCTCTCGTGGCACCCTTCAGAAACGATATATATTGTGTTCTAGTGACGTGTGTTGCTGGAGCTGGTATTCTTTGAAGTTACTGTTCGTTGGGTTTTACTTCCAATGTACTCATAAAGCGACTGTATAAAATTAAAATTATTATTTCTAAAATATTGTTTTTACTACAGTGGCTACTATAATTCATCTTTAATTTACAATGTAAATTTTACATTAAATTACTTTAATAATATGATGATGGAATAAGTAATATAACGTAGTCAACGGCATGTTTAGGGTTGACAGCGGTATACTATATTAACTGGTGCGCATAACTTCGTTCAGATACTATATCTGTATACTTGTGGCTGTAAAACACAACATGAAAATCGTACACAACGCCATCCATAGTTACTCTCCATACCTAGTTACTCCGTTACTCAGGGTAAAGCGAGATTGCCTTTTAGCGCCCTTTGCTCGACGGTTTCACTTCACATAAATTGTATTTCGATTTTATGTTAATTATTGAACCCATATTGTCCCACTCCTGGGCTCCAGTCTCATTTCACAACGAGAGGGGTTCAGGCCAAAGTCTGCCACATTCATCAAGTGCGAGTTAGCACACATCACATACATTTCAGAACATTATGGTGAAATCTCAGGTATGCAGGTTCCCTTACGATGTTTTCCTTCACCAAGCAAGTGATTATATATTATTCAATATGCACATCATTCGAAAAATTAGAGATGTATGCAGGGTTTGATCTCGTATCTCTCTCATTCAAGATACCTACGTTCAATCCACTAGAATATCACTACATTGAGATTGGTTTTATGTTAAATAAATAATAATTACCAAATTTATTTTTCGCAAATTGGTTTCAGCATTTGGCTTTTCATTGGCCCTTGCCACCTGGTATCAAGCTTCGCTCGCTCTGCCCCAGGACCGGTGCTTTGTGTCGTTATCAGAACGACACATTTGTTAAGTTACCTATTCCAGTAATTTAAAATAAAAGATGCTCTTTAATAAAAGGTTTATTTTCATTGCTTTAATAATCTCAATGTTTCTATACGTTTCCTGTTCCAACGACTTTAGTACATTGTACGTTTTTAAAAGTATATGTTTTAAACGTAAAAGTAATAGAGAAGTATCTATTATCTTCTTTTTGCTTAGTTTCAGCAAGATTAATTTAAACAAAACATATTTTACTTAAAATCTTTTTGCAGTTTTTTTAATTTTATATTTACTAGCTAATTTAATTATATATATAAAAACAATTTTTATAATATAGTATGACCAAAATGTTACCATTGGTTCATGTATAATTTAATTTGAATTACTAAGTCTCTTAGTCTTACAGAATTTACCCCTAAGAGAAGTAGCTTAACGTGGATCTGTACAATAGGATTGAAGTAGAATTATAATTTAGAAATCCAGTAATAAATAGCTTTTCAATAATTCAGGTCACTATTGTATGATAAAAAGCATTCCGCTCTTTTAAAGCATTATATAACCTAATTGCAGTGGATATGAACAAAGAATCATATTACGTGTAATTTTTTTTTATGTAATCATTAATTATTTTATTGAGAATAATAGTTAATTACCTTTTTGTACGTTCATTTAGTCCGGACATGCCATTTCAAATATGAGGAATTAAGTTGATTTTTTAATTATCATAATTTAATCTCACCGTATTATAATTTAATCTAATGAACGGAAATGTGTGGCATTAAGAGAATGAAAGATGTTGACAGATTTACATCAAACTAGCAATAATCAACAACAAAGTAATATTAATTCGTATTCATAGTAACCGTATCCATTTTATAATACATATGTTAAGCAGGAACTAAGGTTATTTAACATCAGTCGGTCACGTCGTACTATTATTAGTTCTTTGGCATCATATAGGATATGGTATATCATCATCTTCTAAGACCCTTAGCTTGGTCAAATATATTTCACCATAGAACTTGGTATAGAATGGATATAATTATTTCTTCCGGGAATTTACTGTTCATTGACTTGTACAGATTTAATAAAATCTATTTGAGATCTGAAGCGGAAACAGCTTCGTCCAAGTGGAAATTTTAGATTAAATACCAAACGTCATAAATTTTTACATTTGTCTTTGTATAACACAAATCAAAATCGAGTATTGCAGTTAAGCCAGAAACATTTTTAGAAGGACGAAAATATTTACAAGTAAAGTTTTTATTATATATATAACTATAATTATAAAAATAAAACTTATAGTAATATAGTAGCAGACTGCCCTCGCTTCTCTTCAGATGACCTACGCCTTACGCTTAGAAATACCACCTGCATTGTTTTAGGATTGGAATTAGAAATTTATTAATTAACAGATTTTTTATTTATGGACGGATGGTAATAAAATGGACTTTAAATATTAAGTGGTACTTACTGTAATATATTTGTGAAAACCAAAAGGAAATCGATTGAGCCTTTACCGAAATTAACGCGAACAAACGCACAGACAAACAGACAAAAATTCTACCAACTATTGTTTTGGGTTCTGTTGCGTTAATAAAGGCCCCTAATAATATTTTTGCTCGTATATCCTTCATGTACAGAAAACGATCAGTTAGAATTTTGTTTTATGCATAGATTAAACAGCTAACTTTTGTTCAATTAACTACAGCTAGCT
Organism: Megathymus violae; assembly: GCA_003671415.1. NCBI lineage: Eukaryota > Metazoa > Arthropoda > Insecta > Lepidoptera > Hesperiidae > Megathymus > Megathymus violae. The sequence goes on along the minus strand of PDGT01000004.1, from coordinate 6,318,242 downwards.
AGGTAAACAGAAAAAATACAACGAAAAATATCAAATTAAATTTAAAGTTTATGACGTATTTTTAAGGGATCACCTTTTACTTACTAAACTCCTATTATTCATATAGTTTTTTACAGATATTTGGCATTTCATTACTATCTGTTGATCCGACTGCTAGTAGCTATTGCCATACAAAAAAAATATTAATTAATTGATGTTAATCACCTTTTTTTCATTTCAGTTCCTTTTAGAAGACTACCTGTCTACCATTCGCCGTGTGAAATTAGAAGTGCGACCTCTATTTTTACCACAAGTCGTTCGTTTGTCTTCTCTCCTGCTGCCTGGATTACGCACTATCTACTGGACCAGCGAGACTTGGCAGGACTTCATCGATCGAGCAAACGCTGCCATAAAAAGTTTTGACGTATTAGTCACAAGGGTACACGACATATACACCAATAGAATAATATATGTGTTGAGAGGCATGCAAGAAATCTCATTAATAGCTCTACCAGGTATGTTCCGATGGTGAAATATATCATGAAGAAATCAACATACCTGCGGTTTATTAGATATCTATTAGATTAGATATTATTAGGGTTATATGTATATGTATAAATATAATTTTGCTTCTCTATCTTAGCAAAATGTAAGCCAAACAGTGGAATATTCCATCAGAATTTTAACCTTTACAAGACATGTTCTGGTTGATTGAATACTAGAGCTTATAGTTCATCTACAAATGGATGTGCTCATGTATTATCACGTACCGTGACGCACTGTGTGTGTATCCATACTCTGCAAATGTTTTGAGAGCGTGATTCAGAGCTGTGTCTGTGCTTTAAGAGTAATTTCATTTACATCTCCAGACATAGGCAGCAGCACGTTTTGACACAATCAAATGCAAGACAATTAGGACGTACATGAATAATGAAAACCTTTTAGGGAGTAATCATACTTAACTCTTACGTATCCCGAATTGACTATTAAATAAAAAAATGTTCTTTAATCGTGTGTAATAAAAACATGATTCTAACATATGTTCATATTTTAATCAATCTTTACTTATGTCACTCAAAATAAACTTAATTAAATCACGCTGAAAATTTTATCACCTATGAATATTGCGCGCGAGAAAATTATATATCATATAGCATTTAAAATTGTCTTAAATCAATAAAGGATTCGAAACTACCAGGAACAAATTAAAATACTAAATATACAAATAAAAAACGACTAAAATATAAAAACTCGCATACCTTGGGTGAGAGGTAATTATGTTGTTACTAAACTATTGAAATCGCCACTAGGAAGTTATATCTATATAAATAAAAAATATTTATATTAATTGCCACATGTACGCCATATGGAAGGTCATCATTTGATTTGCTGATTTATTTTTTATTTTTCATTATTGTCTGTACAAAATTTGTATAAAATTAATTATGTGATAAATCCACCGGAAATGTATTATAATATTATATCGACTATTTTTGTACGAAAATTTCACATGTGACGATCAGTTTCACAGTTTTGTTCGACGAAGGAATCGGTTGAATGAAACAGGTACTTAATATCTTTTTCTAAGCGTACTTCTCATTTTCTTGACTAAATTGCGACCGTGCGAAGCCGGGGCTGTACATTATTCTTTTGATCAAAATTCAGGTTAGTTTTTTTAGCCTAGTAGTCTATTTTACTGATAACCTAGAAAAAAGTTCAATATAATATACGTTGCGTATGTCACGTCACTGAAGAGGTTAAAAGAGTAGTTTTAAAAGAGTAAAACCATTTTTTGTGGTATTTTTCAGCTAACAAAAGAACAATGCTGCCAAGCGCACGAGGATTCGCCCTGTTATTAGATTATTTTCACATGCAGGCATAAATTACTTCACCTAAAAAAGGTTACAGGATAAAACAAATAACAATTTTGTGTTCAATAAAATCTATATTAATAGCAAAATTGTAACAGGGTCGAATTTGTACATAGAATATTTTTTGTAAATTTGAATGTAGGTAAACTTTGTAATCGACATTGAAATCATCATCCCCCTGCCCGTATCCCAACTTTATTTGTGGTCGGCGCAGCATGTATTTTTCTTCCATACTTCTCCATCAGACGTCATCTCACTAGTCACTTCCATTCTAGCCATTGAAATTGAAATCCAAACATGTGTTTAATTTCTTTTATCCATGTGTCTGTACCCGACAAGTCTAATACTATTGAACAGATATGGATGATTCTTAGGATATTCGGAATTTGTAATATAGGTTTGTTATTTAGGGTACTTTTCCCTTCCCCGGGGAATGGGTCTATTTATCGAACGTCAAAATTTACTTCTAATCTAAGCCTATACTCTGCTAGAAACATATACTCTGCTAAACATATACTCTGCTAGAAACATTTGTCTATCGGTATTTTATGATTAAATTACAATCTGTATTTTTGAGTAAATTTTGTTTTAGATACAAAACATTCGTATTCACTCCATACTCATGTCCACTCGTGTTTCACCAATTCCCGGGTTTTACTGTTGGATTTGATTGTACAAAGGAATAGTTGAGTGGCCGAGTGCGATCTGCCGATGCACTTGTGTACCTGTCAAAGGGGATTTAATTTCAGGTTCCATTGTTATTCCGTAGTAACTAAATTTTGCACGAGCGTCACTTTATTAAAAAGTTACATTAATCGAACTATGTCAGGACGCATGTTGGTGGATTCGTACGTTGTTCGTTCATTAAAAATAGTAAACGACAGCTTCTCGTACATACATAAATTTTTCATACAGTGATTGACAGTTTCAATCGGAGTTATTCTATAAGAGATCCTTTTATTGATTGCAATACAAAGTTCGCAAATAAAAATGAATATAAAAACAAAAAAAAAATTTCTAATGTTATGTTAATATTTATATTAGCGGGTGTTGCTTTTTAATTCTATGTAAAAAGGAAAATTGACCCCAATTGCAAATAAAACGGGAATATGAATTTTACTTATTTCTTCCTAACATTACCGACAATTGTTTCGAATGCGCAAGCTATTTGCTAAGTGTGAAGCGCAAATTTAGCCGTCGTCGTCTCAATATCACCCAAACAATCCCTTTGTACACGTTAATATCGTAAAGTAAACATCTCCTTGCAGCAAATTACATAGGCGAAACTTATTTTCATGCTTTTATATTAAACCGTCTCTGCACCGGGCGGCGGCGAGCCGCACTTATGATACGTAATTTTTGATCTGAAAACCATTTCTTTACATTATGTCTATTTTAAATATTATTTTTTAAATAAATAAACGTTTTGACCTTAGAACGTAAGATACAGATCAAAACTGAATAAATTACAGAGGATAATATAAATTATTTTGTTGTCACTGAGATCTCGGCGCAAAACACACAGGCAAAATAAATATTGGAAATATTTATTCAAAATATGCTTTTAATATATGTTTGCATGTTGCTTGTGCCGTTTTAGTTTTGTGTTACTGAAATCAAATTAATTCTGCAGCTATATGAATATAAATCGTATAAAGGTCATTTATCTGTCACATAAATATCGGCCCCAGTTGTGAATCGAACCCGGGATTCGTCGTTTGGTAAGCAAAGTCTACCAGCTGGGCGTCAGTGTCATAATTTCTAGAGTAATTTTATGATAACAGCTGAAAAACGAGCTAAAAATGATATGTGGTCATCGATAACTCCACGGCGAACACTGACACATTCATTGCCTGCCAAAGAATCGATGAAACTTTTAACTGAATCTCAACATCGTCACGGACATTCGTTAAAACGTTTTATTTTTGACTTTTGGACGGGAAGTTATCATCATATATTATCAATGTTAAACTGAGTGGTACAGAGCCCAACGTCTTCCAAGTGGAGCGGCTTTTGCTCCGTCCTTTTTTAGTAGAGTGTATTAAAGGAAGTTCGCTTGCATTCGAAAATAAATGGAACTCCGAACCCTAACCCAGGGATGATCACTCGAAATTTTTACTATTTAAGAGAGCAAAATTTCCACATAATTCTATGAAATCCCCCCATGAAATAGATTATAATAGTCATGTGGAGAAACTGAATCCACTTACCTTGGATTCAGCGTCATGGTTAAATCAGTGTCATTATGTTTGCAGAGGAGACGCCCTGGTCGGTCGACGAATTTATTGAACATGTCGAGACTGGATGTCGGTGCGTATCTAAAATAAACACACGAATATTTACTTGGATCGTATGCAAATTCTTCAACATAAACTAATTTCTATTAGAATGTACTAACTACACACATGTATACATTCATGCCTATTCGTACACTAAACAGGCAAACACAATTTAAATAACATTTTATACAATAACTACAATATTGAACCAGACAATTTCACTCTCTGTGGGTTTATTGGAAGTTACATGTTAAAATTAAACAATTTTTGACCGTATTTTTGACAACTGTTCTTAAATTGAAGTGCAAATATTATGTTGATATACATATAAAGATAATATAAAAATAAGATCTACGGAAGCGTGGGACAGACTGTTCGAAAAACAAGTCTAGTGCCTTTAATTATTATTATTTCCATGTTAGATAATTTATTTTGTTGTTTATGCCGGTAGAATTAAGTTAATCGCTCAATTAATTTACAGTAGTAGAAATTACACTATAAAATGGTTTTAAGGTTTATCAGTTACAATTAAAATTATCCATTAAAATAGGGTATAAAATATTATCATTATTTTATTTTCCACTTAAATTATCGCGAAACGTAGATTTTACTATGGATAAGGGTACTCACGACATTTATAGAAACTTGTTTGTAGAAAGTCTTTTAGCCGTGTTACTATGCACTTGGTTATTCAACAATCAGCGAACAACATATTACATACCCGGTATTGTAGTAAAGCTATCATTACTTTCTGATTGCGAGAAACTAATTTTTATTCAACACCAGTTATTAACACCTTGGCTGCGGCAAGTAAAATCGTAAACCTTCATCTGGTGCGGCGGCAGGTCGAAATGCACCCCCAAAGATATTTCCGCTTGCGCGTGGCAGGTCTTTCTCGACCCACCAGCACTAGGGTAGATCAAAATGTTATAACTTTGCGAAAACATGATGTATACAATTTTTTGTACTGTTAGAATGACCTTGAACCCTACTTCTTTAGGTTCGATTCGCCCCGGAATCTGCCAAACAGGAAATTAGCAATTAACCAGGGAAGGCGGCAGGCCGATATCAACCTAAACCGCACTAGAAAGTAGTTTTAGTAGTGATGGGACAGAAAAAAATACGGGGGTGTCGAAAATAAAACAGAATGATCATAAAAGAAATGAAAAAAGTTTCTTATTTACTTAGTTATGCCAGTCTTTAAAACATGTTGCGCAAAGATATTCATTGCATTTTGTGCAATATTTTTTTATTTTTTTAATTTTTTTTTTGTTTCACTACTATTAAATGTTCTTCGCAGTCTTTCGTAGCACCCTGTACAATTTCTTCGTTTAACGCTACTCTCAAGGATATGATCATGATCATTTTCCTTAGGTTTTACTTGATTTTGTGAAATGATTTTTTTTTATTATTTAGTGATTTATTTACCACATGAATGACCACAGGAATCCTGTGGTAAAAATCATACGGTTTACTGTTCGAACCTAGTAAATAAGTTCTCAAATGAAATTAAAAAGTTAAGATAGATACACTGAGGCAATTTTTGGTAAACTTGTGTTTAGTTTAAGGCCGTAATTTGGTAGCATGTGTGTACGTTTACCTGTATCTATACGGGGAAGTCATAGTTTCTTATGTGCCTCATGTACTTGTCCGCTTAACTTTTTTATTTCATCTGAGAATAGGTTATTTTGTGCAACAACTAACATCATGCGTTATTTAGTAAGTAAACAGAGTGCCATAGCATAACTTTTAGAAGCATTAGTGCAAAAACCGCCATACATTGCTCGGAAAAAAAATCGTTGATTTTGTCGAACGAACGGTACGTCAGAATAACTAGACAATACAACACTAACTGGCGAGGGGCGCGCTCTGTGCGGCATCGGGTCGCCGGCGGCCTGTTGGGACGGCGGGCTGAAATAGGCCGGCCCACTGCCGCACTGAGCGGATGTATTTCATCGTCAGTACGAAGTAGGCCGATAAAGGCCTGCCGCGGTATTTTGATGGAAAATACCTACAATTTTGATCACATACTGAAATATATATTTGTCTCTGTCGAACTCTTACAAATACCTGAGATAACCGTTCCGCACAGGCGAGAGGGACATAGTTTTCTTCGTCCGCACAGGTTGACAAACCGCGGCAGGCCGATATAGGCCTGTTCCGTAGTTAACGTGTTAAAAGAGCTTTGTTTGAATTTTTAAAACCGAAATAAACACTAAGATTAAAATTATTAGTATCTTTCATAAACTAGTAGAGTCTTTCGTCGTGTTCATTACGTCTCGTTTGTTTCGTGTTAGCCATTGTATATATCCCTTAGCCAATCCGTAATACCAAATAACAAAGGTTACAAATATGACTGTAAAATGAAAAGGCAGCTTTAATCCGAACACAAAGGGTTAGGTAGCGCTAAACCTTTTATGGAGTGCAGTTAGATCTACATATTTCAGCGTCATATTGTTTCATTTTACGTATAGGCAGGTGTCATATTGCTTGCCTTTTACTACAGAATTAACCGATGAATGCGTCGGTAACGTGATTATATCACCAACTAACCCTCGGAACAATCGGATGAACGCTTAATTAATACAGGATAGTTGAATTAATTTTTTCAAATGATCGTTTCTCTAATCTTACCTTCCACTGTTTTCTATCTATCTTACTGTTGTAAAACATCTAATAATTTATGTTTTTTTTTTTGTGTCCTATTAATTAAAATGACACGACTAAAAAAAGTCGTCCGTAGCTAGTGGCCCCCTTCAACACAGGGCAAGCATCTTATTTTGTTGATGTCTTGTGGAGGATCTTCGAGAACGAAATATTATTGAGGTATTATTTATAAAACCTGTACGAAGACTGTCGACCCCATAGCTCAGTTTATAGTGACCCTGCATGCCGAGCGTGAGATCGCGGATTCGATTCCCGACCGGAACAGTCATTTGTGTAACAGATAAATGTTTGTTCTCGGGTCACAAACACCCATGGTTTGTGATGTCACATTTGTGTATGTCCATGCCACCCGCAACACAAATAATCCAAGTGGGGGGGTGTGTGTTAAACGTTCAATGAATTATTTATTTTATAACTTTAAGTCTGTGATCCTTTTGTTCTGCAACGAGACCCGAGTTCGGAGAACTGTGATATTAAGGAAAAAATTAGAAATCCATGCACATGCACGCAAACTAACAATATTGTTTGCCATATGGCAATTATCCCTCTTAATCAAATTTGGTTTAAAAAGGTTGACAACTTGGCGATACTGCCGGTATAGTTGCAGAACGTCCACGCGGCCCTTCGGCATAAGTGCCATCTGTAGCTACAAAAATCGATAAACTGTTAGTGCGGAAATTTCCAATATCGGTATTTTATTGAAATATAGTTAAGGCTAATTGTTGTATCATCTCACCGTGTTAACATTTGTTATGTATCTTCTTAGAAACGCTTGTCTGGAGTTGAACCGCAAAAGCTTAATGGTGGAAGAAGCAGTGGAGGAAGTGCTCGATCTGGTGAAAAAGGCTGCTCAACAAATAAAACCAGCTGAAATCAACCCCGATTTTGAATTTCTTATAGCAGAAGGTAGGCAAATTAAAGTTATTAACCTGACTTTTGTGTATTGTTGGTGTAGAAAACTAATAAGAATTATTTTTGCACTTTTATACTGTTACGAGTACAGACTAGTTGAACTCACCTACATTTCAAAGTAATTAGTATTCAAAGTTTCATATAGCTTATTATCTTAGTGGATCAAATAGTTTTCTTATCTCTACATGATACAAAAACGAATATTTCAACTTCCATCGATACCTATTGTTATTAATACTACGTAGGTATAAACTTTTTCTCTTGTACGTATACATATATGTAATAGACAATGTGTTTTCTAAGGGATCTATGTTATGTTTTATGTATTTATCACCTCAAAAATATGTAACAAGGAATGTGTTTAATTCTGAATGGCATTCTCGCCCAGCCAAACCTGTGCCAGGTGTTAAAAAAATCATAATTGCTTCCAATGTTCTGTCCATTTGAAGATGACACCACATCTGTTAGTGGCGCGGCATCGACAATGAATGAGTCGACAGCGAGCGGGCAACAAGACTGGTCTGCGGTGTGGGAGTGCTTCGAGAACCCTCACCGCTTGCTGTCTATGCCTGCCGGTGGACTTTCCAAGAGCATGCAGGTTGCGACTACAGTCTTCATCGGCTGCCGTGACTTCATTAAATCCAACGCCCGCCCACCAACTTTATAAATTCAATTAATACATAATTTATTATAAGAAATACACAATATAAAACATTATGTATATACTGTTGGGATAATATCGCGTAATTATCGTGAACACGACGCTATGCACGAGACGGGAGAACTCAGACAGGGTGGTAGGGAGATAGTAGACTCCATCGCGGCATCGCCCCGTCCCTGTCAGCTGTCAGTAGCAATAAATTATTTGGAATAGAATATAATAATGAAAACAATCAATAAAGGCCCATTCTATACGTTGTGTTGAACGGTTCGATTAAAAATTTCTGCAAATCATATTTTTCAAGTCATTTAGTTTTCATCTATATGTAATTGATCTTACCTAACCTGTCTTAATGTTTGACCTTTTTTGTTTCTTGTACACGTTGGCCCCAACCTATACAATACCAATATAGGTAGTACAAAATGGTATCATAGAGGTCGGTAGGTATCTCTTGAAACTATTTCTAAAATTTGAAACGTGTTTCTGCAAGTGTCAAAGTTTTTATTAGTAACATAATTCCAAATTATAGCAAAGACATCAAGAAGAATAAATAAGGTAGCACCCAATTCTTGACTAAGTAACAACCGCTTATGATTAACGCAAGTCGTAGTTCTAAGCTTCAAATCATAGTACAAAGATACAATATTGCTTGAGTATATTCACTAAGTACACGTTAGATATAATAACGTGTAGATTTGATAAATCTGTATATTTCTGTTGCAGGAAATGGTGAAAAATGCAGTAAGTGAAATGAGGCGATACTACACCCGAAAGGTAATAGATGTGTTGATAAAAGTGACTAGACGAGCACTGGATCTCATCATAAAACAATTTTCCACAGACACTGTAGCTTCCGGTAATTATGTGAATTAAAATTTCTATGCTTTTAGACAAAATATTTTCAATACAGATAGCGTATGAAGTTAAAAGCTTTATCCATTATTTGAATGAAAGCCAACCTCTTCTCGTGATGGTTGCTGAATACCGGACGAGGCTATGTCGCAAGCCTTCTCCTGTTGGATGTTGCAGCCTTTATAATTTGGTTTAATCACGTCACTAGGTATTTATGCATAGTGATATCTTATACACCGGTCTGGCTACGTACCACCCTCCTAAAACGATTGTGAAATGTTTTGTGGTTGGATCTCAGAGGTAGGTGGAAATTGTACTTGCCGCTTATTTCTTGGCCTGCAACATGTCTACTATCTTTGGTCGTACCATTAGTTAGAACGTATGCCAGATTTGATTGACAAAAAATTTAATAAAAAAATCTAAAAGAAATGTAAACCACCGATATTAAAATCATTCGTGATTCAATTTGCTGCATTCTTTATTGGAAACACTTGTATCATGCTGAAAATGAAGCAATATTGAATTCTTCTCTCTAGTTTTAAATAAATATACAAGCTTATTGAGTTACCTAGATGGAAATAGCTGTTCTTATGTAAGATATCTACGATAAATATTATTAATAGAATGTATACCTTAATATTTTCACGTATAAATCATATAAACGGATAACATGTAAATTGTAATTAGCAACTCCGAGGTAGAAACCCATTCAGACACACTAATGAATTAAGTCGTAACGTACTACATACGACGAATTTCAATTTAGAATGTATAATTTGAAACGCATATTATCCTAAAGTGATCCCCTTGATACACAGAGGCTAAATATTGCGAACTTGTTAAAATGATCATCAAAGTGAAATTACGAGGGGCTCGCTAATGAGTTGCAGTGCAGTTGCAGCATTAAATAATATGTTCTGTAACGATTCAAAATGAAGCCGATTGTTTATTGTTTAAGTGAACCTCAGTTGATTATTTTACATACTTTTTTGTAAGAATACCATCAAATAAACGATGTACGATATTGACTTCCTGATTAATTTACTAGAAAATATAGTTAAACCAAATGAAAAAAATTAGGTAGGTAAATTTCGCCCGGAAAAATGTACAATATATCGCTATAGCTGCAAAAACAATTATTTAAATCCCCTTTAAGGCTTTAATTTTATATCTTTCTTTTTTATTTAAATTAAGATAAAATAATGCAAATTATTACCAGGTGAACATGAAAAGAAGGTGATATCCGCATTCTGTAGAAAACGATGCGCCAGGTTGTGGACGAGTAGAACGAGACAGGAGATCTGTCTTCTCTTTCATCGCAATTCCCTCGAAAATATGAAGAGTGCGGAGTTGTAGATCATTTTACTTCTTATATTAATAACATATAAACAAATGGCAAAAAAATTAAGTTATTGCATTTTACATTATTAAATACATTCACAAAAATGTATAACGGAAGAATCGGCTCTTCGAAGGCGTGTCCAATACCTACTTACTCATACCCCTTCAGTCTCTCGCCACCCTCGTACCTCCCTTTCAATTCGACTGGCAAACATCTCCTCGAGTTGCTGCATTCCTAGTAACATTGTAGGTCTGAAATACCATAGTTTAGATAGTACATACGTTTTGTGCGATCTACATAAAGCCTCTTCCTCTCTTTTGGCGCATTTAAACCACTGGGAATAGTGCGGGTGAAAAACCTGCTGCCTAAATCAGAACTGATTAATAAATAAAACAGAGTATTGTTTTAAATAGGTTGCTTTTAAAGATAATTTTGGAATATTTTTAATTTTTAACTTTTCCTTTAAAAAATCTTACACAAGCTAAGGTCTACGAGTTCTTTTCTTTTACTTTAGTCAGACTAAATAAAGTAAACATTTGGATATTCCTTATCCATAATTTCTTTATTTTTTCCCTTGAAAAACATATTTTATAGCGTCAATCCATTATCCAAATGAGAAAAAAATTATAGACGATAAATCAAAATAGAAAATAATTTATAACTTTTATAATAACTGCAACCCTCAATTCCCGTTATTATTCATAGCTATTTAACATTAAGTGGGTACGTTATTATATACCTAATTGTAATTTTTTTAGGTCTTCAAAAAAAACCAATATTTCTTTTACACGCAGCATTGATGATACCAAATGTGTCAGTGAAACCAACGCTTGACGAAATCCAAGAAGTACTTGTACTTGCTGGCAAGCAAATTTCCGGACTCTCAAAGGGAGTCGCTCAATGGACTGGCGGAAAGACCTCAAGGGTATGCAGCAATAGAATGGTTGTAGATCTATGAAGCTAGTTACTTTAACTAAATGTTTCGGTTTTTAGAGTATTGAGGTCGTTGACCTTTAATAATAAGTCGAACCACGTCAATCCTAAGTAGCAGTGTAGAATTAACACAAGTTGGTTACAGATGTTCATTACAATCTACACTTAACACTATGGAAAGTAGGCAGTAGGTACATCCAAATCATAAATATCATTAGCCTTACAATTTTTAAGTTGAAATTTGTAACGGAAGGCTATAATAGCACTATAAACTGCCATGCAGCAATAAACTCATCAACAACTTTATCCATACCATTATAATATTACCTATTCGATTTTAGTTTTAACAAAGGTTCAATTAAAATAATGTTATACATACATAATTACGTAATTACATAGTATTTTTTATAAATAATTTAAGCTTATTTTGTTTATTAAGTGTAGCCGTTACTTACCAAAAGAATCAATTTTTATTTATCCATCTGACAAAGAAGTAGATACAATGGTGCGACATTAAATAAATTAAAAGTAAAATTTATTTAATTGTAGAAATTTGATTCTACTCTAAATACACATAGCGTTATTTTTCTAATTATCAGCAATTCCTGAGATCGAATAAGTATCCCTTATTTTAATAATATTGAATTTAAATACTTGTAATAATATTAATAAACCGCGTTTTGTTTTAAAGTCGTAAAATTGTACCTACTCCGTATAATTAAAAAAAAATAGAATTAAGTACATTGAAACAGAGTAATAATGTAAATATTTTTCATTCTCCCCCAATTGTGCCGTTAATTGTGTGTGTCGACAATAACTCGCACTCGTTACACGTGTGGTTTCGACGGTGTAATCGTTTTCTTTCACCCCTTCCTGGCTTCGACGTGCTTCGATATATTATTTGCGTTGCACTTGATGTGGCTTTGTTGTTGTTTTTTTTTGTTAATCCACTGTAAATAAAATATCCATCTCTATATTTTGTTTTGAATAATTTTTTTTTGCTGCGCTCGGTCCTCTTTCGCCTCGTCCTTCCGCACTGTTTAGGTGAGCTGGAAGAAACTCGCAGGCCACACCTCAAACCAACTCCTAGAAGTAGTTACTAAGCTTGACGAACAGGTCCAATCGAACACGGGTACGATGAACATAGCGCAGAAATCGGTGAAAATGATAGAAGCTACTAAAACGAGGAGAAAGAAATATTATAAGTTACAATCGGAAGAGAAGCCGATGTTCCCATTCCAGCAAAGAAATTTCTATAACAATATAATGGAGAATAAGGAAATAATAAAGACTTTAACGCTGCTATCGATGTGTACACAAAATATTAAAACGGTAAAATAATTAATATCTCAGTTCTTAATAAACAAATAGTTGATAATGTTTACGTTACTTGATATTACATCTGATAACAGTTTGTGATACCAGATAATAACGTGAAGTAACTTCGAACGCATTAATCGAATGCATGCCTCTTGTCGATTTGCCACAGACAGTATGAAATTATGTGTTTGTGATGTCTTTTTTTATATTAATAGCCGACAAACGAGCAGATGAACCACCTGATGATAAGTGGTCACCGTCACCTATGGACATCAGCAAGACCAAAGGTATCACTGATGTGTTGTCAGCCAGAAAATGAAAAGAAGATAAGAAAGAAAGTACTGGCTAAAGCAGAAGGGTGGTAGCTAGACAGGCAGGCTTAACAGAAAGATAATAATACCAGTGATAATATTAATGACTGAATAATAATGCTGATCATGTAATCCTTACACGAAGCCCTACCACCAATAAGGGTGACTTTTGTCGCCTCTTACGACAACCTGTTCTGCCAGCATAGGATTGGTGGCAATATTCTAGGCCGCCACAATACGGCAAAATATGTCCTATTTGTGTACGCCCATTCCACCCGTAACTCAGGGAATCCTAATGTAGGGATATGTGTGTGTGAACGTTTATTTTACGTGTCGTGCTCAGACGTCCCAGTTGTTATCGTTAGATAGTTTAAGTTAATGTTACATAATAAGGATACCCACTAACCCATCTGTGTCCGCTTTGGGGCAGAGTAATAAAGTATACTCTGAACTTCCATATTTAAAAAGAGAGACTCATACCCTAAAATTGGCTATGGCAAAGAATAAATTAACGTTCACACGCACTAAGGTTCCTCCTATTGTGAGTGGCGTTGCTTCACACAAACGTGATTACAAATAACCAATATCCGAGAACAAACATTTGTCTATCTGTGTGTATTTATTATTTGTTGTTGAGGAAGCGTTTATCGAGCGTGCGTCACAGTTAAATAGGACCTCGTTTGATTCCACAATTATTTTTCACTTTATAAATATTGCTTTAAGAAGTATTTCCTGTTAGTATTGCGAATTGTGGTTTATTATAGCTACATGGATAATTATTATCGCAGATGAATAGAATATTTGTTTTAATGTAATTATTATGATTTATTCATATTTTATAGGAACTAAATAATCTTGTGAAACGCTGGCGACCATATCACTACTTGTGGAAATGTGAGAAAACCCTTCGCCAGCTGTTAACCTGGAACTTAAATGACTTTGAACTAGCTCTGAAGCGGCACAGCGAGCTCGAAGCTAAGTTGGCCACCGAGCCAGATATCTTGATCATTGGAAATTGCCTTGCTGTATCTACCGAAAAACTTAAACTTGGACTTACCACGGAGTTGAGAAGTAAGACTAAATTTGCACTAAAATCCATTTTCTGTACGTTATTATCTTATTTATTTATTGATATTTTATAAATTAGTTATATTAAGGGTACCTAAACACGACCCAGGTGAAGTACGGTAAAAAGGTTTAAGGTAAAATTTCGACTTAAAATACTTATAAATTTACATTGACAAATTAATAATTGTAGTTCCTGATTAATAAATATGTATAAACATTGTACTGCAGTACATTTAAATTTCGTAATATATATAATGATATATGCTTATATATCATTAAACATGTGGTTAAAATAAAATTAAATAACATAAATAATAATAATACTAGTTATTTGAGGTTGTAGATGCAAACATTAAATTTTATAGTTAAATTTTCATAAAATTAAGATTTTTAGGTAAATTTACATACATGCGTTTTACCTAATTTTACATTTCAATATCCTATTAGATTATGTATACTAAAATATACATGGTAATAAGTGACTTATTACGATACGCTTCTTTTAATTGTCTATCTTCTAAGCGATGAAAACGAGAATATTATGCAATTACTTGTTTTGTGTTGTATTGTTCTGTATATAAACATACAAAATCTGTTGAATGTTATATAAGACTGAAATAAACATTACAGACGGAACCTACAGATTAAGTCAAGCTATGCGTAAAAAATACAAGCGGGAGATGGATTACGTGTACGCGATTATGAACGACTTGGAGCGAAAGCTAGAGAGACCAATAAGAGATTTGGACGACGTACGAACTGTTATGGAGACTTTAAAAAAAATAAGAGAACAAGAGGTGGATATGGAACTCAAAATCGATCCCGTTGAGGTAGTTTTCTTATAAATAAATTAAATTATCAAATCAACAGGAAATTATTCTCAACTAACCTGATCGTTAATTATTTTAGGAAGCTTTTAACGTGATAACGCGATATGAACTCCCAGTTAGTAAGGAAGACATGGAACAAGTGGACAACCTTCGTTATAGTTGGCAGTCATTGCAAGCTACTGCTCTAGCCTCACACGTGCAACTCCTTGATATGCAGCCACAGTTTGAAGTCGATCTTAAGAATAACTTAGACCGATTTAGAGAGGATAACACCGACTACTGCCACGAATATAGACACGCTGGCCCCATGCAGCCTGGTTTAAGTCCCCGTGAAGCATCAGATCGTTTGATTCTCTTTCAGGTATGCAATAAATTGCCTTTATGTAGATATTTATAATAAAATCGAGTAGACGATCATGAAAATAACGTACCATATGATTTTTTTTATTTACGATTAATTCACTTACCTTTCTTTCACTTTAGTCAATTTTTTGTTTTATCGACAAAAAATATGACTCTTAAATTTAATTTGCTTCAGAATCGCTTCGATGGCATGTGGCGAAAACTTCAGACATATCAAAACGGTGAGGAACTATTCGGTTTACCACATACTGAATATCCCGAGCTTGCCCAAATACGAAAGGAGTTGAATCTTCTTCAAAAACTTTATAAGCTATATAACGATGTTATAGATAGGGTCAGTAGCTACTATGATATACCTTGGGGAGAGGTTAACATTGAAGAAATTAATAACGAATTAATGGAGTTCCAGAATAGATGTCGAAAATTGCCAAAAGGGTAGGTAGTTTTATTTGTTGCTGTCTCCCACACATCTTTACCTTTATTTTGATTAAAACAGTCATATAATATATATTTACTAGTCTCAAGGAATGGCCAGCCTTCTACGCTCTTAAAAAGACTATAGATGATTTTAATGATATGTGCCCGTTATTGGAATTAATGGCCAACAAAGCTATGAAGCCACGGCACTGGCAGCGTATTATGGAAGTCACGAAATATATCTTCGAATTGGACAACGAAGATTTTTGTCTCAAAAATATCTTAGAAGCACCGTTGCTACCAAACAAAGAGGACATAGAGGTAAGTTTTAATTGTTAAAATCAAGATAATATTAAGTCAAAGATATTTTAGGATCTGAATCTATTTAGAAGATAATCGTAGCTTAAGTACCATTTATAAATATTCAATCCGAGTCGTATTTGTTGCGGTGGTTTTAGTAACTCGTTAGAACTATGTACATAATTTGGTAGCACAGTTCCAAAAAAGCATGAACTTTTACGAAAAGTAATTTGAGAGACTAAATTATTTAGATAAGGAAAGAACGATATACGCTGAACGTTTGTAGTGCGCATGTTCAGTACAAAATGAAAAGGTTTCATTTATTAGAGTGAGTAAGTAAGAGCTTCGTCGGCATGCATGAATACAGCTCGGGAAGTCATTTATTTGTTTTCTCAAAAACAGTGGACGCTATTGGCGCGATAGATATCGGAATACCAGAATAACATGAATTTGTAGTACGGATCAGCCGTAAAGAGAGACAAGGATCGAATATTTTAGAAAGAGAAAAAAAAGCTTTACTGCGCATGCCTTATTCAGTTATCACATGCACAAACATGGCCAAACAAAACATTAATACTGAATTAAAGAAAAAAAAAATTATTACGTCTATGTACTATGTGCTCATACGACAAATTTTAGTGCGAAGAAAAAATTAATATTAATCAGGGGTATAATTTTCGGGATCAACGTCTTCCCTAAGACTAAAATCGATGTTTATGAAGCGTAGTTATTAGGAAAACATGAAATTAGAGTCTATGCTAGAGATGTCCCGCGCTTAAATAGTAGTTATACTCGTATAAACGCGATGATTATGTGTTAGTTATAATTTCATTCGGTGTGTAACGAACAGTAGCAGTCTCTTTTGACAACACCTATACTGTAATGGCTCTCGACATCCGTTATATTCTTCCTTTTACTTGTAATCTTGCTGGTGTCTAGTATAATAAGACAATTACTGAGAAATATTAACTCTGTAAGTAGTCGACAAATTTATAAGTAATTAACTGTCAAGTAGTAGATTAATATCGAAACGTCATTTATTATGTATATATTAATAATTTAACAATGATTAGGGATTTGGGTCACTCGGATGTCTTAAGGCCGAATTCTCCACAAGTCTAATATCATACAATGAAAAGTTTAGTTCTAAATTACGTACGCTATTTTAATTACCGTAAACTTTATTTCTATTTTTCATTTTTTTTCCTGATGTATCCCCGTTTTTTCAATTCATAGGACATTTGCATATCAGCTATGAAAGAAAAAGATATCGAAGCGAAGCTGCGTCAAGTAACTAATGAATGGTCGGTTCATGAGCTGACATTCCAAACCTTCAACAACAGAGGTGAGCTATTGCTGAGAGGTGATACTACAGCTGAAACTATTGGACAATTGGAAGACAGCCTGATGATACTCGGTTCTCTTTTATCGAATCGGTAAGTATGGTAATATAAAAGTAAATATCAGTATACAATTTTCCTACCTCTCATTTAAAAAATTAAGCATATCACACGTGAATTATCAAATGTTTCGATGAAGGAAAACACAGTAAGGTAACCTATGTATTTAAAAGCTGCCCTGAATGCTCTCAAAGATGCGTGTATTTCGCTATATTGAATTTTAGTCGACGGGGCGTACAGTAGTATTTACCCCTTATGTTATAAGAGGTTACCGATCCCAATAATGCAACACTCATAGGTAACGCTCATACGTATAGAATCTTTGCAACTTCCGCGAACTGAAATAGCTTTCTGCCAACTGGACTAGTTATTAAATAACAAAAAAAATCGTTCATTTTGATATATGTAGGAAAATGTCATGAAATTAAATGAAAATTTATATTATTAGTTGGTTTTTCCGAACACTTTTAGAAAGTCAAACTTCGCCGTCACTTCAACAAATCCCTACTGTCAGTGGTTATTTAAAGTAGGAAGTGGTTCTGTAAAGTAGGAAGTAGTTCTGTAAAGTAGGAAGTAGTTCTTTAAAGTAGGAAGAGAAAGAAACTGGCCTACGATTTTATCTTATTCACAGTTACAAACATTACCTACTATTTATTACCAATGGCTATATATTAAATCCATTTTCAAGTATTACTGTCTGTAAAATAATCGTTTAGATTGTAATTCCTTGTCTTCGTAAGAGTGCCTTTGACATGAGTTTTTAATTCACAGTATGGCACTTTCATCAGTTCTAAAGAATTTTTATTATGAATTTTTACGAATGTAATATATGTATGTTTTTTTCTTGTACATTAGTTATATGTATAAGAAAAAGCCACCAGTTTTAGTAGGTCTCATGTTTGTTTAGTTTAGTTTATCCCTAGTGTTCGTGTTGTGAATATCACTCTTGTTAAGAAAACCTTCAGACTATCTTTTAACGTACAAAGATTTACCCAAAATGTGTTGTGATACAATTAATACAATTGATTTCCTTAAAGAGATCTCTAAGCGACGGCCTAGGGAAAGCCTGCGGTAGTACGTACATGGCGCGTACTGCTCTTTTCTGTAAAGTTAAAATTGAGTGCCATAACAACAGACCATAGGACATTATACTATGAAAGTAGTTAAAATAAAGTAAACATTTACGTCACTAAGAACTTTACTTTCTTAACAGCGTAAGTTGTGAAACAAACAAGCCTTTATAATGAGGATTCCATTGTAATCGAGAAACTATGGTAGGGCCTAGGAATGTAGTTGAATTTATTAGGTCATCAGGTCATGTCATATATTCTCGTAATAACATATTTGAACTCGAAATTACACGTACTATGTTTACATTCAAATTTAATGATATTTTCAGGACTTAAAATATAATTTACAATAACTAAGTAACTAATAACTAAGTAACTAAGTTAAATACTCGTACGATCTACGTTTATGGCATAAACACATAATTCTTTTTAACTCGAATCTATCCTTTTTTTCTCAGTTACAATGCACCGTTCAGGAAACAAATCCAACAGTGGTTATATGATCTCCAAAGTACAAATGAGATATTGGAGCGTTGGCTTTTAGTTCAAAATATGTGGGTGTATCTAGAAGCAGTTTTCGTTGGCGGTGATATTGCTAAACAATTGCCTAAAGAAGCGAAACGTTTTTCGAAAATTGACAAATCGTGGCAAAAAATTATGCAAAGAGCCCATGAGACTCCCGGTGTAGTGTCTTGCTGCGTTGGAGATGATCTTTTAAGACAATTGTTGCCACATTTGCAAGAACAATTAGAACTTTGTCAAAAGAGTCTCAGTGGATATCTGGAGAAAAAGAGGACCATGTTTCCAAGATTCTTCTTCGTCTCAGATCCAGCATTATTAGAAATTCTTGGGCAAGCTTCTGATTCTCATACGATACAAAATCATCTGTTGTCGATTTTTGACAATATCCGTTATGTTAAATTTCACGATATAGGTAAGTTTTAGTGTACGACACTAGTGTTATAGCCCAACTAAGGCAATAGTTTTTCCCTTACGAGCTCCGAAAAAATACTAATGTAATATAAAGAAAACGTTGCTATATTGTAACTCAATAACGTCTTCGAGGACGTCGAAAAATTATCTATTCTATAAATTTTTACCACAAAATTAATGTATCAAATATTTTACAGCGTTAAGTAATTTTGTTCTAGATTTCTACTCGTAGCGGGGAAATACATAGAAACATTTTGGTCATTGCATATAGTAATATAGTAATAACATATAGTAATAAACTTGATTATATTACTTTTTATATCACAATAACTGTCAAAAAATGTATATTAGAGAATAATATTTAAATAGAGTTAGTATTTCAATTACATTTCAGTAAAACTATAATATATATATTAGATATACTATTATAATACAATAAAACTATAAAATAATAGACACTGGCGACATAAAATAAAGCCATTAATTGTAATAATATATAAAAATGTTGAAAATTTATTCATACCAGTACATTCATTGTAGGCACCTGATGGAAATATTTAATTTGGATACAAAAATAAGCAATATATTTTATTTTAAGAAGCATATTTACACGCAATTTTTATCATCGTCATGTCAGCCGGACAACGCCCACTGCTGGGCATAGGCCTCTCCAAAGGATCTCCACAACGATCGGTCCCGCGCTGCCCTTAGCCAGTGGCCATCCGCGACCTTCACCAGATCGTCGGTTCATCTCGTTCAGGGTCTACCCACTGAGCGTCGCCCGGTGCGTGGTCGCCATTCGAGAACCTTTTCGCACCAACGGCCATCGGTTCTCCTAATTATGTGCCCCGCCAATTTTTTATAATATTGTTACATTAGGCATCGGTTGGAATCCTGTTGTTTAGATTACGCTAACTTAGAATACAAGAATTATTCACTATCCGTTATTGATAGATGGATCCAAAGAAGTATATGGAAACGGTCCAGCATTATAATATCCACAGTGTGACACTACATCGCATATATATTAAATAAAATATGTGCGTTATGAAAGTGGAGGTTCATCGGATTCAGTGAGGTTCTGTTGTACACAGTGTGTCTACCTACAGATAGTATAATAATATTCACACACTACAGAAGTGCGCTCCAACATTTAGCTCCGTGTAGCTCGGGCATGCGAGGTACTTACAAGTACATACTCACACACTAAACTATTCTGGATAGTATTTTTGAGCTGCGAACTAAATTAAAAACTGTAAAGCTGCACTAAAGTCTGTCACATAATATGGAATTTAATTTAATGACCGACGTAATATTTTAAAACGAGTCAAGCGTTGAGTACTGTTGCTCTATTTTTGGAGTCCTCATTAATTTAGTAAAAAGTTATCGTTAAATTTGGAAAGAGTACTTTGTGTGGCAATTAAAAAAAAAGAAATTTAATTTGGTAAGGGGCTATAAACAATAATCTATCGACAAACCATAAATATCTGTCTTATTTATAAAAAGTAATAGCAGTTCTGAGGCGTTGTCGTCGTTACATTCCAACTAACACGCGTATTTTTTAAGTAACATTATAAACTCATCAAAAGGTAAACTCATGGGAAAGTTCTATCACCGAACTGCTATGTTTATTATACTTTATTGCTATGCTAATGTTTCAATAACACACCCTACCGTTTAGTTATACGTAAACATACTTTAAAACATTGTGTTGATTGCAATGTTATTATTACAGACTTTTAAATAATTTATCTATATATTTTATTACTTCAGCCAAGCCAACTCCACATCAATTTCGTTTGTTATACAATATTTTTATGATATCCTAAATGGTTAAGTTTCTTGTCATAGCAACATTATATTTTATGATATAGATCTTAAATACAAAAAAAAATTGAGTAATCAACTCCTGAACTTACAAAATATTTACTAACATAAAATATAATTAAATAAATTCATTCGCTTTCTAGAATACAATAAGATGATAGCAATAATATCGTCCGAAGGAGAAGAGATAAAACTAGAGCGCCCAGTGCGAGCAGAGGGTTCGGTGGAAACATGGCTCACATCACTATTACAATCAGCTCAAAGCAGCTTGCATTCTATCATAAGAAATGCTGTATCTTTTATAAACGACCTTGCATTTAATCTGCTCTTGTTTTTGGACAAAATGCCAGCTCAGGTAAGCATCTCTAGTACGGCGACCAATGAATACCTGTTTATAGAAATAGATAAACTATAGAAAAAATAGACGAAATTTTTATTTTATTATTTCTCCAAAACTAAAAATGGATTCAATCTAGTAATAGGTAATAATAAGGTAATAGTATCATTCAGTGTTCACTGAGTACTACCAAATCTACGAGGATGTTATTATAAATATTCCAAAATCTTTGCAGGTTGGACTCTTAGGTATCCAGATAATATGGACAAGAGACGCCGAACTTGCCTTAATGCAAGCCAGACAGGACAAAAAAATTATGGTCGAAACCAATAACAAGTTTCTGGAGCTATTGAACACTTTGATCGACCAGACCACTAGGGACCTTCTTAAAATAGAACGCATCAAATTCGAAACGCTGATTACAATACATGTCCATCAGAGGGACATATTTGATATGCTGGTAAGTCACTTTGTTATGGTAAAATACTCATTTCTCCCTAAACACTATTATGGTGTTTTTATGTTATTAAACTTATTATGGTGGGGGCTGTGTGAACAACGAACGAGTCTATGGTAAATGATCCCTCCTGTTGGAAGTCGCTGAGCCAGAGTACCACGCAGTTAAATCCCGAGGGTACTTGCATGATAGTAGGGTATTTAGCCCGAATGGCTGGCTACCACTCTCCTTCTAAAGTCGATTGTGAAATGTTTCAGACATGATTCTTACGCGGTCCTTTTTGGTCAGCTACACTTCGGTGATGTCTTTGATGGTACTGAAGTCAATGGGCAACGGTGACCACTTACAATCAGATGGCTCGTCTGCTCGTTTATCGACTAGTTGAATAAAAAACAAAATTATTATTATTTTAGTGCCGTTTGAACGTCCGGTCCACCAATGACTTTGAATGGCTCAAGCAGTGCAGGTTCTACTTTAAAGAAGATGCTGATCGGACATGGATCTCAGTTACTGATGTTACTTTTACGTACCAAAACGAATACTTAGGTTGTACGGAACGATTAGTCATCACTCCTCTGACTGACAGGTATGAATATACCGTATACTACATATTGCAACGAAAATCTAAAATAAGCAACGACTTTCTCCTGTCAATGTCCTATGAGTATGGGCTAAATAGGTTTATATTATTTTTTAACTGTTAGTAATAGTCTGAATTAGGTCTTCAGAAAAAAGAAACAGAAAACTTTTAAAAGTTAAACAAATAAAACTGGGAATTTTAAAATTGGGGGATAGGTCATGGTGTTTTTTTTATAAGATTTTTGTATGAATCAAGAATATATTTCGCGAATCGAACAATGAATAAGCCTTAATCTTGTTTCGTTTTGTTGTTTACGATCATGTAAAAGCTTTCAAGAAAAAATCTGAATAATTACAAAACACGGTAAACTGAATAATCATAATATGCACTTTCGATCATAATTGACGCTGGAAACGGCGTACCTAGTTGATTTGTATTTTAATGTTTTGTTTGATATTGTCTAAGACGTAAATAAATCAATTTAATGTCATCGATTCCAAAACAATTCTGATGTTTTAGAAGAAATTATTTAATTAATTGTAAAGATAAATGTCCACTTATTACGTCCTTTAATGGCCATGGCCAAATAGATCTACTTATTTGCAGTTACTTTTATTACTATGAAACTGATACTTTTTCATCATAAACCCGGCTCCAACTCCTCAGCACTGGTGTTACAGATACATTAAACCATAAACCTGGGCCCGGTCGAGTTCCTGATTTTGAATTTGGTTCATGAATATCAGGTATCTACGTGACAAAACGGTAGAACGGACGGTATTGAAGGAAGACAAAATACCAGATAGGCATTTTGGATCAAAATATAGTAGACATTCGGAAAAAAAATGTATAAATGGTTAATTTTGCCTAGGTCTCATGATTAATTTGTATATTGCTATAGAAAGAATAGACTACATTTTATGTCCCGCGAAGCGAGCAAGTACAGTTAGTTTATTATGATTTATAGCGTTTTAGTTTTATTTTTATATTGTTTCATATTTTCCAGATGTTATATAACCCTGGCACAGGCACTGGCGATGAGTATGGGCGGAGCGCCCTGCGGTCCCGCCGGAACCGGCAAGACAGAGACGGTGAAAGACATGGGCAAGACATTAGCTAAATACGTCGTCGTGTTCAATTGCTCAGATCAAATGGATTATAGGTAATATTTAAATCTTAATAACATAAGTCATGTTACTATCTGACAGGATGTTTGCCAAACACCCTTGGAGATTTATTTGGTTTGTATCCTGTGAATAAATAAAATTCGTAAAATTCATCTAGATTTATACATACTATTTTCTGAAGTATTTAGACATCGAACGCGTGATTCGGACAGCTTACGGGAAACTATCTTCTCGACCAATATTTTTCATTATATTTTAGTGCCTTAAGTCTAAAGCGATCAATAATGTATTGTGTAAGCAGTGTATAAAGCTCAAAAGGCTCAGCTCTTAGAACTCATTCACGCTCTACTTTATTCTTTCTCAAATACATTTCTCTGAGTATTGTTCGGCTATCAGACCCTCATTAAATTAATACGTTAACATGAAAAGCTGCAGTTTATTCCTAAAATCATTGATATAAAAGGAGAAAAAATTTAAGAGAAAGTGCTATGGATGTATACAAAAGTGATATTGTTATCAAATAACAGATAAATCAACAGTTAAGACAGATAAATTGGATATGGACCAGATTTCTTATTAAAAATAACTTTAACCAATAAAATTAAAATATTTTGCACATGTTCATTACAGTGTTATTCATGTGGGATATAGTAATTTTCAGAAGTAGGTAGATATCTTGTTTGTGACATATTTATGTTCAATGTTTGGTTGACGTTTTGTGATTTCTAATGAAACAAATTCAAGTTTGACCTGGTAACAGCCCCAAGAATATCAAAGTAAAATTATTAAATAAAATATATACAGTGTCTAGGCTGATTATCATTTATTGTTAATTTATGTTTATTGCAATTGTGTAATTATAGTTTTTTTTTTTTTATTTTGACAATAACACAATAGATGACAAATTCGAAGCAAACAAGCAAACCAGACATGGAACATAAACTATTTATTAAAGTTAAATTTTCGCCGTATTAGTACGATAATACTGATTGTAAACTTGACAAAATAAAACGTAATTACTACCTAGTCCGGTCATAAGTCCTCTCACACAATGAAAACTTTTAAATTTTGAATTCTGGCCACAAAAATATTTATTCAATTCGAATTTGGAATGTTTTATGAAAATAGAAATGTGAACTACATATTTCCAATTTCATTTATGTTAAAATACAGAGTGGACGCTGAAAGAAGACCGCGTCGCGGTTATAGCGTTGCATTGCTGCGGCTACGCACGCGTCAATTCAATTTTTTTATACTTTAACCAAAAGATTTTTCGCTCCATCAAACGTTGTAATGAAAATTCAAGTGTAGGAGTGTAAAAACAAACATGTGTCAATGATTTCACAACAAACATGACAGAACTTAGAACCCGACTAGGTAATGTATAAAAGTAATAAAATTCTAACTGATCGATTTCTGTATATGAACGATATATGAGAAAAAATATAATCAGGGGGCTTTATTAACACAATAGAAAAGTAGTTGTCAGAATTTTTGTCTGTTTGTCTGTGCGTTTGTTCCCGCTAATTCCAGAAACGGCTTAACAGATTTTGTTCTGGTTTTCACTAATGTACTTCAGTAAGTATCACTTAAAACTTAAAGTTTGTTTCATTGAAAAAAATAAAACAGTTATGAATTAATATATGTATCTCTAATTCACAGAACGAGAAAAACCCAGGAAAATACTGATGCTTTCTTTAAGCGTAAATTAGTTTTTCCGAAGCGAAGTGAGGGCATTTGCTAGTCGATAATATTGAGATATTGTAATAAAGTATTAGCCGTTCGGCTTTTATTACCAGTTTGCATTTCACTTATCTTCACTCGACTTCTTTTTGCTTTTACTGTCGTTTTGAAAATTTCTCATTTTAATTTGTTACCAAAATAATATAACAATTAAAGTTTAATATTCTTCCATGCATGGAAATGACCTCGTCGTTATGTTAAGACGCCAATATCAGTGATATATTCATCTAGACGACAATATTCTTGATCTTTAAGCTGTGATTGAAAATTGAATGGAACTGTCAAACTACACGTCACACTTTTTATTATTTTTGGCCGTATTGGGGCGGCCTAGAAATCCTAGAATACTCCCCCCAATCCCATGCGGGCAGAACAGGGTGACGTAAGAGGCGAGAGAACCCAGCCTTTATTAAGCATTAAGAAAACATGAAAATCATTTTTGAATTCCTCGCTGTAGCTACGGGTATGGGTTACCCTGGACTACACCGACAACCTGTAACGCGTTTTCATGTAAGACGATCACACATTTCATAATTATAGTGGCATATTGTCCCTATAACCTGAGCCAGCACTCCGATTAGGATGTAGTGTAAAATAATTTGTATTTAAAAACATACTATAAACATGCATTACAAAGTTACAAAAAAAGGTAAATCAAGGTTTTGTATTAGGTGACTAAATATGTTTGTACGGAATAAATTTCATAATAATTGATAATGAGATTCTAAGTAAAATTTATCGAGACCTGCCCAAATTATTAAAAACAATAAACACACGGTGGTTAGAGAGATATAAAAATAATTTGACTTTATAGCGTTGAAAAGAACGCCATCATTAACACGGGTTGTTATATTATCGGCGTAAGATATTGTCATTGTATATTTTATATATTTTATGTGTATAGTATTTTATATATACAATAAAATTTATCCTTAATATCTTTAATAAGTAAAAGTTACAGGATTAAGTAAATAAACGGTGTCACAAATACTCAAGTATGATAAGTCATTATAAAAACATGAGTCTAAGTTTATAAACTACAATATGAGAGTCGTACACAAACAGTAGTTCATTTTCCACACTGCAACCTTTTTGTTACACCTTAGTCATGTTTGCCACTTGCTCTCAGTCTGCACATGCGCTCTGTACGGTGACGTTGTTTATTAGCAAAAGATAACAGATGGCATTATACATATTTCTGAATCACGTTGTTAGGATTTTTCGGGTCTTGTACATAAAAGAATTCCTGTGAACAGAGGTATCCCAACTACAGTATCATTACGAAAATTTTTGTCCAGGGTGCCAATGTGTCTACAGTCACCCTTCTTAAACAATATCCTGTTGAATTCTGGTGACATTTCAGACATTTGGTACCGAAGATGTTATTTCCGTCAAGTTGTTCTTTGTATGATTTGAAGTGTTCGAATTTACTCAGTAAAAAGACTCCATGGAAATAAAATTAGTTCTGATAATATTTAAATTTTAAATCAATACATTGACGGTATCACAAATACTTCGTTATGGTTAGTTACTGTATAACAGAAGATTATAAACCACCTATAAACGTAATCGTACATGAGAGGTGTCTACAAGTTGTTCATTTTTCAGATCGCGACATACCTATTGCACCGTACTCGTATTCCTCACTCACTCTTAGTTTGAGCATGCGCTCTCTACGGTGACTTTGTTTACTAGAAACGGTAACAGATGGCGTTATACATATTTTTGAATCATGCTGTTGAGATTTCTTGCGGATTGTATAAGACATTCCTTGCACAAATGAAAATTATAAGAAGAAGCATTAAAACTGCATAAACCACAAAACGGTTTCTATATTTTTGTACAGGGTGTCATTGTGGCATCCTTCAGAATGGTATTTATTCAATTCTAGTGATTTATGTTGCTGGAGCTGTTATTCTCTTAAGTTTCTCTCTGCAGTGCAGTGTTACGAACCTCTCTGTTTTAACAGTAGATTTGCCGTTTTCATATTGATGCCCCTGTTTTCTGTTTCATTCCTAATTTTTCAATTAGTGTTCAGCGCCACATATTACACTATGCAAATATGATTTGATAACCACTATGTAATAATACGCAATGACACAAGATGGCTAAGATGCCTACCACATAGCAGCGCCATCGTGGAAAGATTATTTTCAGCTATAAATATTATGAAAACCAAATTACGCAACAGAATATCGACTACAACTATTAAAAGTGCATTACACACTAAATCCGAAATAATCGATTGCTTCTCATTTGAAGCCACAGAAAGGCACATGAAAAAAATTAACAAAAATATGTATGATTTTAAAAAGGAAAATGAGTCTGAAAATACGAAAGAGGAGGCAATTGAGGATAAAAGTGGAAAATAGTTTTACTTTGGATTTTGTTTTTTAATGTTATGTGAGTCCTGGTAATTAATAAATATTGTTTTAATTATATGAGTATCAAATCTGCCTTTTTTACTTTATCTACCTTTTTTTCCTGTTTTTTTTTATTGGTGAGCTGTTGTTTTTTAATTTCTTGAGGCTGGCAACACTGTTGCAATGTTTTAAGTATTCCAATTTACTCATAAAGCCACTTTATAAAATTAAATTTGTAAATAATATAATGTTTGAATAAGTAATATAACGTGGTCAATAGTATGTTTAGGACTGGTACCTAACTTAGTTCGGTCGATGTTGCAAATAAACTTGTAGTGCTTTTTTACAAAGTTCATTAAAGCAATATTTGGTTCATCTTTAATATTTAACTTTCTCTTCGGGACGTTGGTGTTTGATTTGTGTTTTATTTACAACTTTTGAGATTATTATATTATATTCCCCAAATAATTCCCCCTTAAAATATCTACGAATTCAATAAAATTAATTTCATAGTACAAAATATGTTACTTATGTTAAGGTCCGCATCGATAAATGCAGTTATCTTTATCAGAAAAAAATAAATATTCAGTTTTATTATTAAATGTATATGTAGGTACTGTACGTACCTATCAATTTACAAAGCCACTAACAGAAACTGCAACTCTCTCTCCTAAAAATTGTACTGCTAAAAGTGATCTACATTTGATGTTGCAATGAATTTACATTCTCTATAATATTTCCCCTTTTTATTTTCTTGATATTAACACGCTTTTTAATTAATTTTTCATGTTGTTATTATGTAATAAAATCTATAAAACTCATTGACGAAATCCTATATTGCTAATTAATAGACTCATCGAGTTTGGGCTTATCTAGTTCTGATCGTTGCACCTGATGCCGAGGACCTAATGATGGAATTGGAAGGTGGCTAACAGAACCCTGCAATGTTTACTAGAAAACTCATTGACTTTGGACTCAACAGATTTGTTTAACACATTTTCAGGCAAATAAATATAAATATTTATACAAATTTTTAAATTTAGGTATTTACACGAGGATTGCACTCCTTGGGATATTCACTACCAGTCAATGTACAGTAAAGTATCCGTAACCTGTTATCTTATCTAGGGAATCAGCAATCCATAAGGTACAAGGTTGAATGATGGATAACGCAGTGATCTATGTATTTAGGAAACCGTTGTTTCGCACCTGGATAAACGTATGTCGCACTAAGTAGCATAAATTCTTTTAGTGGTCTTCAAATCGAAAAACTAATGTGTTTTAAGATAATTGAAAAGAAGCCTTGCAAGCCTCAGATAGGGTGCGTGCTCCGTCGCCAACATATTAAAATCAGTAGAGTAAAATACCTGTAAGATGAAAAAGTTAAAGATTCAAAAACACGTTTTTACTCCCCTACTGTTCTAAAAAGAAAATAATAATAATTGAGCCAGTTCTTTCTATGTACCCGTTAAAGCCTTAAAAAGCTGCTGCTTGCTTTAAAGTCATCTAAACATATAAATAAAATTGAAGTGTTTGTTTGTGATTTCAACATATGTAATTGCGTTTTGGCACTTGCCAAACTATGTATGTATTGCACCGTATGTAATTTACACAGAGATATTTATATGACACGAGTATCCAAACAACCATTAAACAAAATTGGCTGTCGTTGTGTTTCTCCAGGTTAATTTTTTGGAACGGCTTAAATTTAATGCAGTTTCACTGGAAAATCAAGGAATTGGTAGTGCGATATTTAAGGTACATTTTACTGACCTCTTGGTACTGGATGTGATGATTACTAGCGGATTTTGATAGGGTATCTAATAATTTTAATAATTAACCCTATAAATAATAGAATTATATGTGTCAACATCGCTTGAAAGTCCTTATACCTATTAAAACCTCTCGATTATACATATAGAAATTTTTCCAAAGATTCGTGAACATTTGATCGAATAAATTCATATGTATGTACCTACATAATTTTTTTTTTTGTCATAATGATGATTCTCGCTACAGTAGGGCCCGGTTTTTTATAAGTTCCTCATATTATTATAAATCATTTTAATATTTCACGCCGCAGAGGATTAGGACGAATCTACAAAGGTCTAGCACAATCAGGATCTTGGGGCTGTTTCGATGAGTTCAACCGGATCGAACTGCCAGTATTGTCAGTAGCTGCACAGCAAGTAGCGGTGGTGTTGGCAGCTAAGAGAGAGAAAAAGAAAACATTCATTTTTACCGATGGAGATACGTCGGAGATGTGTCCAGAATTTGGAATATTCATAACAATGGTAGGTGAATGAATTTTAGTTTTTATTTCTTATTATTTAGTTAAGTTTACAATTTTATGTCAATACTTCTAAATAATTTGACATAAAATAAATTCCAATAGAATTCTCATTAGGGAGTATTATTTGAATTAATTAAATATTTATACGGTTAATCTGCGAAAATTAATTTGGCTATCTATAGAAAATTACTATAAGAATATTGTTACTTTTCGTAAAATATAAGTGTTAAGAAGGCTTATTTATATGCAATTATCAAATAATGGTTTAGATCTTCACTTTGTGAGTAATTTTGAAATTTATATCGTGTATTATATTTCACGGGCATAAATCTATACATATAATAAAATTCTAACTGATCGCTTTCTATACATGAACGATATATACGATATATGCAATAGAACCCAAAACATAGTTATTAAAATTTTTGTCCGTACGTTTGTTCCCGCTAATTTCAGAAACATCGTAACTGATTTTGTTTGATTTTGTTATTGTCACTGAATACTTAAAGTTACTTTCATTGCAATCCGTCCATAAATAAAAAAAGTTATAAATGAATATTGTAATTTGTAATTCATAGAACGAGAAACCCCAGAAAAATGCAAATGCTATTTTTAAGCGTAAGGTAGTTTCTTAATAATACATTAAGTATAATAATATATTAATTTATATAATTTGCTAGTAATATAATAAAATAGGTTTTCTATAATAACCCCTAATTTAATAAAAGAACTTGTCAACGTTACAATACAAACATAACGTACTAACGGTCGGCCCCGACTTCGTTCTGGTGAAACAATTATTTATATAGCCTATATCCACCGGAAAAATGCACCTCTCAAATGGTAACTTAACATTTCAATAAGGTGCCGTGGTCCCGAAAATTACCTTCCACATATATACAAACTCACAAAATTCCCACTCTCTCTTTATAATATTAGTATCTAGGTTACTTACAATTACTGCAATGTATGCAATAGATATGACAACGCAACTCGAATGCCATATGTACCTCAGTAAAGCTAGACAACAATTACAAATACTTACAAGTAAAGTTTGGTTTTGTTAATACGCAATATTTTCGACAGAATCCAGGTTATGCGGGCCGTAAAGAATTACCAGAGAATTTGAAAATACAGTTCCGTACCGTGGCTATGATGGTGCCTGATAGGCAAATTATTATAAGAGTGAAGTTAGCGTCTTGTGGTTTTCTGGAAAATATAACACTTGCCCGCAAGTTTTACACACTGTACAAGTTATGTGAAGAGCAGCTAACCAAGCAGGTGAATAACAATATAATTTTTTTAATTCAATTAGGCTTTGAGGTGTTGGCAGCTCTATCCGTCCTTGAGACCAAGTCTACCTACTAGCTTGTGATAATCGTGAGCTCTATAGCATTCAGCAAAATCTGAATAACGCTTGTACATCGTGATATGGTTCTAAATTACCTAGACAACTACTAGTCTTCTTATAGATCCAGGCTTTAAATGATTTTACACTGTTGTGGGTGCAATATCAAGGAATTGTTAACAAGTGGGTCCCTTGCTTCCTTTTTAGAGTTTTCCATTCGTTGTTGTTCTTTTGGTGTTACGAGTAGCGGTGATCATTTATCACCTTGTTTGTTCCCTGTTGTTATTAAAAAAGTAAACTTAATTAGCTTCCACTCGATAGTTACCTCCAGACGCTACTCCAGTGCAAGTTAGTGGCCAACTCAAGTATCGGAAGTTCCTATACCGCCAAAGATGTTTAGCTCGGCATAATGGCTGCTGTCTGTTGATAAAAATTGGAAACGATGGCTTAAAATGTCTTCCGAACCACGAGTAAAACGCTAGCATTCATTTATCCCACTAGCAACCACGCCCGCAATTGCTTCACATAATCATTTCAGATCGACACTAGCCATCGAGCGCTTTTGTCTTCTAAATTTACTTATAAAACGATAAATGTTAAACATATGTAAAATTGTAGGTCCATTACGATTTCGGTCTGAGAAATATCCTCTCAGTATTGCGAACTTTAGGAGCTGTGAAACGGGTTAACTCTAAAGATAATGAAAGCACTATCGTGATGAGGGTTCTACGGGACATGAATTTATCAAAGTTAATCGACGAAGATGAACCACTTTTTATATCACTAGTTGCAGATTTATTTCCAAATCAGTCTTTAGAGAAAACCACATATAATGATTTAGAAGATGCAATTAGAAGACAAGTGGAACAAAATGGCTTGATTTACCATCCGGCATGGGTGTTGAAAATTATACAAGTACGTAACTATCGTAACAATCAGATAGAATGTGATCACATTAAATGTGAAACAATCCTCCTTGGTAGTATAACAAAATACAAATTAAGTATAACAAATAATAAAATAATACAAAAACACCAATTAAATATTTACAGTTGTATGAGACGCAAAGAGTACGCCATGGTATAATGACTCTTGGACCGCCAGGGGCTGGGAAAACAACTTGCATTCATACCTTAATGAATGCTTTATCAGAAATAGAAGAGCCCCACAGGTATGTACAATAGTAAAAGGTTAGTTTCTTCTGCTTCTGCGTCGTTTTGTTCATTACTGAAAGTCGTGCCAATCCTGGTAAATCTTGATGGCAGAGCTGACAAGCTGCTTTCATTCCACCCTGCTTTCTGCCTATTTTAGGGCATCGGTAACTAGGATATCTTTCACGGGGTCAGACCTTCGAGTAGTTGATCAGCCTCTAGTCTTCTGTCTACTTTACCCATCACAACCAATTTATCGAGGGTGTCTGATTGTCATCCTGCTGTACGACATTCGCTGGTTGCAGATTATGGAAAGCCTGGTTTTGATTATAAGCTGGTTGGGAATCGATTGGTTGGTTCTTTTTGTCGTCCGCGGGTAACGGAAAACTCTCTTACAGTCCAGGACTCGGATGCGGACAAGAAAATGAAGATTCTGCACTGACTCATCATTTTTGGGGAGGAACAGCGCAAAAATTTCCCCTTTCTTTCTACACTGCAGTGATATTTGTTAGTGCTTATTTAAAGCGCCCTACTGCCCATGTGCCACATCCGGCTGATGTTTGTGAAGTAGACCTAGAACATGTAAATAATATCCGTACTACTTCTATATGCTTACCTTCTGTTCCTGAACCTGAAAGATTTTCTTCTTGGCTTCGATTTGCTACCTCCTCCAATTTACCAATCTTAGGGGTCTTCGATGAGTCTGATACTTACCTAAGAAGAGATGGCGCATATCACAAAGGTTATCAGACATGTTCTGGAAACGGTGGATTAAAGAGTTGCTGCCTAATATCCGTCCGAGACAGAAGTGGCACGATGAGCAGAGACCCTTGAAAATTGGAGATCTAGTGTTAATTGCAGACCCTAACTCCCCTAAAAATGTGTGGCTTAAAGGATTGATCCACGTCGTAATGTCTGGCAAAGACGGACGAATCCGGGTCGTCGATGTGATGACGATGAGCGGCCTCCTACGAAGAAACGCGACACGCGTCGCACGAATCGCTATAGGTGATGAGTGCTGTGCCAGCACTAGGGAGGGGAAAATGTAGGCGACGCGTAATTTTATGGTGTTTTAAATGTAATATTTCTATAATTTTGTCGTTATTGTAATGTTTTCTTTTTATTGTATTAATAAATATGTGTGGCAATGCGCCGGAGACGTAAAGCTGGCTGATTAGAATCGGTGACGCCGCTTTAAACTATATAAACAAAAACTAGTGTTCGTAAAGACAATCGCCGGGTGGATGTGTGCCTTTTTGCGCTCCTTACCGTTCCACATTTTCGCTTCAAAAGTAGTTTTATTAACGAGTCCACTACACTCTTAACTTACAAACACATGCTCATTGGCGCTTTTTTGACATACTTTTATTTTTATTTTTTATTACGTCTATAATGTTTAACTAGTTCTAGGACTATTCTATGCAGAAATTAGCAATATAACAGCTTGGTGAAATACGCTCCAAGCATCCTAAAACACTTAATTAGATAATGAATTGAAATAATACTCTTAGTACTGTAAACACTTCAGTTAATATTTAATAAAATAGATAGATATCATAGCAGCATTTGGTCATCTAGCGCTGTTCAATATATATAATTATATTGGTTCTTTAATTATTTAATTCTGTTAATGTTATATACTTCTATAATTGACATGGTATATAATTAACATTGCAGAGAAATGAGGATGAATCCAAAAGCCATTACAGCGGCCCAAATGTTTGGGCGACTTGATGTCGCTACCAATGACTGGACAGATGGAATATTTTCAGCCCTATGGAGAAAAACTCTTAAGATAAAGACTGGAGAACACATTTGGTTAGTATTAGATGGACCAGTGGACAGCATTTGGATTGAAAATTTAAATTCAGTACTAGATGACAACAAAACACTAACTCTAGCTAACGGCGATCGACTTACCATGTCTCCGACTTCGAAAATCATATTTGAACCAGAAAACATTGATAACGCGTCACCAGCGACTGTATCTAGAAACGGAATGGTATTTATGAGTTCTTCGGGATTAGATTGGGCCCCAGGTAATTAGATGTTTATAAAAAATATGAAATTAAACCAATATGTATTATATACTGATTACTTTTTCCAGTTTTAAGTGGTTGGCTAAAAACTCGATCAGCGGGGGAAGTTGAAGTATTTAGTACACTATTCGAACAAACATTTATAAATGTTTATACATGGTGCACTCAAAACCTGGTCTTCAGTATGAAAATATTGCAAAGCAATATTGTGTTTCAAATGCTTAATTTATTGGAGGGCCTGGTACCTCCACAAATAGTTGAAGAAGAAGAGCCATCTGGAAATAAGTCTGTCAATGGTGACATGGACGATGAAGAAGAAAAGGAAAAGGCAGAAGAAATAATTTTGTTTACTCATGAGCACTTACACAAAATTTATGTATTCACTTTAATTTGGGGATTTGGATCTCTACTCGAAAGTGGAGATCGAATTCGGTATGATAAGTACATAAAAACTAGTTTTGGTGAAATATTAGATTTGCCTAAACATCCCAGTAATAAACCCAGTATTTTGTTTGATTTTTTCGTGAAATTTCCGGGAAAATGGGAACTTTGGGATGACTTAATGACAAACTACATGTACCCTGATGTAGCTACACCTGATTACTCCAATATTTTGGTACCTATTATAGACAATGTAAGAATAAATTACCTCATACATTGTATTGCTAAACAAGGAAAAGCTGTGCTATTGTTGGGAGAACAAGGATCAGCTAAGACTGTTATGATGAAGGCTTATATGAAAAATGCAAATCCAGAACAGTTTATGGGTCGTTCGTTTAACTTTTCGTCTGCTACAAGTCCATATCAATTTCAAAAAACAATAGAAAGCTATGTAGAGAAGCGAAGTGGTATGATATTTGGACCTCCAGGTGGAAAGAAAATGTTAGTCTTCATTGATGATATAAATTTGCCCCAAATAAACGAATGGGGTGACCAGATTACCAATGAAATTGTTCGACAAACTATGAGTATGGGAGGTTTTTATAGTTTGGAGAAACCTGGAGACTTCACTACCATTGTCGATATACAGTTTCTTGGCGCAATGGGTCAACCAGGTTAGTTAATAATTTCTTATGCATAAAAAAAACCTGAAGTCATTATATACAGGCATATTAACATAATTTGATTTAAATCTTTCAGGTGGAGGACGTAACGATATTCCTGCTAGACTTAAGCGTCAATTTTCAATATTTAACTGTCCTTTACCAAACAATGATTCAATAGATAAAATTTTCAAAGTAATTGGTGAGGGACATTACAATGCAAAACGTGGCTTTACAACTGAAGTTAGGTCTTTAATAAAGAAAGTAATACCATTAACACGGGAATTGTGGATGAGAACGCGATTAAATTTATTGCCTACTCCAGCAAAGTTCCATTACGTTTTTTCTTTAAGAGATTTGTCCAGGGTCTGGCAAGGTATGGTTGGAACACTACCAACAGTAATCGAATCGGAAAAATGTTTAATGCTATTATGGAAACATGAATGTTCAAGGGTATTTTCCGATCGATTCACCCACCAAACCGATAAGGATTGGTTTAACAAGGCATTGTATGACATTGCAGAAGAAATGTTAGGACTAGAATATAAAAAAATGATGGAAAAGGATCCAGTATTTGTCGATTTTATGAGGTGTGTATTAGTGTATTTTTATTGTAATATACATGTATTTGACCCTTGAAGTATACCAGAGCGGTTTCTTCAATATTTTTCTGAAAAAAAATCCAATAAGAATACGAATTCCTGCGGTAATCATAGCTGGTAAACATATTCATCTCTATGGGGTAAGTTGCAGTTTTCTACCACAGCAGATTAGGTAATTTAGAGGATTTAAAATTGAGTTATTTCATTGTAGAGCCAGTAAAAACATCTCTACTACATTATAAACAAATAAACTAATATATATATGCTCTGAGCAAACGTCAGTGAAAGAAGTTAGTACTTAGGTGGATACAGACTGGAAACTATGATGAGATGGAGCAACTTATAAAATTATCAGTGTGTTAAAATATTCACAAACACAGAACACACACTGTCACACTTCACTTTACTACATAATAATAGCAATGGTATTATATGAAACATTTAACTTCAAAACAGGGATGCACCGGAACCAACTGGTGAAGAAGGAGAAGATGCCGATATGGAGTTACCAAAAGTATATGAACCTGTTTTTGACTACAGTGAACTACGAGATCGTTTGGAAATGTTTCTATCTCAATTTAACGAAATGGTTCGAGGATCTGGCATGGATCTTGTATTTTTCCCCGATGCTATGCTCCATTTAGTGAAAATATCTCGAGTCATTAGACACCCACGCGGAAATGTCATGCTTGTTGGGGTTGGAGGTTCTGGAAAACAATCTCTTACAAAATTATCTACTTTCATTGCTGGATACCGTTCGTTTCAAATCGCACTGACAAGATCTTACAACGTCGGAAACTTCTTAGAAGACTTAAAGTTACTATATAGGTCTTGTGGAGTGCAAGGAAAAGGAACAACGTTCATTTTCACCGATTTAGATATCAAAGAAGAAGGTTTCTTGGAATATCTAAATAATATCTTGTCATCAGGAGTTATTTCGAATTTGTTCAGTAAAGACGAACAACAAGAAATAATTTCGGAACTGACTCCTATTATGAAACGAGAAAATCAGAAACGAACTTTAACAAATGAATTAGTAATGGAATATTTTCTCAATAGAACATGTCAAAATCTTCATGTCGTACTGTGTTTCTCGCCGGTAAGTTTTGTTTTATTTTTCTTTTTTTTACTTTTCATACTTTTCTATTCGATAGTTTTTACAGGTCAGTGAAGCTTTTAGATATAGAGCTATGCGATTTCCCGCACTGATTTCTGGCTGTACGATTGATTGGTTCCAACCATGGCCCAAAGATGCACTCGTCTCTGTGGCAGATCATTTTCTCGCAGAATTTGAAATTGAATGTACAAAAGAAGTTAAAAAAGAGCTTGTAACAGTATTGGGAACAATACAAGATGTGGTATCTAAGGTTTCAACAGAATATTTTCAAAGATTCCGGAGATCATCTCATGTAACTCCAAAGTCTTACCTAAATTTTATCGGTGGTTATAAAACTATATATCAAATGAAACAGAAAGAATTGGGTGATGGAGCATTAAGAATGGATACTGGATTAGAAAAACTTCGTGAAGCTTCAATTTCCGTAGAAGTACTTAAGAAAGACTTAGCCGTGATGGAACAAGATCTTGCATTAGCTTCTGCAAAAGCCGATCGTGTATTAACTGAAGTTACTGAGCGAGCAATGCAAGCAGAAATTGTTAAAAATCAAGTACAGATTGTCAAAGAAAAAGCGGAAGCTTTAGTAGCTTATATAGCAGAAGAAAAAGAAAAAGCAGAATTAAAATTGGAAGCAGCTAAGCCTGCATTAGAAGAAGCTGAAGCTGCTTTAAATACGATTAAACCAGCTCATATAGCTACTGTTAGAAAATTAGGTAGGCCACCACACTTAATTATGAGAATTATGGATTGCGTATTAATATTATTTCAAAGAAGACTACACCCATTGATACCAGACACAGCTGCTCCATGTCCTAAGCCATCATGGGCTGAATCTCTTAAGGTATTTTTGATACGCAATTTCTTGTTTTATGTAGAAAATTATCATGATACCTGTAAAGTAAC
This sequence comes from Megathymus violae, assembly GCA_003671415.1. Classification (NCBI taxonomy): domain Eukaryota; kingdom Metazoa; phylum Arthropoda; class Insecta; order Lepidoptera; family Hesperiidae; genus Megathymus; species Megathymus violae. The sequence continues at coordinate 6,279,804 of PDGT01000004.1, read as the reverse complement.
ACTTTACCTATCGTTTCTTACAGATGATGGCTAGTACTACGTTCTTACTGCAATTACAAAATTATCCAAAAGATATTATTAATAATGAAATGGTGGAGCATCTTATTCCTTACTTTGAAATGGAGGACTACAATATGGATACAGCTAAACGAGTCTGTGGTGATGTAGCTGGTCTATTATCGTGGACTAAAGCTATGGCATTCTTTCATAGCGTTAACAAAGAAGTGTTACCATTAAAAGCCAATCTCTTACTCCAAGAAGCAAGGCTAAAGGTAGATCCTGTTTGTCCACATATTTAACTTTTGTTTCTTAGATTCTTAACATAATATTTTTTGTTACATCTAATAACATACATTTTGTACGCAGGTAGCCATGGAGGATCTGGCCTCGGCTGAAAGGCAGCTTGAAGAACGCGAGATGTCTCTTAGGAAAGTTAAAGAACAATACGAATCTGCTGTTTCTGAAAAACAACAGTTAACTGGTGCCGCGAATATATGTCTTAGAAAAATGACAGCCGCTACTGCACTTATCAATGGCCTTGGAGGTGAAAAAATTCGCTGGACTCAACAAAGCAAAGAATTTAAAGAACAGCTAGGCAGATTAGTCGGCGATGTCGTCTTAGCAACTGGATTTTTATCTTATTGTGGTCCCTATAATCAAGAGTTTAGAAATAACTTGTTTAATATTTGGATGGAGATATTAAAGAACAAGCAGATACCTGTCACAGATAATTTAAATATTACAAATATGTTAGTCGAAAGTGCAACAATATCTGAGTGGACGCTACAAGGTCTCCCAAATGACGAACTTTCTGTACAAAATGCTTTAATTGTAACTAAATCTAGTTCATATCCACTATTAGTAGACCCACAAAGTCAGGGTAAAAATTGGATAAAAAATAAAGAATGTTCTAATGAGCTCCAAATTACTTCCCTTAACCATAAATATTTTCGCACTCATTTAGAAGACAGTCTTTCTTTAGGTCGACCTCTACTTATTGAAGATGTAGGAGTAGAACTAGATCCAGTAATTGACAATGTTCTAGAGAAGAATTTTATTAAATCTGGTTCTATAGAAAAAGTTATTGTAGGAGACAAAGAATGTGATGTAATGCCTGGATTCATGCTTTATATTACAACTAAACTGCCTAATCCCGCGTACTCTCCAGAAATTAGTGCAAAAACTTCTATAATTGATTTTACTGTAACAATGCAAGGTCTTGAAGACCAATTATTAGGGCGAGTGATTTTAATGGAGAAATCTGACCTGGAAGAGGAAAGAGTAGCTTTATTCGAATCTGTCATGAAAAATCAGCGAAGCATGAAGGAACTGGAAAGTAATTTGCTGTGCCGCTTAACATCTTTTGAAGGATCTTTAGTAGATGATGAAGCACTTATACAGGTGCTCCAAATTACTAAAACAACAGCTGAAGAAGTGAATGAAAAACTTAAAGTAGCCGAGGTCACAGAAAAAAAAATCATCAAAGCAAGAGAAGAGTTTCGTGCCGTAGCAGCAAGAGGTTCCATATTATATTTTTTAATCGTTGAAATGAGCAATGTTAATATTATGTACCAAAATTCCTTAAAGCAGTTTTTGAATATCTTTGACAATTCCATAACTAAATCCGCTAAAAGTAACATAACAGAGGAAAGAATCAATATTATACTTAAATATTTAACCCACGAAGTATGGGCATTTACTTTGCGTAGTTTGTATGAAAGACACAAAGCATTGTTCACATTGATGCTGGCAATGAAAATTGATTGTCAACGCGGACTAATTTCTCATAATGAATTTACGGCCTTCGTCAAGGGAGGAGCATCTTTAGATTTAAACGCGGTTACTCCAAAGCCGTTTCGATGGATTTTAGATATTACGTGGCTAAATTTAGTAGAAATCAGTAAATTAAAAGTATTTTCACATGTTTTGTCGAAGGTAGGTACCGCAACTAATTATAAATATGTACTCTGTAAAGTTTAGGAAGATTTACATCCAATATACTGTATAATTTTTTAGATACAAGCAAACGAAAAGGAATGGCGCTTGTGGTATGAAAAAGCCAAACCTGAGGAAGAAATAATTCCTAGTGGTTTTCAAGAAAGCCTTGATGTGTTTCGTAAATTGCTTCTCATAAGGTCTTGGAGCCCTGATAGAACTCTTTCACAAGCAAGAAAATATATAGTTGGTAATTTATGCATGTTTTAAAATTTTCAATATGGCTGATGAGAATTATTCTCTCATAGAAGTAACTTTTTCTCTTTTTCTACCTGTTTCTATTTTTGGGTGAATGTACATGTTTTTATTTTAAATTTCTAGACTCCCTTGGACCAGAATACGGCGAAGGCTGTATATTAAATCTAGAAGCTACTTGGGAAGAATCTGAACCTCGGACTCCACTGATATGCATTTTATCTATAGGCTCAGACCCATCTACACAAATCGCATCTCTTGCAAAATCAAAAGAAATAGGTGAGTATTTTAAAATAAACATATTTTTAATAATTGGACATTATTTAATAAAAAATAATATATTGATATCATCTATCATAACGTTATCTAATACAACAATACGATACATTACTAGAAGTAATTGTTTCTCTCTCTCTCTTTATCTGTTTCCAAGTACAGTAATAAAATGAGCAATAAACGTGTGTTACAGTTTTAAAAGCAGTATCTATGGGGCAAGGCCAAGAAATTGTTGCTCGTAAAATGATATCAGATTCTATGAATGAAGGAGGCTGGGTATTACTGCAAAATATTCACCTATCGTTACCATTTTGTGTGGAAGCCATGGATGCACTGATAGAAACAGAACATATTCAAGAAACTTTTCGTCTTTGGCTAACTACAGAAGTACATACCGACTTTCCCATTGGTTTATTACAAATGGCAATAAAGTTTACTAATGAACCACCTCAAGGTATTAGAGCGAGTATGAAAAGAACATATCAAAATATAACTCAAGACACGTTAGATTATTCATCTTTGTCTCAATGGCCTCCTTTATTATATGCTGTAGCTTTTTTACATACGATCGTCCAAGAGAGGAGAAAATTTGGTCCTTTGGGGTGGAACATACCTTACGAATTCAATCAAGCAGATTATGCCGCCAGTGTGCAATTCATACAAAACCACCTTGATGAAATTGATCCTAAGAAAGGAATATCCTGGCCAACAATCTGTTACATGCTTGGCGAAGTTCAATATGGTGGAAGAGTAACGGATGACTTTGATAAACGATTACTTACGACATTTACAAATGTTTGGTTTTGTGATGTATTGCTAAGACCCGGATTTGAATTTTACAAAGGATACAAGGTGCCACAAACTAGAAACTTGCAAGGATATGTAGATTATATAAATCAATTGCCTTTAACGGATACACCGGAAGTATTTGGACTGCACAGTAATGCAGACATAACTTATCAAATTAACAGTGCTAAAGATATTCTAGATACAATACTTAGCGTCCAACCCAAGGAAGGTGGCAGCCAAGGTGGAGAAACCAGGGAAAATATAGTATACAGTTTGGCTGAAGATATGTTAGAAAAACTTCCTAAACAATATGTAACATTTGAAGTTAGAGAAGCTTTACAAAAGATGGGAGCATTTCTTCCGATGAATATATTTTTAAGGTGATAATGCACTGCTACTATATCATTACATATGTGTATTATAAGACAATTACACCCTGCTTTACGTTTCGCTATAAATTATTATTATTTAATATTGAAAAAATATTTTACATTTTTCCAGGCAAGAAATAGATCGTATTCAACGAGTTATAAAAACGGTCCAGACTACTCTCTGCGATTTAAAATTGGCTATTGATGGTACTATTGTCATGAGTCAAAGCTTACGAGAATCTCTTGACGCTATGTATGATGCTCGTATCCCACAACAGTGGTTAAAGGTTATTTTTTTTACATAAAATAAGTTAATGCTTGACAACATTCCCACCTGATAGTAAGTGGTGATGAAGTCTAAGATGGTAAACGCACTAACTTATAATAGCTTATTCACTCTAATAGCCTATTATAGGATTAATATTATATTTTATAAAATTTTATAAGTACAAATTATTTTAAAAATCAATAGTTGAGTTAATTTTACTGCATTAAATCATAATTAATACCACTTACATAAACTCTTTAGGTATCATGGGAATCAGCAACATTAGGCTTTTGGTACACAGAACTGCTAGAGCGTGAACAGCAGTATTGTACGTGGTTACGCACGGGACGACCTCTCACTTTTTGGATGACTGGCTTCTTTAACCCTCAAGGATTTCTTACAGCAATGCGACAGGTATTTCTAAGTATATCACTATCCTATTATCCTATCTAAGTATACTATAAATGGGTACTGTTTCTTGGAATACAAAAATCTATAAAAAATAGATATGAACGCAACGAAACATGAAAAATGCACGATGTATTACCGTTCCAATACTTTTACACTAACAAGTAACTACCTTTTTTATTATTTATTTGCAGGAAGTAACACGTAGCCATAAAGGTTGGGCATTAGATTCAGTGGTGCTACAAAATCATATAACTAAGTTAAATCGTGAGGACGTACACGAGGGACCCAATGAAGGAGTTTACGTTTACGGACTATTCCTTGAGGGTAGGCTGATATTTCAATATTGGTTTATGAATCAGTAATTAATTTTTAAAAGGGTGCTTCTCTTTTGCTGCTTTTATCAATAGCACCACCATCGAAGGCGAATGGAAATGTTTAATCTTAAATGTTAAATTTTAAGAGGTGTAAGACGTTCTTACCGTGTTGAAGTCCAAGCCTGTACCTAGAAGACCTAAAATACCGGACCTATCCTAGGTTCCTCTTGTTGGAGGTGGCTGGACTCTGTACCATGCATTTAATTCCTGTCGAATACTTGTTTTTTTTTGCGAATACGTGTTTAAATTTACTGATATTAATTGTGAAATCTGTTTATGATGCTTCGCTAGCAACCTAAATATTTATATTCACTGACATTGTCCACTGATATATAAATTTCATAATTAATGGTTATATTAAGTAGGCGTTTTAGTTGACCTTTTAGTTGACACTAGGAATGACAACAGTTAATAATGACAATATTATTGTCCTTCTTCGTCTATACAACGTGCTTTCGAGCTGTAACCAACCTGAATAAAATAGCAACCAGTATCGGCTTGTAAAATCGAGAAGAAATTAATTTTGCTTCCATTTTACTTATTTTAAAACTTCATATTATACCAAAGAGTAACCAGGGATCTAGTGTCGACCTCAGTATAGCTCCACATACTCAAACAAGGCTAATTTTTACATCCCGGATGCGTCCCAGCCATTCATCTCTCAACATGTTACCATAAAATAATTTTAGGAAATTAGGAAAGTCAAAGCTAAGATTCTATATCCTTAAGGATGAGGATGCTTTATTGTGCCCAGACCCTCTTTAAGCCCTCTCCCTACTCCCCTTTATTATTCTTATCAGGTATAGTTATTTATTTATACTAACCTTATTTTTCCAATATGGAACTGTTCCAGGGGCCTCGTTGGATAGAAAAACGGGCAAGTTAATCGAATCAAAGCCTAAAGTCCTATACGAGCAGATGCCAGTTATTTATATATTCGCTATTAACACTACAGCAGGGAAGGATCCCAGGCTTTACGAGTGCCCTATTTATAGAAAACCACAGAGAACGGACGCTAAATACGTAGGTTCTATAGACTTCGAAACGGACAGCAATCCACGACACTGGACCTTGAGAGGAGTTGCATTGCTATGTGACATCAAATAAATGCAAATTAAAATAAATACAGTCAAGTTGTGTAACTTTGAATTTCTGTGTAACATTGAATAAAATCGCTTTGAAGCTTTATATTTTTTTATTCAAATACCTTTAGTATAATTACCTACTTCAATAATAAATTATATGAAACAGTACGTTTACATGTGTGAAATGTCAAATATCACATAAAATTGACAACGGTAAATAAGTTTTCAAAACTTTAGCGCCTTTTCTATTCGCGGTTGTCACTAAGAAAAAATGTGTGTGGCAGAGGTCGAAATTAAATACAGAAAAGGTATGTAAAACACAGATTGTTTGATTTTTAGAGGTGAAAGATTTATTTAACTATGCTTTTTTGAAATAATTTCGTAATTTGATTATGTTTGTTTGTCTAAAATCGTTTGTTTAACAGACCACTAAAAATTTAATAGAAATTGGGGTAACTTTGATGGTACCTTATTGATTTTATGTTTTGAAGGGTAACTTTAACATATTCAGTTGTGACTTATGATTTTAAACTAATGTCATCGCGGAATTTATACACCGTATTATGTAAGGGGTACTCACGATACTCTTTATTTATTGTCAACACTTTGACCCAGTTACATGGATCGTGGTCACGGCGAAACTCTACGTCTAGTTCGTTTTTCTTTCTTAGGTATCATATCACGACACACACTTACTACTACTATGATTATACACACACTACACTTACTACTATTAGGTGATATGGTACCTAAAAAACAAAAACGAACTAGACGTAGGGTAGATAGATTGTCCCTATAGCCCGGGACCAGAATAGGGCTACGGTAACCCCTGCCTGTCGTAAGAGGTGACTAAAAGGGGGCTTTCGGGGTCGTGGGCGACTAAGGTGGGAGCCTGAACCGTCCTGCCAACGACCCCGGGAAGGACCTCGGTATGTGTGGCCGCATACCGGCGTAACATCAGAAATTCGGGGATGATCGTCCGCTCATCCTGAGCAGAGCCCGACAGGGCACGCGCTCATAGGACTCCGGTCGTGTTCTGATGGAGATCCCGGAGTCCTATCATAGCGGCAAGGAAGGCCACCGGGGGAGTTTTAGTGCGGTGAAAATCCCACATAACCCGGCGTCACTCCCACGGCACCGGGTACCTTTTGAAGTTTTCCCCCTCGTCAACAAAAAAAAAAGATAGATTAATCTACCACTAGCTTGTCAACGGTTTCTCCCCGATTCCGCAGTTTCGAAATATTGGCAATAAATAAAACGTATCGTCAGTACCCGTTACATAATAAAATGAGTTGCAACTTTTTATATTTTTTTCACCTGTTACAGATTCATATAATATCCGAAAAGCTAAAGTAACTAGTAAATATGGCGTAGAGCCATATTATACCCCAGTTATTTTAGACAAAGCTCTGGATAAAATCCTATTGGAGGCCTTAACTAGAATGGAAGCCTCAAAAAGTATAACATACCGCCTATAACTTTAATTTATAAAAGAGTGTTTTAGTAAAACTTTTTTCCTAAGTATGTTGTGAGTTCAGACGGCACTCAAATAAGCTCTGAGAAAGTAACAAACTGATGTAAAACGGCAGCCAAATAAGTTCACAGAAGGTATGTTTTGTGTTTTCAGAGTTGTAGGTAGTTTTTCCCTGGATTCATTCATAAAGTGAGTTCTGACAATCTCACCATAAATGTATTAAAAAAAGAATATTTACGTGGCTGGACTTAGTATTTAAAAAGTGAATGGTGCATTGTATAAAAAAGAAATAATAATATAACTTCTAAAAGAACATCTTCACTAGAACTACACACATCTAGACTAGAAGGGATGAAAAATTTCTCATGGATGATGATATTTTATTTATGGAATGTGGCGAATGATTTTTCAATAACATGCTGCTCATTAGTAGGTGACGATGGGGGAATTGCGGACGCTTAAGCGGAATTACAAATAGTACTCATACTATTAATAATAATCAGTCTGTCTTTATTAATTATTAAACTATAGTTATATACCTATTAAACTAACATTAATTATTATATGAGATCAATCAACATCTATTAAAATTTCATCAAAAACAAAAACATATCTGTCCGTAATTACCCTTAGCTCTTGGGGTAAATACGGACCAGTGCTGGGTTAATTGCGGACAACATGGGGTAGTTACGGACAAGGTCTCATTTCATATGCAGAATTCACAAATGAAGCCTCTTGAAAAAAATCCAGCACTGCAATTCTTATGCGCCCAATTCTTGCATTTTGAACACAATCCAGTCTTCGGTGGGTGGGTCACAATACCTTTCCTGGCAATAAATGCAGAAATATTCATCATTTTCTTTATCACTTTTAAATTTTTTTAAGTTTCTTTCACCTTTTGGTCGTGTCCCTTTGGTGTTCTTTGGTTTTCTATTTGTAGTTTTGGTCACTTCCTTTTTCAGGTTTTTTCTTTTCCTTTCTATTTTCTTTTGTTCTTTTTGTTCTAGCTTTACTTTTTTTGGTGTGCTCGTGAAAATAACGGAACGTTTTTTTATATAATCGTTTCTTACGAATAGGTTTTAGAGTTGGTACTTACACTACATATTTTGTAATATATTTTTGAGGCATCTGGAATTATGAAATATTGTTATAGTTTTTTGATAAATAACATAACCCAGGGTATATGATTTTAAACAAATGTCATCGCGAAATTGAATTATTTTATTATGTAGCGGGTACTCACAATACGTTTTTATTTGTTGGCAATATTTCGATCCAGTTGCATGGACGGTGGTCACGGCGAAACTACGTTGGCGGGGAGAAACCGTCGAGAAGCTAGTGGTAGATTAATCTATCTACCCTACACACGACACTTACTGTATCTTCTCGCATTAAACGTGAAAGGTAGGGTAGATAGATTAATCTACCACTAGCTTGTCGGCGGTTTCTCCCCGCCACCGCAGTTTCGCCGTGACCACCATCCATGTAACTGGGTCGAAATATTGGCAACAAATAAAAAAGTATCGTGAGTACCCGCTACATAATAAAAATAACCCGGGTTAATTGCAGACGTTCGTATTTACCCCAGGTACTTTGTCCGCAATTAACCCAAACGAGTTAGAAAAAATACAATGACGTAATTTTTAGGTTAATAAAATTTATCAAGGCGAACGGTTGTACTCTTTAATCTTCATTATCAACGCAATCGACAGAAAATATGTTTTTTTACTGACACTTATATTTTCTACATAACACTCAAAATATTTAATACCAAAAATTAAATCAACATGACCAAAAATTTTAAATTACATTTACCTTGAAACGTATTCGCAGCCGTTCATCGGAAATATTTGGTGAGCACTATAGATGGTGGAACGTAACGCATGAAGGTGGCAGCCGGGCGCGGGGGTCAGGGATCGAGTAGATATATGTTAGTCTGTATTTACCCCGCGTCCGCAATTCCCCCATCGTCCCCTAACCTTTGATCTCATCAGTGTTTATTGATGTCATTTGATTCTAATTAAGTGAATTAGGTAAGTGAAAAATTATGTTTCTGATTGATTGTTAATAAATATATCATATATTATTAAAAATACATGTGTTTCTGTTAAGTTTTTTCCACTTATTAGGTGGAAATATTCGGAGGATGGTGTTCCCAGTGAATGGTAAGTTATAGTCTTTTAGAAGTGTCTTTATTTTGACAGTTATACATATTTTTTATTCCAAATAACAATAAAATATTACCCAAAAGAAATAATTAGTGAATTATAGGGAATTTTCACTGTCCAGTATAACTTAATTCAAAGTTACCCGAAAGTCATTGTAACTTTGAATGGCCATTAAATCGTTAATTTCTCAAAAATTTCTGTGTTAAATCATAATATTTGTTACATAATTTTTTTGGTATAAAAGAACATTTACCACACTGAAAAACAGTGCAATCAATACATTTATTTATTTAGTATCCTTAAAACCCTGAGAAAAGTGTTCAAGTTACCCAACTTAACTGTATCGATAATGACATAATGCATTTGTTTTTACGTGTTTTAGCCTTATATTCATCAAACATGGTTTAGCCTTAAATAGCAAACTTGCACAGTGATACGACTACACATACAATGTACAATTAAATAGTACTTATATAGTACAACATATTGCCCATTGACATACGACGAATTTAGCAAGTAGTCGACACATTTCAGCATCATGTCTTCAGCATAAAGCCGTTAGTTCTGAATGTTACCGACATAAAGCAGTAATTAAGCCACGTAGGTGACCTTAAGACAGCATAAGAACTGTCTATTTGTAGTTCGCCACTAATTCGCATGAAGTCTCTCCATGTCTCCAGGTCTCTTTTACAAGGAGACCCAGGATCCTACGGCTCACTGTACCAAATATACCATACCATTCATTTTACTAAAGATTTTTAATGAAGATCAATAATAACTATTACATAGAAGCAAAATATCATATATTTCATAATTAAGAAAATTTTCATAAAAGTACAGAAACACTTTTATGAATGATCTATTTGTAAATTATGAAACACAAACATCATATATTAAATTACTACAAAATTTTACAACAACCTAACAAAAACACTGACAAAAACGATATGTCTAACCGTAACTGGACAGACCGATGTTTTGTACGTAGATATCCCTTGCGAGCTTAAAGTACTTTCTTTATCTCGTCATACAACACCAGGACAAGAGCTCCACCAGCGCCTCGAAGAACGTTGGAGAAAGCGCCTTTAAAGAAAGCCCCGGGGCCTTCTGTGCGAAGGATGACCGCCCAACAATGTGCAGTGTTCTTGTACAGGCGTTCGTTCACCGGCCGACCCGATTGCATCATCATACGCCGCCGCACCGTGTCCAGTGGATACGACGTAATGCCGGCTATCGTTGTTACCGTCTGCATAACACATAACATTTAAAACTATGTACATAGCCACAGACACAAAGTACTACTTAACTGAACCAAAATCATAGGGAAAATAAAATTCTCCATATAGAAACGGATAATAATAGTCAACAGTATTATTACTAAAATATCAAGTTAAGTCTAATGGGCGATTGATTAACTTGGAATCGTTGTAATTTTAAGAGGAACACTAAAAAACCAAGCAATTTGCGAATCACTAATATAGTAAAATAACTTGCAAAGCTAAGCATTTGTTTAATTAAAGATTCTAAAGACTCTAGAAAGAACAGCAAAAAGACGGTAAACTTTTTTAGTAATATTTATACCAGCGAATTTTAAAATAAATTCGATATCTTTGAAGGTACTGGAAAATTTTATCACATACAAAGATTTGCATTCATCAACTTTGATATCTTGTAATTGTAATTATTATTCAGATGCATTTTCCGCCTTTTATGTCATTGAATACCACATCCAAGCCTATATTGCGTCTAACAGGGTTATAATTAACTGAAAATCAATCAAATGGAAAGTAAATAGTCACCTGCGCTATTAGCCATGTGACGAACAGTGAAGTGTTTTTGGGATCCGGTAACATGCCGCGTGCTGTGTCGTAGAAACCGAAGTAAGTTGCGCGGTAAATGATAATGCCTTGGACTGATACTACAAATCCTCGATACAATCCGATGGGACCGTCTGTTTTCAAGGTCTTCATTATACAATCAACTAGACCATTGAACTCCTTGGCTTTACCTTTCCCGACATCAGCTGCTAACCTGATTATTAGAAGTGTAGTAAGTGCTATGGGTCAGGTTTACAAATAAGTTCAAAATATAAATCATGACTTATATAATACCTGGTTCTAGCGAAATCTAAGGGGTACACAAAACATAAAGAAGTTGCACCAGCCGCCCCGCCAGAAGCGAGATTTCCAGCAAAGTATGTCCAAAATTGAGTATTTTTATCCACACCCGCGAGAAACATTCCCTTATACACGTCCTTGAATGCGAAGTTTAGGGCTTGCGTTGGGAAGTATCGAATCACATTCGCTAGATTTCCTCGCCAAAACGATCCTATTCCTTGTTCTTTCGGTATGCGAATGAACGCATCCACTATGCCTACAAACATAAGATATATGGGAAATTACATTAATTTTGTTCTATACAAACTTTTGCACTTAATTTGGAAGTCGCAAAAAATACATATATTTTGGTAATAAGTAGGTACGTGGTCGAAATTGGAACTGGGATTGGTATATTAAGAACTAATATGAAATTCTTAATGAATTTTTCGAGAATTTAAGAAAGTAACCTCTGACGCCACCGCTAATAACATATCCTGTTACGTCTTAGCGTAATATAACAAATTAATTATGTATGGAGTACATAAGTAATTCAAACTCCAAAAATGTATTTTAGTTTCACGTAACGTCGTTTTGGAAGCTCACTAAGCCTAATCGAATAAATTTCAAATCAATCAAAACTTACCTTTGTAGCGTTTATCTTCTGATATCTGCTTGGAGACATGCTGAACCTGTAATATCAACTTGACCCGTTCCATCGGTGCCATAGCGGTTTTCGACACCGCAGCAGAGATCCCTCCAGCCAAGAAATCTTTCATGAAAGCACTGGTGTCATGTCCTTTAGCTTCTTTTTTTTCCTTTGACATGTCTTTTATTTTTACTTAACTTGCAAAAGCCTGTAATACTTTATATATGTGAATCGTTTTCTTTTGTTGTACTATTAAAGTATGAATAAAATAATTACAAATCCATTGTTGTCCTTAATGTAACACCTAAAAAAAGAACTGACCGTAGCTAAATTATGTATACTTGATAGCACTTTTCCCTTAAAGGGCTGGTCTCCATTACAAATATAAACCTCTGTACTGCGAATAACGTATTTTTCTGTCGAATAAATATTTATGTTCATAAATACAAAATAGATAAATTAGTACAATTGTCAGTTTTATCAACGTTTTACAAAAGACGGACGACTTCTTTATTTTAAATAAAGAACTGTCAAGAAGCTACCTGCCATGTGCAGTCATAAATACTAGAAGAAGCATGGGAGAAGAATTCTATATATTCTAAGCTATAGAAGTGCTTATTAATACCAAAAATTTGTTATCATCACAAACCAAAGATCAAAGAATAAATATTTATCTGTCACATGTATATCTGCCCTACTAAGGCTCTAATACCGATCCATTTGTTTTGCAGTAAGGTCATTAGCATCCGAACTCATTACAAAAATGTACTCATTATAAGCCCAAAAAATTCATAAAAATTAGGGTACGGTGTAAGGCGTTTTATGAAATTTATTTTGAATAGTAAAGTCAAATCCTGTTGGACAGTCAACGCTAAGTGCACGATACTTCGCCAATTCACTGTAAATACATACAATCAACACACTCCAAGACAATTACTATGACATAAGCAACTTCATTGACGGTTGCTCAATATCAAAACAAAGATTTCTTAAGGCCAATACCTACAAAATTTTACAGCAGCTTAGCTTAGCTCGCCAAAATTTGAACAAACTAATTTGTCATAGGTATCCAAAAAGTGTGATATTCCCTATTTTTTATATATTATAAAATTATTTAGTACATACAATAAAATTACAAGAAACAAAATTTTTATGAGGGTCTATTTACTCCTAAACAAATTTCTTTCATTAGGCCCAATTATTATGTTTTAACGTGCTTTTCACACTACTACCTATTGTTTACGTAAGTACTTTGCTTCATATAAAATGCGTACCAGAAAGTGTACTTTTATTTAACCTATTTTATTATACAGCCCCATAGTTTACTAACAGAAAACCGCGATGCAATGAATTAGTATAATATTTCCCCTGACATCCTAGACTTCGCCCTGGTCAAGGGTGACGCCCTCAACTTGAGAGCGATTGAGACCCTGGATTACCTGAGCTCCGACCACCGTCCAGTACACCTAGAGCTGGGGCAATGTGTTCATTGGAACTTAAACCTCGCAAAGCCCCCGGAGCCGACGGTATTTCCAACGTCGCGCTCAAATACTTCCCGGAGAATATGTTCGCCCTTCTGGTGATCATATTCAATGCATGCTTCGACCAATGCCACTTTCCAACCGCTTGGAAAGAGGCAACGGTCATAGGGATTCCCAAGCCTGGGAAACCTCTTCACATCCCCTCCAGTCATCGGCCCATAAGCCTCCTCAAGACCTTGGACAAAGTACTCGAAAGAGTCATCTTGTCTCATTTGAAAAGGCATCTCCTTCCCGCAGACAAGCCTCCGCTCATCATTCCCCACCAGTTTGGCTTCCGCGCGAACATTCATGCCCGCAACAAGTCCACCGTATAGTCGAGTACGTACTAGACGGCTTTTATTCGAGACGTAAAAAGACAGTCGCTGTCTTCTTTGACGTCGGCAAGGCCTTCGACAAGGTCTGGCATGGAGGACTTACATACAAACTCCACAAACTAGGTTTTCCAGATGAGTAGTCGGAATAGTGGCTTCCTTTCTTCAGGACCGTACCTTTCGTTTCAGACACGAAAGTACACTCTGATTCCCTCGACCACTCTTGGCAGGGGTTCTCCAGGGCTCAATGCTCTCACCATTACTCTATATATCGTACACTAACGATATTCCCGCACTAACTAACGGAGTGCAGCTCTCCCTTTTCGCCGACGATACCGCCACAAGCGAACAAGGTTCCTCAATGAGTTTCTCTCAGTCAAATTTTCAGGCACTCCCGTTCCATGGAGGCCCTCAGCCAAATATTTGGGTGTGATGCTTGACTCCAAGCTCACCTTCAGACAGCATGTCAAGAAGGTGACGGGGACCGCCAGATTTTATATGGGCCGACTCAATAGTATGTTGGGAAGGCACAGTAAAATGTCACTTAGGAACAAGCTCTCTCCCTCTACAAGGTTTGCATACGACTGGTGATGACCTACGCCGCCCCAGTCTTGTCCAGAACCTGTTCTGTCCCAGAGCAATCAACGCCCACTGGTGTGTTAGGAATGCCGACCTGCACAGGGACTTAGAACTTCCTACCATCCAACAGACCCTTCAGGACTACTCCAAAACCTTCATGAAGGCAGCGGAGGAGCATTCCAACCCATTGATCAAGGGTGCAACGGAATACACCGCTCCACCCAAGACCCGTCACCAAGTCCGGAGGCCGAGAAACGCCCTCCTTGATCCTCCCGATAAGCTTACGGCAGACCTGAAGCGCCTCCTGGCGGCCGGGGACAAACCTGAGTAGTAGACTCAACAGTTCGTGTCAGTCCTTATGACTACACAATCTCCGTACAAACGACACCTTAAGTGTCATTTGTTACATGCGGATACCCTCTAGGGGGTTCCGCTAGCGCCCTGCTTCCCTAAGGGGAGTCGCCCCAGATTAAGGCTTAGAGGCCAAAAGGCCAAAGCCAACTTCAGGTGGTGTTTAGTGGGTAGGCCCCTAAGTTTCACGGAAGTTCCACATAACCAGCGCAGCCGGCTACGCTGGTATACTATGAGCATTGACCACCCCCCTATCGCGCTTTTTCCGGAATGTAGCCCTTTTTCCAATTGTCTGGGCGCACAAATTTAAAAAAGTCTGCTTGATTTGCCATTTCGTAATTTATAAATTTCACCATTTAAAATACTGGTGATCTTAATGAAGTTCTTATTTTTATTTATTTAGTCCCGTTCTGCTAAGAATATTAAATTGTATTTTAATGCCACATCAAAACTTACATAATATTCCAGTTAATACATTTAAAAATAGAAATACCTCAGTTTGACAAATAATAAATTAAATTAAATAGGTCTCCAATCTAGTAAAGAGACCCTTGCGACTAGCATAAAATGTAGACGAATCAATAAAACATATTTTTTACTATAACGTCGACTATATACATAAAAACAATATATTCTTCAAAAACTCCTTACCACAAAATTAATTTTGCAATGACAGCCTTACGATATCTCTTAGTGATCTAGAAGGGTTCCGCATTAAATACTTCATTATTTATATACTAACAAGAAATGTTGAAAACAGATAATTAGTTCATTCAACTTCAGAGCTTCAAGCTGTCTTTTTGTGTGAGAACAAACATATACTTACTGAACAACGTCATTTCTTGTGATGATAACGATGATTTAGATGAAGATATGGTCTCAATGTCAACTGACCTACATGTACTAGACAATTGGTTTTTCTATGTATTTAGACAAAAAATTTGTTGAAATCCCATTAAAATTCACTAGACCCAGTCTCAGAACGTCAGTAAAACGCATCTTAATTGTTGCCATATAAACTCCTTTGTCTTCAAGTAAAATTCCCATGAATTTATAAAGTGTAAAATAGATGACGCTCAATACAATTATCATAAATATTCAAAGATATGCGACGTCAGACCAATAAAATCTCTAGACTAATAAAATATTTACTATGAAATAAAATAAGAATAATATTAATAATATCTTTACCATGAAACTTTTTCACAAATTAATGTTTTCACAAACAAAATTTTGATCACTACCAAACATTAAAATAAGGAAAAATCAACATTAAACATCTGCTACAAAAGAATAATTATTTTGAGTGTACGTGTTATTTGTAAATGGGGACGTGAAATTACTAAACTTTCTACTATACGAGTACATACGTATCTTTAATGAGATGTATTTTCGTTTTAGTCCTCGTCGATATATTTCTATTACAGGGAAAAACGTAATTTAGTTACGTTTAATTTGACTATGGAGAGATAAATAAAAGATAATTATTGAGGGAAATATTTATAATTGGCGCTACAATACTATGCTACAGCAGGACGTGGACGCAGACGCAGAATGGCGCTCGCACCAGACGTCACGCATCAAACGCTAAGTAATTATTTCTAAATTTAAAAAATAGGCTTATCCAATTACAAACATACCACAATAGATCACATACTGGTGTATATTACTATGTAACTATATCAATACAATCTTGTCTAGACAACTACAAACCCGATATTATAAATGATGCCTTGACATGGAAATCAGGAATTGTTTCTTTTTACTTTATCAGATGTCGATTAAGTTTTAAATTTGACGTCATTGGCTCGTACATATTAAATTTACGCCAAATTATTTATTTGTATTCTCGTACAGTTGTTGGTATAGCTTAATTGTTACGCTGGCAATTGTTACGCTGTTAAAATATGGATAGATCTGGAAATTCAGCACAATGACTGTCAACAACTAAGCACTTTTCCATTTCCAACACAACAAAACAATCGATTCAACAAACATTAATTGTGTTAACTTAAACATTGGGTGCTTTGACAAAATAACAAAAAAAAACCTTTTTAACCATGTAACACCGGCAATCTTAAAAGGTGCAATATCAATCATTAAGACAATAAAACAAGCAGTGATGCTTTTGTGATAAATTAAATACGATGTAAAAAATCATCGTAATTTTCGATTAAAAATGGAGTGACCAGGATTGGTACGAATGGCAACTGGTTTATCAATACTAATTATTGTAGCCATTGAGATAATATGAGTGTAGCTTAACAGGACCATAGGTACATGAATTTATTGTGAATAAAAGATTTCCCCGAGTATATAAAATGAAACATACAGATACAAAACGATAACATAGAGATAAAACGACAGCTTGCACTGTTATCAAGTCAATATATACCACATTATAAATTGTATTTCATTACTTATGTTCAATTTAAATATAATGTCGTATTAAAGATGTTAAGTGATGATAAAGTGTATAATTTAATGAAAATAAAATGTTTTCAAGTGTTCGTTTAAATAAAAATTTACATTATGTGAATAGCATTCGACTAAATATGAGACAAATCAAATAGCTAGTTACTTCACTCAAAATAACTTTTAAGCATAAAACATTTTATTGACAAAGGTTAGGTTAGATTTTCAAAATTTAACAACCAAAGAAAATTGCCTAAATTTTTTGATGAATATAATATATAATTAAAATATATATTATATTCATCAATTATATAAGATATAATTAAAATCGGTATCAGTTTAAAGACTAATAACAACTTAACAACCTGTATATGCAATTTATTATGCCAAAACTATAATACACCGATATACAAATCTCAAAAGACATCAAACTAGGGTTTCGCTATGTAGGGTGTTATACTGCATCTAAACTATGATTAATAGAAAGCAGATATCAAAAAAGAGAGCACATAAAAAAAATGACTTACATTCTCATTGCCTCTATGATACTCGTAAAATATAATTGCAGACATTACTTTTCGATGAGGTTAATCTATACTAATATATAATTCTGTAGTGTCTCTCTGTTTGTACATTTAATTTTTTGACAAATTTCATGACAAATATTTGTTTTATGATTTAGAGACATCAACTTGACCATTTAAAAAAAAAACTGTGACTCTGTCTGTCTGTTTGTACGTCCCGTTGTAACTCAAGAACAGCTCGATTGATCTTAATTAAAATATGTATATAGTGAGAACACGTGATTGAGTAGATTATAAGCTATATAAAATATGAGTAAACTTAATGATGTATGTATGTAATGATCAAGGCAAAAACCATAAAATTTTGATTAATCATTGTATTTATGTAATTAAATGTTCAATCCGAAGTCGGAGGGGGACACTAATTAATCGATACAACTACAGTATTTTATTAATGTGCGCCCAAACGATACCGTGCAATGCAAGGTGGCTTGCAATTACCCACATATCAATCCAAATTCGCATAAACCAATTCAGTAACATTTCATAACAGTATGTACCATGAAAAATCTCACCAAGTTCAATATTAAATACCTATTTGGGTACTAATGCATCTTAGTTAACTTTCCATGTAAACACCATCAAAAACCAGTACTCGTTTAGGAGCACCATAACTCAATTTTAATACATTTATAGTAGTACAAACCAAATGATTATTATACACACTATTTCTTAATATGTAGGTTTATACATACCATGAAATAAGAGAATATGTATCAAATAAAATCTCATATATGTTACTTGTTCCTTAGATGTTGGAGCAGCCGTGGTTAGTGTACAAGCATCCATACCGTTATTCCAAAATCATATGTCTCATATGTCATTTTCCATTTGTGTATAAAAACCATAAGTAGCTAGTATTTAAACATCTACATTGTTAGTGCAAATTTACCTCCTATATATTGGAACCTGTGTGTTTTTACGCATACATTATCCAAGATAGCTATGAAAGCGATGTGTAATTTTCGGACATTATGAATGGAATAGTAATAATACTAATAATTTTCCAAATTAAGTCAATGCAAAGAATTCTTTGAGACATTTGAGATTGAAATAAAGCATACAATGTTAAAGTGTGGATGTTTGTTGGTTTATTTACGCATTTTAGCAGCGTTATCTGCATTGTCTTTTAATATCTTGGATTTTAGGTGGTCCTTGTATTTGAGAATGCCACCCTCCCATTTTGTGACGGTACCGTTTTCACAGATCCAAATCTCTTCGGCGACCTGAAATCCAATAGTGTGTGTTAACTTTTAGTGATTAATTTGAAATTGTTTCATATTTCACATTCCAAATTAGTTAAATAAACAAAGTACAGAGAATCAACTGTCACTATAAGCTACTAAGTGATCAAGAACTTTCTATATCTATCCTGAATAAATCTAGTTTATTTAATCGTAATCTCATCATATTCATTATCCCATGTGAAGTTTATTAAATCTATCGCACCAATTATGAGAGATAAAGTATATGAAATTACAAGGTTATGCAAACAAAGGGTTACCATACTACTTAGCGTAACAATACATGTTTGACCGTCTTAAATAGGGTTGTTGTTGGCTCTATATATTAAAAAATCACATTAAAGTTGAGTATCATTTATCAATCCACCTCACCTGATTTATAAGTCTGAAGTCGTGACTAACGAGCACCATTCCCCCGTCGAACTCATTGATTGCTTCGGCGAGGGCGTCAATGGTTTCCATGTCGAGATGGTTAGTGGGTTCGTCCAACAACAGCAGATGTGGGGTCTGCCATGCGAGCCACGCGAACACTACACGACACCTCTGACCATCGGACAGTTGGCGCATTGGACACACCTGACAGATAAAACAATTATAATAAGATTATGCTCTAGAATATTTTGATTTACCTTACCTTTTTTCCCTTTTGAAAAACACTAAAATTCTTTTATGGATTTATTTGGACCTTCTTGGGTTTTATTGAGGAAGATGTTTGATTTATATTCTTGAAACAAAATATAAATTTCAAACTTAAAGAATATTTATTGCTTTTCTTTGTTTTTGTTGTTGTTATTACATTTCATTTAAAAAACAATCCCCTCAATAAGCATGCGGCATTGACGATGGTTATCTATGGTACCCAGGTTGATTACCTGTTGCCTGCCAGTGAGCCCGTATCTCCCGATGATCTTTCGCATTTCCTCGCGCTCGCGAACGTCCGGGAACTGCTTCATCATGTAGTCGAGCGGCGACAGATCCAGGTCCAGTAGCTCGTGCAGGTGTTGATGGTAGCGGCCGATGCGCAAATGCGAGTTCTTGCGGATCATGCCCATGCTCGGCACCAGCTACAAACACACATATCTATGTTACAAACGCATTTACAACATCCCATTAGAATTTCCTGTCACGATTAACAAGACAGAAGACAGTAGACATTAGGGATGTTATGGAGTTCCGTAACCGTAAGTGAAACTATTGGATATCGGAAATAAAAATATATCCTTAACCGTAAGCAAATCCGATAAAAAAGTTTCCAATAATTTCGAATAGGGGCGGAGTCTAAATGAAACACGTTATGCCAGGTTTTCGCTGGCCGAGCAGATATTCTAGCCACGTCGCTCTAATTTCTAGACACTTATTATTATTAACGTTCGTTAAGGCTATTGCTATTTTAAGGCTATTGTTCTTTTCTATTATTGTTATACCTTGAAATAAAGTCAGCGTTACCTTGTAAATACATTATATATTTTTTTCCAATTTCTAAATCAGCTAATATCTGTAACCAAAATTATCCGAAACAATCAGATAACCCGAAATAATTTCATATCCGTAACCGAAACCAGTAAAATATTATTCATATATCCGTATCCATATCCAGATCCGAAATTTTATATCCATACATCCCTAGTAGAAATTATAACCTGTTTGTAAATTTTACGTTCAGGGACGAATGACAATATGGCATTTAGTGTTACCAAATTCGAATACTTTGATACATTTAGATCGAATACTTTGATAATTGGCTTTCAAATGTAACAAAAACATACATCTGGCGTCACAACGCATTGAACCAAAATTTTGATTAGAATTTTAGTTTTTCGCTTGTAGTAATCACTTGGTTACCGAATACAGTCAATCAGAAGGTAGTTAAAGCAAGTCTATGAAAGCAAGCGGGCTGTGATCAAATACCGAATAGAATAATATACTATCAGCCAAATTGATTCGTACCCCACCTTTAGCTTATTTTCTTACAGCACATCACGTGCAATTAGGTCGAAATTCGTCTAAACATTCGTTGCCTTGGAAACAACTCTGTTACTATTTGATATAAAATTGACAATACACATCTTACCACAGAGTACTTAATACTACCCTACATCTTACATTTTGTATATTTGGAGATTTGTTAATTTCAGAATTTTTCGATTTAAATAAGCATTTTGATGCGTGATACGACTTTTTGTATCACGGTAGCTATCTAAAACTATTTTTTCTTTAGATTACTTACCAATAAAAATAATTGAGTTGTGGGGACACCCACCATACGACACCTACACACACACACACACACACATATACACATTATTCACCCGAGCATATAAAATATAATTAGGAAGCAAAGCCAGCGGTGACCGTAGTATGCGACCGGCGTGGGACGTCACGCAGGTACCGCTCACTCGGCGCGTATGCCGCCCGCTAAACCGGCTCACCGGCTCGAGTTACTTCGAGATCAGTCCACGAATGACGCTCGGCCGCGATATCTGTGCCGCTCGCATACGCGCTTCTAACCGTTGGACATTCGAATTGTTTTCGCTACCGATCGCCTGCTGTTTCTATGTCTTTCTTCCTTCACTGTGCTGTTTAAACTTCGCTTTTACTCTGCTTGTATCCTTCTTTCTGTATTATAGACCTGGTGCTAGTGCGTAGTGCAAATAAACGTTTAATCTCATCACGGACTCGAATTTTTTTCACGTAAGCTACGCTTCACTATACTACACCTGCACTAAAAACCTATAGAGTAATATGAAACGTAACTGAACTAAGTTCTTAGCTAAATAAATAATATAGGTGACCAAATTTACCGGCAGTTTAACGTATTTGCGCAGATTAACCTTAAACTGTAAAGGAGATAAAAAAGAAAGGGTCACAGAAAAGGAAACACAATCGTGATCGTAACAATAAAATGAATATAATATCTAAAACCTAGTGTATGCACCATTGGCTTCTATGACATCTAACAGCCTTGAACGCATTGACCCAATGAGGCGATAAGCAATGTCAGTTCCTCTCATGTGCTCCCAGATCTCATTGCAATGACGTTCAAGCGCTTCTTTTGTTCCCTCGTTTCTGTTATCCCACATTTGCACCATTAAGCCCCACAAATTCTCAATAGGGTTTAAATCAGGGGACTTTGACGGCCATGGGATAACAGTGATATCTGGATGTTGACGAAACCAATTAGCGACAACTCTGGCTGTATGCACTCTGCTGTTATCCTGAACATAAGAAAAAGTTGGCACTTCTTCTCGTGGATAAATTGTTCGCACTGTCGACAACATAGTTCCTTCCAACAAGTTCACATAGTTAGTTGCATTTTGTCTAGATGAACTCTGCACTAGCTCGCCTAGGCCTCCGGCACTCATCCAACCCCACATGTTTGTAGAGATTCGGCCAGATGATTGATTTGGCACTATGTGGTCCTCATCGTATCGCGTATTATTGTAACGCCACAAAGTCAGGCGACCATGAGTAGATGATTTAAAACATTTCTCATCAGTAAAGATCGTGTTAGACCAGTCGAAGTCTAAATAATCTCGTGCAAAATTTAATCTCGCTAGCTTGTGCGCATTTGTTAAGGCGCCTTTCTTGGCAAAACGTCTAAAATGTAAATCAGTGCTGTGCAAATGATTTCTTATTGTTTGAAGACAAACATCAAAATTTGTCGCAAAATTTCGAGTTGGAGTAAAAGGATGTTCTTCATAATGACGTTGAATATCTCTTCTCTGTTGATCCGAGATCTTACGAACTCCATGATTATGTCTTCGCCTATCTTCTAGTGTGCCCTCTTCAGCATGCCGTCTGAACCATTTTCTGACGGTTTTCAGAGATATATTTAATTCTCGCGATATTTCTCTTATGACCCGACCTTGCTCACTGAGTACTAATATGCGAGTCCTTTGCTCCGCTAAATGTGCCATGGTAAATGTTTACTGTTTTCAACTATTTTCAATTTCAAATTAAATGAAAAGAGCGTGAAAAGTACAGAGATAATTTTTTACACTTTGACACCTGACAGAAATTTTTAACGACGTTTGACATAGTGAGCTTAATATTATAAATGTCTTAAGTGCAACAGACACGCTCGAAACGAAAACGAATTTGACATCCACAAAAGTTCATGCGAACTGTCGACGAAGTGGGGTACGATTCAATTTTGCCGATAGTACATCAACAACTAAATATTTAGACAACCCTGGGGGTCAATTCGTAATTGTTCTGCCTACCAAGTCAAGAGACTTAGGTGCAGTTCAGACTGAGGCAGATAATTTATGTGACAGATAAATGTCTATATTTGTTCTAATTATGTATGTCTATGATACACACATGAACCTATAAAACCTAGTGTTGGTGGAATGTGTGTTAGTTTATTATAGACGTCCTAATTGAGTCAGTATGGAGAAATTCGAAATTATAAGACATAATGCATTAGAAGGTATTTTTCTATATCTTATAGTTTCGTATTTTTACAGTTACATAAAAATAATATAATGATATCAAACCATAATGAGTAACAATAAAAGGCAACAACAATGTCAAGAAATGAAACAGCTTGCTAGAACATTATCTTATGTGAAATAATCAATATAAAAAAGGATGTCAAATATACAAACATATCTATACTAATAATAAAATTGTATCTAATCACTTTCTGTACATGAACGATATATGAGAGAAAAACTATATTAGGGGCCTTTATTAACGCAATAGAACCCAAAAGAATAGTTGTTAGAATTGTTGTCTGTCTGTGCGTTTGTTCCCGCTAATCTCAGAAACAGCTTAATCAATTTCGTTCTGGTTTTCAGTAATGTATGCAGTAAACGTCACTTAATACTTGAAGTTTGTTTTTCATTGCAAACCGTCCATAAATAAAAAAAGTTGTAAATTAATTTAATATATTGTACTACGTAGTTTTTGTGAAGCGAAGCGAGGGCAGTTTGCTGGTAAATTAAATAAAAACCCAAACATGGTAATTGGATATAAGCAAAATCTGTAGCAATATTGCTTGTTTATGAATAAATAAAATACAGGATGAGTAGGAAAATGTAGGAAATTCGTCAGGGGGATGTAGGGGAGGTCATTTGCAACCTAATTACTTCTTATAATTCCTATCCAAAGATAAACCATTATCGAGTAATTTAATTTTTTTTTTCAAGAATGTGCGATATTTGACTTTGAAAATTTAAAATAAAAATCACTAATGCCTAAAATGTAATTTTGTTGTTATCTGGTTGCTAACACTTTGATACATAATAACCAACCATTAGATGGTAAATATTTTCAACAATTTTTAAATCGAGAGTTACAAATCTCAATTTTCATACTGCAACTCTTAACCATGCTCCTCAAACAGAGGCGCGCCTGCGTTTGCTTGGATTACAGGATGGATCATTCTTGTTTATCACGACGTGTACTTCTGGGTGCAATAGTGAATGCAAAAAGGGATGTTGAGAGACCTTTGCTTCGCTTCAAAGACTGCGCCAAGCGAGATATTAAAATAAACTACAGGGAATGGGAAAAGTTGGCAAAAAAACCGATCCGAATAGCGCAAACGTGTTAATCCCTCAGACACTACGCCATAAATTGTCTAAAATATACATAGATGCCAACTATACATTACAACCCATACTATCCCACTGCTGGGCTTGGCTCTCCTCTTACAATGAGAGGAGATCACGATTAGTATCTATCAAATATATTATCTATGAAATACATTAGTACAACCTTTTAATTTTAGCAAGATATTCCAAAAAAAAAAATCTCATATATTATATGGATGAAATCTGTGTTTGAGATTATTAGGCATTTATTAGTTATTTAACTATAATTTTTTGTGCCATAAACATTATCTTATATTTCCACTTACATCTCCATAGAGTAACTTGAGTAGTGTTGACTTGCCAGCTCCGTTGGGCCCTACGAGCGCCAATCGAGTGTCCAGATCGATACCAAACTCCAAATTCTTATATATCCATGGCCCAGTATCCGTATATCGGAAAGATACATTCTGAAATCAAATATCTTTATGTCCAATCATGAACATAGCAAACAACTCAATATTGTGAACATGTGATAGTGCTATCTTTACACAGTTACACTTTTTAACTCAGTAGTTCTATCCATTGTCATAGCAAATTTCATACATTTTAGGTTTGTACACTATAATATACCTATGAGTGCCCTGACTTTCTGTATTTTAAATACATATGTAGGCTAATATGATTTATGGCTATGTGATTTGCACCATGGTAATAGCTGCATTTTGTAATATAGGTGAATGAAGCACCAATAGTATTGCCAATAAAATGAAATGAGACAAAATAAGTATTATGTAACAATATAGTTCCTTTCCAACATCCCATGTGGCACTGATAATACATCAAATCTCCATCATATGAAAATATCAATTGGTAGAATACTCTCTGTCCCATGTAAATACTATGCAATACTACCATATATAATAACTGTCTTGCAGCCACTGATGATATAATATGAGATAGACAAGGAAATGCTTGTAACATACCTGCACCATGATGACAGGAGGCGGCACCTTTCCACATGAAGGGAAGTAAAAGTTAAGGATCTTATCATCAATCACTTTCTCAGTAAGTCCTTGTGCAACCATTTTGGCTAATGTCTTCTCTTTGGATTGCGCCTGACGCGCGAGCTTCGCTGAGCCGTGACCAAAACGGGCTATGTAGTTCTGGAGATCAAACAAAATCACTATTTTAATTATTTATCTATCTTAAATGTCATATTAATATTTGTGTATATGTGCATATATGAATGTGGAGAGAATATCCGTATGCTCATAACGTGAAAAATAACTGCAGTTATTACAAATGTGATGTTTTATAGTGAAAAGCAACATTACAATTGTATATTTTTTTGTTGACCTTACCTCCTGTATTTCTATTCAATAGACTATTATTTGTGTAGGGTTTAAGATAAGGGCTTGTATTTGTACGAATGCCTAATGTGAGTAACATAAAGCAATGTGAATGAAAAACGCACCTTCATATGAGCAATTTGATCCTGCTCCCAATTGTACTGTTTCATCTGGTTCTCGAGCAACTCCATGCGGGTGCGCACAAACGCTTCGTAGTTGCCCGTGTAGTATTTCAAGCGCCGTTTGCTCATGTGAATGATGTTTGTGCACACACCATTCAGGAAGTCCTGAGAGTGCGATATCAACACTAGAATCCGCTTGTACCTTTAAAAAAATATTTTCAATATAGCCATTTTTTGTAATAATGATCACCTTTCTGTTTCTTTTCCTTAGTTATATAATAACATTGTCGACCCCACGATCCAGTTGGTGGAGAACATGGGTATGTCTATATCGCAACGCAAGGAATCCTAGTGCAAAGATGTGAGTGTGTGAACGTTTATTTAAATATTTATATGTAATTAATCATTAACAATATGTATAGTGTTCTTTATATATGCGGCGACATTAAATCATATGCATATGATGGATTAATTAAAAATAGTATTTTCATGAATTTTCTCTTTTAATCATACAACTAACATTTCGATTATTATATTTGAAGCATTAAATGCACGGACGTGATTTTTAAATTAAAATGAGAATTTATGATTAATGAATTTCTAATTAATTTGATATGAACTTTTTATGTACTCTTCATGGTCTTTATTTACATAGATTATATTGCAACACTTTGGATAGTTTTAGTTTGTGTATACATTTAGTTTTTAAACTTTTATTTTCTTTATGCCCATATATAAATATTCAATTAAAATTAGGTCAGTACGTTCACTTTATACCAAAGTAACTATTAGCAAAATGTGCTATACTCTTATTATATATTTTATTTCGTAATACGTTAAATTCAACTCTTGCATATGCATCTTGCATATATATAAACCAATATATTCGCTTCGTCGGCAATGAGAATAATACTTACGATTTGAGCTCCTCTTCCAGCCATACACAGGCATCGAGATCAAGATGGTTGGTCGGCTCGTCGAGCAGCAATAGATGCGGCTTTACGTACAGAGCTCGAGCCAAAGCGATGCGCATGCGCCAACCTGAAACATTTCAGACACTAAATGCACTGTTCCCTTAAGAATCTTATACATGTACCTGAAATGAATACCGAAGGACTTTATTGGAATGCAATTTCAGATAATCTAAAACGAAATAGCAGAGCTTGGATATGTTTTAAGTTTGTATGGATAGAGTAAAAGTATTATTTTTTTTATTTTTTTAAATTACTAATTGTGACTAACAGTATCATTCATAACTTATTTATTGTAATGCCTTTCATATTTCCGAAATATTATATGTTCCGGATGTAGGTGTCATGTACACCTGTATGAATATACAAGTAAGGTAAGTTGAGTTATATTGAGGTAAGTTGAATAAACGACTTTTAGATGAGAACCGCATCCAGCTAATGGTGCATCAGACATCCTCCTGCTCAATGAGGTAATGATTTGCGCAAAATTATGGGAACGAACAGGATGAGGGGAGCCGCAAAACGGCCTCAATATCGTGCGGTGAGAAAGGTTGAACATAGCCAGCGGTGGACTGATGTTAGTTAATGATTCAAATTAAGGATGCTTTGTATTAAATTTCCAATCGCAAATGCAACATACATTTCACATGGAAATAGTAAGTGTAATAAACAGGTCTTCAAAGCAAATATTTATAGTGTAATTTATTTTAATTGTTAGTGCAATAGCTATGTCAAACGTATCGTTCTAACCTCCAGAGAAATCCTTAGTAGCCTTCTTTTGCATATCCTTGGTAAATCCCAGACCATGGAGAATGTGAGCAGCGCGAGCCTCGGCCGTGTCCGCACTCAGGTCTTCCAGACGGTCGTATACATCCATCAATTGCTCTTGTGCATCTGAAAATTATAACATGACTTATAATTATTAGGTTCTTGGCAATATTTTTGCACCTCTGAAATACGACAGATGAAGTAAGCCGCATGTACAGTACTGAACGCGCACGATCCATGCGCTTGCTCCGATGACAACCAAAGTTTTGTACTGCGTTGAGAACTGTGTATATGTCAATGAAATTGACGTGTACAATACTAAAGTCTACAAAATATAAACCAATTATGTCCACAACTAATCTACAATTGCATTATTTTATTAGAGATGATTTAATTAATATGGTGCTGAATACAGATTGTAATAAAAGGACAAATATATTTCAAAGTTTTCATAAATTACAGCAGCATTAGATATCGATGAAAATCTGTTAAATACATTTCTAGTATTTTTTGTTATAATATAGATGTAGCAAAAAGAACTACAGTGTTTGAAATTATGTTTTGGCATTATTTATTTAAATGTATGGTAACTCCTTTTATTATTACACAGTGATTGTGATTGTGATGCACCTAAATAATTTCTCATTACCCATTATCACAGCTCTTTAATGTTAATCTGAATAAATTATTAATTGTGTATACTACTTAGTATTTTCAACAAAACTTTGAAGTGATCATAATAAATAAAATAATCAGAAACGATTCAGTATAATAAACCAGAAATAATTTATTTACACTGTGACGAACCTTATTTTATAGATTTTTTAAGCTAATAGCCGAAAAACGAGCCACCTGATGGTAATTGGTCCAAAAGCATCCCTCTTTGCGCTGTCGGCCAAGAAAGAAGAAGAAAGTACTGGCTCTCAAGCCCCCAGCCAGAACACTACTAGTCGTTTGGCGGCTGACCCAAGCAGGAGGGTGGTAGCTAGCCAGGGAGGCTTCACGGAAAGATAATAATACTAGAAATAATTTTAATGGCTTAATAATAATACTGATAATACAATCCTTACGCGAAGCTCTATCACAAAGGAGGCTGGCTTCTGTCGCCTCTTACGACACCCTGTTCTGCCAGCATGGGATTAGGGGAAGAATTCTAGGCCGCCCCAATACAACCAAGATACTAAAGCCTACAGATATGACTGATAATAAAATATATGACATAAATTAACAGAAAAAGGTTCTCAATACTGATCGCAAAAATTAAATGAAAATATTTTTTGTTCCTACTCAATTCCTATTCATACTCCGTGAACACACCGCAATTTCGTAGGTATAAATATTACTGTTGTATTATTATGCGCATCGGGGATGTACTTTATTAGCAACGATATCTCCGCACGACTAGAAGACATACTATGTCATTTAAGTCAAAGGGCTTCCATCGAGTGCCATACGTTACAACATTGTAAATTGTATAGTATACAAATAAGATCTCTTACCATCATCCTCACAATGCGCCAATTCCTCAGCAAGTTTTTCGAGCTTGATGCGTTCTTCGTCGACTTCCATGACACATTGCAGAGCAGACTTATCTGAGGCCGGCATTTCGCGCGTCAGGTGAAATATGTCGATATGCTCGGGGATTGTAACCTCCCGACGACCCAACACCGCCAGTAGCGACGATTTACCTACATTATAAAAGGCCTATTTTAAATATTTACCACCATAAAAAGGTATACGTGGTATTCGATAGTAATAAAAAAATTGTTAGAAATAGATATATTATCTATAATTTCAAATGTCGCGATAGGGATGTAATTGTAATGTTTTTTTGTTGTTACATCATTATGTAGACTGTTATATGATACAATATCATAAAGTACGGATGTTCGCGCGGATTATATATGGCTCATTGTGGAATTGTCAAAACTTATCAATGTCTACCTTCAAAAAATAATGAAAAATTATGACTATAAAGATGATAGTTAGCCTTGTTTCTTATCTTTATTCGCAACGTAATTAACAAGAAACTTGTAGACGAGAAATTAGCTTGATAAAATGTTTGTTTGGTGCCGGTTGAGCTTCATTAAAGTCTATCAATATCTCTGGGATATTATTAAACACACAATACTTCAGTTTTACTTAATATCTCGACAGTTAGCTCGTATATCCTATCCCATCTATACGAGTACAACGTGAGATGCTGAAGTTTGGTAACACGCTTCCGAAGGTTTTCATTCAGCAAAAACATCTCCACCGCTACTAGACCTGCGCGGTTATGCTGTTTACTCAGAAAACAAACTCACAGAAAAACATTCTACTGGTAGGTATTATAATTAAATTTAGCATAACAATAGCTATCGATTATTTCAAAAGATTTATTAAATTAACTATATTTCTTTATCATATTAATAATATCTAAGTTGCATGTGCAAGATTACAGAATTACCGCATTTGATTCACTTGTACCTACCATCAGGATTTTTTTATGAAATATAGAAGTATTGCGATTTAAGTTAGTTTAAAACCAATATAGACACATTAAGATTACACACAAGACAGTATTTTAATATGAAAATGAAAGTTTGTGATACAGTGGAACTTATAATTAAATATCATTACTGATCAATCAAACCAAACCAAAGCGCCGAAGGTTACTTCGCCTGATGCATAACATTATATTCATTAAAAGTTTTTTCACGCCATACTGTTCAGTAAACGAACAAACGAACTTGCGCTCTAACATGTCTGACAACGAGATAAGGATCTCTCAATTGTTCATTCTAAGAATTATTATTCGCTGAAGTATGTCGCAAGCATAAAGAAAGTAATGACAAATGCATTCCAAGGCTGTGTGCACATTCACAACATTTTTTGTTTAAAAAGCGTTGAATTTCTTTTTTAAGTTTTAAAGATTTTTATCGCATAACATAGTATTAAAGGTTGAAAATATCTCAATTTCTGCGTCCAAATTCAAAGTATATCTTTGAATGAAAAAAGTAACATGATATCATAAGTGATAATGATGTTATTAATACACGCTTAAACAAATTGTATAAGGATTAAGTGGATTAAATCGATTGAGATCGAATAAGTAATAGACAAGAAGTATAAGACAAGAAAAGTATATATACAAAAGAAGTTGACAGATTATACAGACAATTCACAAAGCACTCCACAAAACTTCGCACACAAAAGTTTTACGCAGTACGCATCACTTATACATAGTTACATCTGTAAAATCATATATATGCGCTATTTACGTTATCCAGCCAGCAGTGAAATGTTCCCCCAGCGAAAACATGAAACTTTCAGTGTTATATTGAGCGAAAAAAAATATTTTATAATATATAAACAGTTAACTTTTTTTGTTTTAAGACCAATTTCTTGATGGTATATAGCTTTTGAACACTAATTTGAAATACCTCATGAATTTTACGTACCAAATACCTCAAATTAAAGAAATTTCATACTTCATTATTATTTATAAATACAACGGTCTTTTCAGAGCCAAATAGTATATATGAATACTTCGCACTAGACAAATGCACAGCTTTTTAATCAATATTTACATTACATTACGTACGCACAGTTTTATAATAGAGCCTAGTGTGATTTGTCCTCCTCGAATCCAAGTCAACCACCCCTTTTAAGTACCCTAATGAACAACGAATGATGCAATGACCAACTATTACCCCCCTCCTAAAAATTAACCGTGAAATGTAAATACAGGTTTTTGGATTTCATTTCAAGGTTTATTCAATAAGCGGGTTCAGCACTTTCTTTTTAGCCAGAAACGCAGCCATCCGCTACTTATATCTATAGGCTACGGTGACCACACACCCTGCTGCTCGATTACAAAGAAAGAAAATAATAAAGGCTATTAGCGAGTAATGAGACGAATGACGCAAGAAGATAAAAAACATGACAAAAGTAGCCACATTCATAACTGGTTCCAGTTACTTATCCAAGAAGCATTCCCAGGCCAAAAAGATCAACCGCCACTACAAAAACAATTGTCGTCGCCGCTTTCTCGCTACACACAAAACGTTTTAAGTATCTATTAAAAATGCAAAAGCATTTAAGGATTTGCATATTATATTTTAGTAATACGTGTTTTTATTGCCCCTTCAATAGATTAACTCTCACACATGAGTTAGAAACACATGGTTTTCAAAAATAACCAAAACATAAGAACTTATTTAAATAACTGAGGCTGCTTGGACACCTACCATGTGAGTTATCATTATAATATTATGATTAAGCTCGGAATCCATTAGTGTACATTTTCAATGTAATTCAAGTTTTCACATCGATCCGAAGTAATAAATAGACATGTATTTAATTATTCATCCGATCGATTCAGTTTTCAGGGTCAGTATGACGATGTTATTATTTAAGTCCACGTATGTCTTGTGTTTTGGTTTTAAGAACAGTAACAATGCATCCACTGTGTTAATATGGCTGTAGGTAATCTTAATTTTTCTTCAAGATGTTCGGACCATGCCTTTCATCGTGTAGGTCTATAGGGCAATACGAATATTGACGAGAAATCTTAATGCTATAGACATGAACTTATAATAAGTATCAAAAATAAACACAGTAATGCGTTTTTCTTTCAATTTACAATACACATTAAACAATCCACGCATTATTAATATCATATTACAGGGAAGTAACAAGAACCAGTGATGCGTATTATGCTATACGATGATTGTCTTCCGAGTTGCGCGACTTAAGGATTCAAGA
The DNA here is from genome assembly GCA_003671415.1 of Megathymus violae. NCBI lineage: Eukaryota > Metazoa > Arthropoda > Insecta > Lepidoptera > Hesperiidae > Megathymus > Megathymus violae. The sequence continues at coordinate 6,247,132 of PDGT01000004.1, read as the reverse complement.
GAATTGCGTAATTTTTACTTATTTTGAAATACAACAATCTCGTCTGTACAGTTGTATGTATATTGTTCGTCAATAAGTTTAACTTAACTCCTAATAATATTTTAAAGTTTATCTTCAAAACTATAGCAAAGCATTTATTAAAGTAAAATTCAAATAACAGTGAATAGTGTTACTATTTAAGGTTAAATAATATCCATGAGCTGTAGCGACCACTAGAGATCATTAAACAAGTAGCCCATCTACATGCCCAATTGCTTCCTGTATACCAATATTTTTAATGATTCACAATAAAAAAACGACAGTTGGATGAATACGATATTACATAACCCTCCAAGCAATTAAACAAAAAAAGACAATTGTACATATGAAATTTTGATGTGTATAATTTTCATTTCGAATTAGATGAAGCAAAATAATGTACTAGCGGCCCGCCCTGGCTTCGCACGGGTGTACTTTATCATTAGTTTCCGCAGCGTATGCGATGAAAGAAATTTTTAAGCAAATTTTTTTACACCTTGGTTCACGTTACTGAAGTTTTAGCAAGGATCCTTATTTTTTCTAGTAACAAATATAACCTATGTTACTCAGGGATAATTTAGCATTCTAACGGTGAAAGAATTTTTAAAATCGGTTCAGAAGTTTTTGAGTTTATACGTTACAAACATGCAAAAATACAAAGCTTTCCTCTTTATAATATTAGTATAGATAAAGATAAATGCTTAAAATTTAACACACACACGCACAGATGTTCGTTGTCCACGTCCAAACACAACCTAATGTATCCTAGTTTTATGATTTGTGGTAGATATTGTGTTCAAGTAAATAAATAAATAACCAAATAAATTTATTATATCATGGGAACACAAATTGTTTCATAAACTTTATTTATTAAGATGTAATTGTTTAGTATTATGAGTATCTACATAATTAATTAACATACAAATTCAACATATCAATAAATATACCATTATTACACTGTTGTGAAAAACCCTTGGTTCAAGATTATTTATCATAACATATATTTTTTTTCATATTCAAATTATTTTTATTAATATTACTTTACCTTGCAGATACTACAGACATTTGTGGTGTGTAGCAGGTTGCTTATATATATGAAAAACAAATACAGAAATACAACATACCACATCCATTAAGTCCAACAAGACCATATCGCCGCCCGCAGTTCAACTCCAGAAGTGTATCTTGCAGCAATTCACTTCCATAAAATGTTATGGAAAAATTAGCTATCTTAATGTCTCTGGAACGGGGATGAACAGCAAGCGTGCCTGTGCATGAACGAGCTTCGGAATTCATCTTGGCCTCTGCTTCTAGTTTCAAACATAATGCCTCTATAATAAAAAAAAAATGTAACAAGTTAACCTGATGAAGCATATATTTGGAGATGCGTGGAAGGAATTCTTTACGTAAAATTTTCATTTATTGATTTTTTGGACACCAGCATAATGTACACTTATATATTTTTAAGTTAATGAGAGATTTTCGTTTAGTGCCCTTACAATTAATGGTGTAGACTGCATGTAATTATTAAACAGAAAGAGTATTAAACATTATCTTGTTAAAATGGAATTAAAATATTCTGATTGAATGTCACAATTTTTGTTTGTTGTAATACTAAATCAATGCTAACTATAGAAACAGCAACATTTTCATTAAAGAATCTATCTCCCATTATAATCTATAAACTAATCTCCACACATAAAAAACATCTAATACAATTTAATAACAAAACAATTTCAATTAATTTACTAAAATCTGAGAATTTTTTTTTTTATGTTAATAGCTGACAAGCCACCTGATGGTAAGTGGTCACCGTCGCCTATGGACATCAGCAAGATCAAAAGTATCAATCACTGTTGCGTTGTTGGCCAGGAAATGAAAAGTAGGTAAGAAAGCACTGGCTCTCAAGCCCCCAGCCAGAACACAACAAGTCATTTGGCAGCTATGTCAAGCAGGAGGGTGGTAGCTAGTCAGACATGCTTCATGGAAAGATAATAATACCAAAAATAAAATTAATGACTTAATAATAATACTGATAATATAATCCTTATGCAAAGCCTTACCACCAAAGAGATTGGCTTCTGTTGCCTCTTATGACACCCTGTTCAACCAGCATGGGATTAGGGGAGTATTCTAGATCACACCAATACGGCCATAACAATTGGCTATAATAAAAATTGGTAACAATTGTGTCATTGTGCAGCATACAAGCAAAACACAAAATGCCACTAAAATATAGTTTCGGTTATTTTTAACCAACAAATATTTTCTCATTAAATCATAGTAACTCTAGGCATTGTTACCATAATGTTGATAAAAAAGCAATTATTATTTTTATATCAAGCAAAAAAAATGCATATTGGTCCAAAAACAATGAATATTTTACAATGTAAAATAAGGTATCAAGTGAATTTGAAAGGATTTATAATGGTTAAATGTATTTATAAAATTTATAGATATACACACCTAATAAATATTGCATTAAATTAGAAATAGTAAAAATAAAAACTTGTCTTTGCTTCCTAAGAGCATTAGAAAGTGTGAACAGTGAAGTCATGCACCAGTAGTCACTAATCTGTTTCTCGATACAATGTACCCAAAAGAAGTAACTAAATTAAAAAAAAAAAACACAAATACAATGGTTTCATACTGGTTTGATAACTTTGCTGAGAAATGTGTATGACAAAAAAAACATATTTTATTTCATAATGCAAAAAGAAGTATTAAATTAAATTGTTATGTTCAGGTAATATTACAAATAATAGAAAATAGTTGAATTACACTTATTAGTAACCACTAACATAGATAGAATAAATAAATGGATAAAAAAATGCCTTTCAATGTTGAGCTATTTTTCTTTTTATTACTGAATGCAACATTATTTGTCTTTAAATAAACCAGTCCCAAAAGTTTGTGGAAAAGTGCAATGGGCACAAATCTGTGATAGTTGAGTTTAAATGTTCATCTTCTATATTGAAAATCTAAATTACCATCAATCATGTATGGACCTATAATTCATCAAAGAAAATAACTTGTGAAGGAAAATATTGTGAGTAAACCTCATCTTCATCAACAGTGGCTAACAAAAATGTGTGATAGACTCTAGTATATATTGAAACATATTACTAAAGTTTTAGACATGTATATAATACAAAACTGTTTAATGCATAATATTTCAAACATCTCTAGAATTGGGATGATTCTATCATTGTAACAAAAAGTGCAGATTTGTAACATAATATAAAATTGTATATAGTCAAGTCAGAAGTTTACTGTACCTCTAAAAGTGTACACATTTAGATTTTAGATTCAGTCTGACTATCATTGAAATTCATATTGCATATTTTTCAATAACTACATAATGTTTGAAATAAAAACATATAAACATTTATTTTGTATAACTCCACTTAGATTCAGTCTGACATTCATTAAAATTAATACTGCATATTTTTCAATAACTACATAGTTTTATAAATCAATGTTTGTACTTTGATTTTGAATGACCCCAAAAGTGAATATAGTTATATAGTACCAATCTGAATCTTTGAATATTTTACTTTGCTCTGAAAATACTACATGAGAAAAAATCAAATATTACTGTGACACAAGCAATGTTTGCATAGCATGGCAATGAAAATTGTTACATAAATTATAGACCAAATAATTGTTATTAATTATATGAACAGCAATTAAATGAACAGAGGACTACCCATGTCAAATCCAAATTAATTAAGTCATACATAATGAAATTTTCATATTCACCATTAAGGTAGAATGTTAAATCCAAAAAAGTTACGAAGACTATGTTTAAATTTAATTGTTGTGTTGAAAATAGCTGTAAGGATTAACAGATATGGGAGAAGTAAACAAATTACCTTCCGCCGTGAGCTCACGATCTTCCTTCACTGTACCATTGGTACCATTTTCCTCCGAATTGGTAACCCTAGCCACTGGCTTTTTATTCCTATTACTGGCTTGTTCCTTCTTCTTCTGCTGGGCTCGCTTCTTTGCATCAGACGGCATTGTGGTGATTGCAACCTAAGCTGCAGTTATTAATTATTATCAAACAAGCGAAATTAAACAATATAATGATTCTTCGAATGGAAAACCATACTATAGTGAAACTTAAATCTTGAAATGTTCACGATGTTTTTGTGTAACGGGACAAAAAAGGGCTATCGCCGGATAAACTATTATCAAAACAGTTAACAAGATTTTCCAATACAAACTATTTTAATCACATACTTGTACCTATTCTGTTTAATATGATGATAGCGATTTCGAGTTGACTGCGTCTACACGTGCTGCTATGAAAAGAAAGTCAAGTTTTTTAATACCATGAATGGTTTATGCTCGCTCTCCAAATGACTACGGCAATGACTTTCGGAGACAACAAATTTTCCAGTCATGAAATTCTAGCCAATGACGTTTAGGTGTCTTGCGAATTCTGTAACGACTATTGGTAAATTTTTATTGGATATCTAACAATCTACCATTTAGAAATAAACACAGATATATCAGAGACCACAGACTAAATAAACATGCGATTTAAAATGTATTGACCCCGGTACGGCATACCGGACTGCAAAGACAGCAATAAAAAACTGCCATAAAAGCATAAAAGTTAGTTAGATTTTTAAAAGAATTTCCGATGAAGGCTTAGAGGCCACAAGGCTAAAGCCAACTCGGGTGGTGTTTAGTGGGTAGGCCCCTAGGTTTCTCAGGAGTCCCACATAACCAGCGCAGCCGGCTGCGCTGGTATGCTATGAGCATTCACCACCCCACTTCCCGCGCTTTTCCGGAGGGTAGCCCATTTTCCATCTTCTGGGCGCAAAAAAAAAAAAATTAAAATAATCTTGTGCAGAGAGTACATTAGTATATACTGATCTTTGAAAGGAAGGAGACAATCAAAATAATAGTATAATGTAAATATTATAAAATGAATAAAAACAATATAATGAATGTTGTTTATTTAGTTCGTAGTGAATTACGTTGAACGATTATGAACATTATGGTAAAATGATCGACCATTTATAAATATTCATATTAACGAAATAAACAATTGTCGTTTGACAAAATCGTATTAATAACGGTAGAAGAAGTAGAAGGAATGCGACTTGTGAATAAGGTCAAATAATTTTTTTAATGTGAAAAAAAAAATTGGGATGATGAAAAGTTATTAAATTATACAATTTTAATTTTAAGGCCAAATTATGTTCTAAGTTATAATCGTACCTAGCAAATTCAGTAATGAAAAATAACTTTACATTGTATGTTGACAAAATCTTTAAACATCTTCATATAGTTATTATCATACTTTTGATCGTAGAAAATATTTGACCATCTTTTGTGTAATAATTATAATATGAATGTGTAATACAATTCAGTCTTAACCTTTAAATCCTTTCCATCCTTAAATTGATCATTAAAGAAAATCAGTAATGTTTCTTTTAATAACTTGTTATAATCAATATATTCGTGAAAAAATTGTTTCCAAAATCGGATACAGGATTTATGATAAATTGGATATGTTATAATGGATTCTGATTAAAAATTGTGATTTTACGACATTGTCCAATGGTTACTATAAATTTCTTGAAATGGGATGTGACCACATCATGAAATGGCCTATAAGAATGACATAAGAATTAACAAGACAATAAATGAAAATCTGTAACTTCATTTATCTGGTGTAAATCATTAATTACATGTTTTAAAAGACCATTTTTGTAAATAAATTATATAAGTATCTTTATTTAATTATTAGGGGCAAATTTATTAACGAATTCGACCTGCGGTTTCAATGAAACAGATTCAACAACATTCAACATTAAATAAAAGTCGTTTCAAGATGCACATTTATTTATTCATTCTGAACAATCACAATTGTAAAAGCGGTCACAAAGTCCATACAATCTTTGGCGACTAAGGATTCTAAACGAAATTGATCTATTTCTAAATTGGGGATTAATTTGGTAATAAATTCGCCAAAATCTTCAAATTTTTGTGCGATAAGTAATTTGCTGACTAAATAGTTAGTAAAATATAACTGAAATGGAAATGCAGAAAACTATTTAAATACTGTGAATCAAGTTTTAGCTGGTTACCTTCGAGTGAGTCGCTTAAATGTAATATATAGGTACGAACAAGTCGTACATCTACCTGTAGGACCTTGCACCAATACATTATGCATTAAGCATTACAATCATGAAGATTGATTACAAATAAGACATTGTTTGTTCATAAACTGAGTTAATTCACTTGAATATATATTTGAATACTTAATTCGTAATAATGACTACATACTGATACATTATAATGTGATGAAATTTAAAGAATATCTGGTATTATCATAGAAGATCATAATTATTATCGGTTAAGATACATTTTCTTAATATTATGCATTTTATCATGAAATCACTTTTAAAAGCTAAACAGAAATAATTTTACATAAAATTAAATAACAAAAATATATGTACAAATTTAGCAATAAATAATCATTAGAAAATATTATAAGGTGTATATGAGAAAATAATAAATCTAATTCTATAAATGAAAATAAATCTTATATTTGCGGTTTTCACGATAATATTGAAAACGAAACTTTCTATTGGAATGAAATTATGCAAGAAAACATACACTTATTTAATAGTCTACCATGTTTATCTACGTACAAGGGAATTCCCTACGTTGGGAAGGGATGCTCAACATCAATTATTGTTAATTAAACAAAGAATTAACTTTAAGTGAATCGAAAAGACCCATATGCTAATTAATCACATCCAGAACGAGAAGGCCTTTTGCACTGCAAAGCGTATCATTGGCGAGCACTGGAATTGACAGTCAAATTGAATACACCTATTATAATTCTTTACATCTAAGGAAAGATACTATCTTAAATGTAAGTGAACATGAAATGGTAAAAAGTTATCAATGTAGTGAAAACAATCCAATATTGGGATTTTTAATGCTCATATTTAAACTTTAATAAAATACCTATCTTAATAGGATAAATGTTTAAACGCAAAAACATTAGGGTATTTTTTTATATCTTAACAAATATTGTTGCAATAGTAATCACATAATGCCCAGCAACTACATTCGCAAGTCAAAAGTAATCAAATCATAAGAAATTATGTTTTAGACTCGGTTCTGATATTACCAGAATCATGTCAGTCAATATAATAATACAGTATAATATATAACATAATAGTTACTTATAAAATACTTTTAAACATTAATATAAAAAAGTAAATTGTGATATCGAGTATGAGCAATTGAATGATTTCTCTTTTCCATTAAATTGTGTTGGTATGTTGTAAATGCAAATCCAGTAAATGCCGTTGTCTACGATGGTATGAAGTCTTAAAACTTCAATATGCCATAGTTTTATTGTTTAAAATTAATACAGAACCATGAAACTAACATTAATACATTAAATGCAATACAGTATTTATTCAATAATAGCTAATACTAAGTATATTATTACCGGTTGCAATAAAAGTACATTTACATACGAACTACATTACAAATTACTTTTTTCATAATAATCACAACGATATAATTGTGTATAATAAGAACGATACAAGCTGTTTGCCCACAGATTATTACAATTATTTAACGAACTGCCTACCTACAGTTCTAAAAGGTGTTTAATAATTAGCTGCGTATACAATCTACGCGTGTGTTGCGCTCGATGAGCGACAATGCAAACAGTTAAGAGCTCCAAATGTATCAAAATGTATTTTCCGGTAGGGAATAATAAGAGTCGAGACAAATCCCAATAGAGAGAAAGAGAAATATAAAAGTCACTAAAGATAAAAGAATAGTAAAAATTCAGACTTATATCAGTCTTGTCTCGAAACTTTACTAAATACGAGCAAAAATTTGTTTGTTGAATCAAATCATTAAAAAACATAAATTATCGTCTAAAAACATTTATCATCCAAAATTTTGACAACATGGAAGATAGAATGAAGTCAGTAAATTCGAATTATTACAACAAAGTTACAAAAAGTGAAACAGGTTGGGTTCCAAGTAAGCCATCCATACAATGACCTTATGATACATGTCGTTATCAAGTTTACCGTGCGTTTAATTATTCGCAACGCACATAATCCAATATTACGCACGGTTACCTTTACAGTTCATCTGATACTGTGGTATAAAACCGTGGTCTGCTTCAACATGGTTAAACATTTAAATTGATTACATCACTGAAATCGATCAGTGAATGTACGATGAATCACCTAAGCGACTATCACATTTCCTATGAGACTTATCAGCGATAGAATGGTATCGATAATATTATTCGCTTTAAGCCATATGACGGTCACCGCTAACGATACAATATTAATTGCATTCGATTGCGTCAGTTTACATGTTGTAAGCGATATATATAGCATCGATTTGATCCGATAAGAATCCGTCGCGTAGGTGCATACGTTGTTTTTCGCCGCGCGAGTTAATGGGGACCACTCCGGGGTCTACAACGACCACAACGCCGACGATAAGGTGATGTTCTTCCAAGACCGTGTTGGTGACCAACGGGACGAGATTTAGCGCCTCGCTGTCGTTGCCATCCAATTCCACCACCACTACCAGTAAGTTTGTCCATGTGAAAACAGCGCTGAAATATTTCAACAAATTATTGTAAACAATTTAATTACACATGTCTATACTAATAATAAAATTGTAACAAAACGATTTCTGTACATGAACGATATATGAGAAAAAACATTATTAGGGGTCTTTGTTAACGCAATAGAACCCAAAACAATAGTTGTTAGAATTTTTGTCTGTTTTGCGTTTGTTCCCGCTATTCTCAGAAACGGCTTAACCGATTTTGTTCTGGTTTTTACTAATGTATTGCAGTAAGCAACACTTAAAACTTAAAGTTTATTTCATTGTAATCCGGTCGTACATACACACCATACACCATCAGATCCACTCATCCGGTTGCAATAATATTCAAAGAATATATTTGATTTGTGTAGGCAAAGGTTACAACTACCACCCGTGTGAGTTCTGCAGTTCAGTGATTTAATATATTTAAATTTATATGTATTACATCGCATCTTGAGATGTGAAGGTGATGATCTGAGAATATTTATTTATTACTAGCGTTCAAAATTTATTTCACAGAAAAATACATACCACTCTGCAATTTTCTTGTGGCACCTCATAACAGAGTTTTCAATGTCGATGGGATGGTATCGCATGCCTCGCAACATAATAGTTTCATCGAGTGCGCCCACAACGAATACCGCATCATGGGTATCGTGGGACTCGGAGCCCATGCCGCTAACACTGCCGCATCCGGACGCTAGCGACTCCGTATCGCTGTCTCGGGCCATCATCGACGTGTCATCGGAGCAGCTGGCTGTTGCCGTGCTTATTTCAGTTCTACGCAAAAAGCCCAAATATCCAGTCCTCGCATACACCTCTCCGGTATTCCCTGTCACCAATTGAGCGCTGAAGTGATCCGCATAGTCACTCTCGTCGCCGTAAATCGTGAAGTAACCGCTCGCATTGTGCGGTGACTGGACCCAAATTTCACCCAAATGAGAGTCGCCACACTGTCCCTTAGTTTCTGGATTTGCAGTGATCACTTTCACACCGGGCAACAGCTTTCCAGATTCCATTAAGCACAGCGAATGCGGACTACCTCGCTCAACCAACGAAACCCTATCGTTTCTCAGCGCTCTCAGATCGACGTAAACCGTAGACGGCTCCGGACTAGATGCGCCTTGTAAGCAAATAGCTATGTTCACTCGGCATCCGAAAGAGGTCGACACGGCACGAGGACTTAGACCGAGAGCTGAGAAAAGTTTCGAGAACGATGTGGTCAAATGCATCCTCGGTCTTTCTTCAGCGACGACGACGCACGTGCGAACACAAGCTAAATTGATGCCCTTTGATTTAAGTTGATTGACGGAGCTTCCCAAGCCCTTCGTGCACAGCTCCATGACACCATAAGAGCAGAACGTGTCACGAACTTTATATTGGGATACGGCGCTGAGCCAAAGCCCAGGGTTTATCTCGACTTCCGAAGGTGGAATGAGAATCGAATGATGTCCCGAATAAATGCTACTCAGGCACCAGAGAGCGAATCCCAATCCACAATATGGGTCCAGGCAAAGGGCTATGTGGCGTGACGGATAGAGTTCGCAAGCGATTTTCATAGAACGGCAGAGTGACGTCACAGCCGCATGTGACATTTTAATGCCCGCCAACATACCAGTCGTCGACACACTGAAGTCTAAGTACGCGAGCATCTCAGCTGTGGGCGCGCGGTACAAAATTGGCAACTTCTTCTTAGGCATGTCATCGGTGTCAAGAGTGATAGGCCAAGCCTTGCTATCTAACACGTTGCTGGCTTCTTTCGAACGCAAGAGCTTTATCACAGATTGATTGGAAAGTACTAACGTGGCCTTACTGACGTCGACGATCATTCTGACCGTAGGCAAAGTGGTGTGAAGATTCTGTGGGTGCGGCGGGCGTATGGTTACGGGTACGGCGCCTACGTACAAGCAGCCGTAAAATGCGCAAATGAGATCTAGTCCGGGCGGGAATATCAGAGCGACATGGTCTCCAGTATTGACGCGTCCCTTCTCCAAAAGTAAATTGCCGATTCTCTCAGCTTTCTTGTGTAGTTCGGCGCACGTTAACGCTTTAGATACGGCTCCTTTCGAGTTCAGCAATGTGAAAATAACATGGTCCGAAGTACTTTGAGCTCGCCATCTTAAGATCTGCGATATGAACTGATACTGTAAAACAAAAAAAGTTGTTTGAAAAATTAAACCACAAGTTACAAAATATTGAATGTGTCAGTGTAAATTCTTATATCACCTTGCGTGCAGCATCAGAGTCATCTGTGTATCCCATGTCGCGTCCTTGCGCAGATGCTAAACGATTGCCTTGAACCAAGTTTCCAACAATGACGGAAGCTGGACCAACATCTAAAAAGTAAAACAACCCATAAATAATGAAAAATAAATAAATAGTGTGTATAAACAGCATAAATTACTATTCATTTTGAACCCACACCCCCTCACTGGGTTTTGTGTTACAGGTGGCATGGACATTCACTTGTGAGCTATTCCAAATATTCACACACATCTGTTACTTAAATGTCTGCTTCGGCCGGAAATTAAATTTTCATAGTGTTACATCAACTGGATAGCAAATTCTGTAACGGTTGCCTCATTCACGATGAAGAAAAGACATCTACGGATACTTTTGGTGTTTGTGGGCCTCCAATTATTTTTAATCCTACACTCTAGATTCTAAACTTTACCTGAATGAATTTCTCTCGGCTTAGGCAGATTAGTGACGCAAGTATGCGGGCACATGAGAACATTCGCCGGATGAAGAGTGCCATCCAAAAATCGTCTTTTGCATTCACTCAGATGAATGCCACCAAGTGGCGTCTTCGGAAGGTAATTAGGCTGAACGAGTGCTAGGCAGTAAATACCAACTTGGTGGATGGAATCGACAGCTTGCAGGACCCGAGACATCCATTGGAAAGACTGTAAAAAAGATCATATTTAACACAAATAAGTACATATTACTACTACCTTGCGTTCCATTATTGTACTGCAAACTGATCAAAATATCAGATTATCATAGAAATTCATGTTTATTTTTGCTTTTATCAGATGTTGATACTTCGAGGTCGTCAAGATATTTCGATTAACGTTAGATGTACATATGACAATGCGTGTACCAAGCCACGCAGAAAGTTTTGCGTTAAGCAGTTTTCACATAGAAGATACAGATCAGTAATAATTTATTTTGATATATTATCGAATATTACCAAATAAAATTAGAAACGTAAATACGAATATTTAAAAAGAAATATTGTGTCTCATGAAAACGTTTCGCCGTGATAATTTTTTTCAAATTGTACCACTAGTATTATAAAATTATAAAGTATAGTAAAATTATAGACGGCTATAAGAGAAGAAGACAGACAAGCAATGAAACAAACAATTGAAGAGAATTGGCGAATTGAGTAAATAAGAAACGATTCAGCACGTATTGCAGATTGGATCAGGAATTGTTCACGTGATTGAAACAACACAATCGAATGAAGAGGATGATAACTTCGCTTTGGGAGTCGCACAACCTCGACGATGTTACAACGCAGACCCCGTGTTCAACGATGCCGTGGTGTTATTGCAAAATCTGAAGCAAGTCGGGCCGGTGTGTGCACGGCATTATTTTAAACGTAATGAATCTTGGATTTTTTTTTCAAAATAAATCAACCGTTTAAAAAGTGAAGCACCTGAAAACCGCAGGAAGGATTTTTATCGCTAGTTTTTTTTTACATAAAGTTAAGTTAATCTTTGACAACAGTCTCACCTGATGGTAAGAGGTGATGAAGTCTAAGATGTTAAACACACGAATTTACAAAAACTTATTCACTCTCTTCTTGAAAACTCCCGCATCATAAGTAGTTTTATTTCATTAGTTTTCAGTTTATTGACATCAAATATATTTATGTAATGGTACGAATCGTAGCAGGCTCAACACAGATTGGTATCCAACCAAATAAATGCTTGCCAAAAGTGTTCACTCCAATTAGTAAGTCACCATGATAACGCTTCTAGGCAATACAGCGAGTCCACATAAAATAAAAAAAATCAACTTGAAGGTACAAGTTGAAAAATGTGTTCTCGATTCCGAACGATGCGCTCGCAACTTTCGAACTTCGAGGGCGATAGAAAAGTTGTATGAGGTGGACTGGAAAATTTGTTTCGAAGTTGATTTACACGCATGGAACTTCCTGTAGATGTTCTAACAGCATCTATTACAGAGTTGTTTGAAAATATTTACCAATAACAACTTCAACTACTCAACTTTATCTTTAGTTTCGCTAAAGTTCGGTGCTCGGGCTTGTGCCTCATGTATGTGTAAACTTAAATAAAATTATCTCCTATGATAATCAAACGATTTTGAGAGCTATCGGTCGTTTGGGTTCGAAGGTCAAGTACATTTTGTGGTTTCTAAAGTCACCTAGAACTCAACAAGCCGCTTGAAACGGCGTGAAAATCTTCGATTTCTCAGAAAAGGAGAGGGACCGTGCAATCAACTTTAATTTTGTCTTGTTCATACCAAACGAAGTTATTGTATGTAATACTGTGTAAAATACTGAAGATGGAAACCTTATTTCCTAATAAGTGTACAATATTTATAATTAAGCAAAACTGTCGTGATTACAAATTTAAAATTCTGACTAGTATAATTTCCGATGTAGCACGTACCTCCTCCTCGCCACAGTCCGGGCGTTGTTCGGCCACTATGCAGATTCTCTCGTCTCTCAATACGCGCACAGAGAACACGGCTATGCGGCCGCGGTATATGAACTTCATGGGCTCCACAGCTAACACTGTCGCGATGATGTCATCCATGTTGTGTTTGCGGCCGGTCACAGTCATAAGACCGTCGCGGGAGCCGCAAACGAACACCAAGCCTGGCACAGATGGTGATTGTAAAAAAATGTAAGTAAAACAATAATAAGTGTTTTGTTCATAATATGGTCGTAGCCAGCAAGAAACCTGGTATTTGAAGTTATTGTTTCTAGTTGGATACTGATGAACTTAGATATATTTCGCTAGCCTTCGATACTTTTTTTAGTTGTATCACTTATGCAATCATTAAGGTATATTATAGTGTTGTTAGCATTTAAGCTGAGACCGCAAATATTTTTTTTTATTTTTTTTTGCGTCAAGCGCCGAGACCCAGTTAGGAAACGCACTAGTGGACAACTACTTGTCTCATATTTCTTTAAGGTAGCTTTTCTAGGATTTCTTTCAATGTCAAGACAATCGTTGAACATCCTTAAAACCCATAATGCAACAGCTGAACTTTTTGAGTACATAATTGACTTCATGTGTACTCCACACATTTAGACTTCATTATACTGTTCTTCAGGAAAACAAATGATAATTTATATACACACAACTTAAATAATTAACACTGTGTACAACATTCGTCATCTCCTATACGTGAAACCGATGTTCAAACCGCCATGCTTTGTGTCAATTCTCATAAATATTTTTGACGATGAGCAGACAAACGAGCATACGAACAAATGGATCCAGTTTCCATTTTCAAATATAATACACTAACCGCCTGGCCCCAAGAATCCGAGTAGGCCGCTGCGTACGTAATGTTCTTCGCCAATCGGATCGCCGTCCGCGTCTAAAGGCCGCACTTTGAACACGGTATTGGTGAGGCCTGCGAGGCCCCAGTACCCTGAGCCAGTGGCCCCCGACAACACGCAGATCTCGCCGACCTCGTCCGTTTTGCAGAGGAATGCCGGCCCTTCCATTTTGACGACAACGATGACGCCTGGTTAAAATATTTGATCTCTTATAATCAATAATATCTGATGATACATTACCTACGTGTTATAGTTACATTTCATTTATTGCATATATAGTACATTCAGTATTTATCACGAAAAAAATGGCGTAGTAACCCACAACGAAATATTATGTGGGAATAACTTTCATGCACAACTTACATATATAAGAAATATTTAATAATTATGCTTCTCTATAGACTATTGAATACAATAATAATTGTACTTTCATTGACGTAAATTAAAAGATCAAATCGTATCCTATCAGCCGATCATATTAATATACCCCAGACACTTACAAGAAGGCATGACTTGACCGCAATCCTGCAGCGTGAGTGACGTGAGTGAATTCTCGCCGTCGACTCGCACCACGCCGTACGAGAGGCCCGCCATTGACAGCACGCCGCGACCCGCCGACGACCCGCCGCGACCTGCCCGCCTCACGCACACCGTCATCGACTCGCTGCTGCACGCGCACGGACATATCGCGTCGCCTCGGACGCCTGCAACGCAACCAAACGTTAGCATTGTTGGTGTAGGCGACGCGCTATATTAATTTATTTAAATAAAATGTAAAATATTTTGTATACTTGAAAACATAGATATATATAAATAATAAACATAACTTTATTTTTCTTTGTTGAACATTCAAATTATAAAAGAGGCTATAATCTTGCTTAGTTTATCAGTTTATATTCATATATATCACGGTACACTGTCCTGTGAAATTTAAACTAGGCGTAGGCGAAGTAGCAATGGCACTATACCATAATTTTCGGGCATGGTTGTCATTGTAAACAGTTGTAAGAAGGGTATGTTGGGACGCAGATTCCCATCCTATTAAGTCTCGTATTAAGAACGGACAGTTGACGAATAAAGTGAGTTTAGCGTAGAGACGGGCCGACTAGCCTACTGGTTAACTAGGCGAATGATCGAGTAGTCGGCAAATCATTGCTTTATATAGAATTTGGATGATATTGGCATTGTTTGCGGCTCATTGGTAACCATTTTACATCACAATTTACCTTTAAAAAAACATCAAACATTTTGTAACATTCTAAAAGATACCTACACTCTGAATATGTAAAACACAATTGAATTTTAAAGTATGTTAGAAATTTTTAATATGTACTTGTATTTAATAACTGTCACTTACCTTTACTTTGAAATACTGATAAAAATTGGTCGCAGGAAGACAACGACCAAGGGTTAGCCCCGTCGGCTACGAGCAGCATCCGCAGTGAGTTTAGGGATATTTCCTTGTGGTCGCGCGTCGCCAACAAGCCCCAGTGGAGGTCACGAGACTTCACTATAGCTACGGATGCCCTGTAGGAAAGATATATTTTTACTACGAAAATATGGCAATGTCTTACATTAATAATATAATATGAAAGTAATCTCAATAGAGTCAGCGAAATGTTGAACGTTTTAAATCAAAAGTTGTATATCGGGTTGCGTCCAAAATGAGATAACAATAATGATTTCATTATTAAAGCGATAAATGAAAATGATTGTGTTGCGATTTAATCCCTTTATCAAATAAATACGTAACGATATTTAACAATTACACCATGCATACAATAAAGATACAAGGGCAAGTACATACAACGAATTTTTGACAAGCCATAGTGAGCCAAACTTGTGGTCCAAAACTTATGTATATACTTGAAATATAACGCTGCATGTCTTTTAACACCTTGTATTGTATCTCCTAATATTTAAATTACATTCTTTTTTATTTTTGTTATTTAACTCCAAACAAATTGTTGAACATTCAACAATTCATTTCACAATGTTGCCCACATTAAAAACGAGACGCAGTTATTGTTTTCGTAATGGACGCTATGAAAATGTTGTTTGTTTTAACCTTTTTTAGATTAATACATTTATTTCTTGTCATCTCAATCAAGGTATGAATTTATTATAAAAGAAAATCTCTCTATTTCTCTCTGAAACACCCGCATGGGGTATGTTGTGACTTGAATTTGTTTTTCGCGTATCACAAATGAGCAATAAGGCATGGTAATGAGTGTATTAGTGGATTTCATGTAATTTGTACACATAACCAACAGCTAAACTGATGTGACGTACACTAACGTACACGTCACGTGTCATAATATACAATATTATAGGACTCGAAAACGCCCCTATAATTGCATACTTTTTTCCGTTCCGATTAAAATTGGATTATATATATATATATAAGCATAAGTGTGGATAGAAATAATTTCATGATAACACATTTTATGCTCCGCGTGCGATCGCATAGTACGACTTATGTTTTATTAATAAGCAATTGTCATAGTGCAATACGACGTTAAATAGTATTGAAACAAAGCCCACGCCTTAAACATCAGTACCATCAGTTGGCGTGTGACTAACTGGCGCGCGATTAAATAACACAGACGTAAAATAAAGAAGCGTGTCTAACAACTATGCAATAATCGCTTTGTCACTTGTCTGTGACAATCTAATCTGTTTTGTATGTACCTACTTATCTTAGCATAAACAAAATTTTAACTCCGTCTTAATAGATGACCTTATTTAGGCAAGTTCTGCTGTTCCGTAAATATCGGTAGAACTAATGATAATACATAGTTGTTGCCTTCATGTGAATTAGTCCAATAGGCTTCCCTATTGTATGTAGTTTATATGAAAATCGCTGAACGGGCCCTTATAACCTAGCCGCCAGCTAACTAGGGTCATGGAAGTCGATGGATCTGTATTAGCTGTACAGTTAACGCAAAAAGTTACGTAATTAAATGAATTTGTAAGAGCTTATGTGTAAGTGATTAAAAATCGGTCAAGTCCCATCCAGAGTACGTCCCTTCTTAAGAATTTTCTGTATCTAAGCTAAAACAAAGCGTTTTCGTTCCATCTCACTTCAGGGGACGTAGTGTAGACCGAAATCCATGAACTTCTTAAGCCTCCTTGACCTACTATCTTGAGTGAAGCCCGAGTGTTGGCACAATATGGTCTCTTATATTTTTTTGTTGTTTAGAACGCCGTAACCGGCGTTCAATATATTTAGTATTAAGTAACGCAGCAGTTACTTTTACAGTCTGTATACTCATCACAGTGCTAATTGTATATTTACGAATAATGGTTGCGCTGCCGAAATTTTAGCTCAAGTTGCTATATCATGTTAGTACTTTCTTTCTTATGGACTATCACAAAGTAATGTATAAAGTTTACTGAGCTACGTCTTATATCAAGTGAAATTCAAACTGCCCTGACCACTAAGTTAATAAACGAGGCTATAGCATTATGGTCCTCTCTACTGAAGGTCATTAGGCTCTAGTGCAACGATTGCCAATCTGTGGTACGCGTACGCCTGGGGTTACGCGGGGATCCATTGGGGGCATGTGAAAATTTATATTGGTAATGGTGGAAATACGGATAAGTTAAAACAGATAACTTATACAAACGTTATATAATGTATCATGTGTACAATATGTAGTTTAAAATGAGCCTTATAACGAATAACTTACTAAGGTGCTCTAGAGCTTAACAGAAACGAGGCAAATTTTTAGGAGTAGATATGGAGTTATCAGTGGATCACATGATAAGTACAACTTAAGGAGTACGGGAACTAACAAAGGTTGGGGAAGTACTGCTAAGGTGTAATTATAATTCCACCAATAGTATGTACTCAAGAAAAATATATGCTTATATAAACTACGGCTGTAGACCGGGCAGTCTAATCAAAATAAAATCTGAATTATATTTTACATTTTTAGGTTGCCAAAATGTAAGGTCAGTAATTAGCCGGTTCATGACATTCCTCTTGGCCTGCAACATGTCGATCACACTTATCATCAGGTGGTCTGAGAGCCGGTTGTCTGCTATTAATTAAAAATATAATATGGTACACCATACCTGTACTTTGTAATCATGTGCATCCAGGACGCTGGGCTGACTTTCATGAGGGCGTATGGTATGAATATGACGTGCATTCCGTTGAGAACGCTCGCGAGCACCGCGTGCCAGAGTCCCGTCTCACGTTTGAAGTCGAGCACGCACACCATATGCTCGCCCTCCGTATAGTTACAAGCCACCGAGAGCATTCGACAGTGGGCCAGCATAGAACCCCTGGAACAAACGTTCAATGTTAACCGTGCAAGAAAATAATAAATTATTCATGGCACAAAAGAAATTGGATGAGGTACTTTTCAGCAAAGAGATGTAATGTACAGGCTTACAGAGGAATTGTGGACACAATTTGTCATCTAACATTGCTCTTCTGTACTTAACTTTTGTACGTATCGTCATACATTCATACATCAAGCGCTTTATAATATAAATCTCGATATATTATGTTCAAACACTGAACATGCATTATGAATATAAATTCAAACAAGTTCGATTCCCTGATCGACAATACTTTGCATTCAAACCCATAAATCCTTAATAAGGCAATAAAATAGAACTTATCATAATGATGTTTTTGTTCGAGTATTAAATTCCCTATCAAAAAGTTTTCATCAAATTTTTCGTATTATCGAAAAAAAATTAAGTTCCATGTCAAATGTTGTATAAAATAAATGATTGCTTGTTCTTGATTTAAAGGCTAACTTCATACTCGTTACTTCCCACTGATATCCTTAAAAAAATGTTTTCGTGCAATATATTTTCAAGTCGATTTTAGTAAATTTTTTGGGAAACAAAATAAAAAGTTAACCTAAATATATATGTATAAAAAAAATTTTGAAAGTACTGTTTTCTAAATGTTATTTTTTATCTCCATAGCGAAAAGTTAAAGTAAGATAACTCTACTCTCGAGATTTTGGCTGCGTGAGCGCGCTGTTTGTGTGTATATTGGATCGTGTGAGCGCTTATAGAAATTGAAAGTAGGTATGAGCTAGTCAGCCGATGTACCTTCATGTTTGATATTGACAAAAGCTATTATGTGACATCGAGTTAGTTAAGTAATTGTACACATTAGATAAGTGACTTTAATTTATGAAAGTGGCGTGTGCCGGGGCCACGCATAGAGTTTAGCGAAAAACAGTTGTTATGTATGTATGACACTGGGCTGTTGTTTATTTATTAAGGAAATATTATTAATATTATATTACAAGTAATACTATTGATCAAATGTAAAAGTTCACTATATATTTTCTTTCCATTTAATTGATATAATTGTTCAACTTATTTTTATTATTTAAAAAATAAATTTGCAATAGTTGAAACAATTTTGTTTTACAATTAAAATTTCTTGCAATTGATTTTTTTACCATTTCAAATGTTACTTAAAACCGGCGAAAACCTATATTACACAATGGCATTTATAGATAAACGCCCATTAAAGCTAACCTTGTATCTACCACTGATATAACGAATTACCGAGCGTAGCGCCAGTGCACGATTTGGCTGATTCAAAATAAACTAAACCCACCTAAAATAAAGTGAACGAGAAGCGCAGATAAGATTTTGATCGCTAGTTTTCTCACTTCCATATTTTACCTGACATGAAGGGACTTTTATTTTTCAATACTAAACTATAATCAATCTCCAATTTTATATTACCAAATGCTTGTTAGAAATATTCACTATTATGAGCAACCAGTAGCCAAATAAGGAACTCCGAGAGCTGCTGACATGACATGCTCCATGACAACACGCTGAACAGAACAGCGAGTTATCTTTACGGACACTTATAGCTGTGATTTGGCTATATTATAGTACAACTTAATTATTATTTGCTTCGGTTACGGAAAACATGGCGAGGAAACATGCATGTCTCATGATTCTCCGTAATGTTTTCAAAACTGTGTGTGAATCTGCACTTCGTTAGCGTGCTAGGCTATGATCTTATCCCCTCTTACGAGAGGTGATCCAAAAGTAATGATAATCAGTAATAAACACAATGAATATGATAATAAAAACAAAATATTTTTCGACATAGTCTCCTAACAAGTCTATACATTTAGTCCATCTTGATCCAAAAAATCCAAAAATCTTGATCTTGATCCTCAAAAAATTCCTCATCAGCGGCCATCACGTCGCTATCGTCGTCAAATTTCTTGCCCCGGATGTGTTCCTTGAGCCGAGGAAAGAGAAAGAAGTCACTGGGGGCTAGGTCCGGCGAATAGGGGGGGGNNNGGGGGGGGGGGGTGTTCCACCAATTCAAAGCCTGCTTCTTGAATAGCAGCCATGGCAACTGAAGCTTTGTGAGCCGACGCGTTGTCTTGGTGAAACAGCACTCCAGCCCGCAGTTTGCCGCGCCTTTTCTCCTTGATAGCATCCCGCAATCTTCTTATTTGTTCTGCGTAGTAGGAGCCCGTAATAGTGGTATAATAATAATTCCTTTAGCGTCCCAAAAAACGGACGACATAACCTTCCCTGCTGAGCTTGACACTTAGAATTTCTTCGGCGTCGGTTCGTCGGCTCGTTTCCATGTCATTGATTGTTGTTTGGTTTCGGGATCAAAGTGGTGGATCCAGGTCTCGTCCATGGTCACAAAACGTGTCAAAAAATTCTCCTTGTCCGCTTGGAACTTTTCGAGATTTGCTTTCGAAGTCTCGACTTTTCTCGAAAGTCTCGAAGTTTCTGCTTCTGTTCATCAGTTAACATTCTCGGCACCCAACGCACGGAGACTTTTCTCATATGCAATTCGTTCGCAATGATTCGTTGAATATTGCCATATGAGAACCTTGTGACCTCAGCTACATGCCTGATAGTCAGTCTTCTATCGGCCAATACAATTTCTTCAACTTTTTTCACGTTTTCTTCAGTGAGGGACGTGGATGGCCGTCCTTCCCGATGTTCGTCTTCTGTCGATGTTCTTTCCAGCTTAAACTTCTTGACCCAGCGTGCAACTGTGGAATATGGAGGGGAAGAGTCCCCTAATGTTTCTACTAAGTCGCTGTGTATGTCTTTGGTAGACATTTTTTTCAAGCAGAGGTATTTAATGACAGCTCTGATTTCATTTTTTTCCATTTTGAAGTTCACTCCCCAGAATTTCGTATTCAAATGAATATAACTCTCGGGCATCATGACCTATTTAAATGATTTTTTGTACCTGACCTAATAGATACCTAAGTGATTAGAAGACAATTAATTATTATTATTCTGTGCACTGGAAATAACCGATTATCATTACTTTTGGATCACCCCTCGTATTGTGAGAGGAGACCCAAGCTCAGCAGTGGACAATTATGGGTGGTAGTGATGGACAAAAGCTTACTGTTAATAACTATCGTATGTTTTTCTATGACACCCTGCATTCATAGGACATATATTTTTGAAAAATACACTGAGAATAAATATATATACATATGTATGTATTTCAATAGTTTAAGAATCAATGCTTAAAGTGAAATTACTCAAACGAATACATACAAATTGAATAAGTAATACAAACTGCAGCAAAATTATGACCAAATCGGGTGGATAGCATTACGAGAGTTTCAGGAATTCACAACTTTCACAAATTTATAGTTAAAATCAAGTTGGCGGAATTTTGTTGCCGTTACGCTGGTATCGAGTTTATCTACATTAACTGTTGTTTGATTAAATCCCGGAGCTGTTGAACATTTAATAGTCAAAGGATTGTTTTAGACGAGATTCCGCGCAGTTGTTTGCTTCTGCTTCTTCTATTTTCGGTTAAAAGTAATTTCGTTCTGTATTTCGCTGTCATATTTCGTATGCTTGTGCATTTTTTACTCGAAATGAATTTTACATTTTTGCACTTTTAAAATTTATCCCCTACCGTCAAAATCCGGGTTCTGTTTCTAAATTTCATTTATCTTAATATTAATTAGAATAATACATATCGTATGTATATAATTTACAAAAATTTTAAGTGCGTGCAGAATTCAATCTCGTGTCTAGTGTCCGGGAATCCTATGTTCAAACCAGTACTCTACCACTGCTTATACATATATATTGCATTGTAATAAATAATCCTTAGTTTGAAAGCTAATATGAAGTTTCATATTAACACATTACGGTATGGCAAGAAAACTCCATGTATGGATACCGTAACAACATATTAAATTGAATTTCGATCAAAACCGAATGTTGTTAATTGTTTAAAAGCTTGTGCATTTATGTAAAAGGTATTTAATTTGGTTTAGTTTAGTTTACGCAACGCACGCTGCACTCAGACCACTGAACAATTTATAATCCAAATTTTATGCAAATTACGTCATAAGTTCACTAAATGAGAGCTATGAATTTTTTTTGATATTGTACGTCTGCTTGGAGCACCGCACCCCGGTACTGACTACGAAGAGTAGAGATCCTAGTTGTTTAATGAAAACAAGATTATAATGTTGTAGTGAAATACCTTGCGTGAGAAACGAGGGATTGGAAACTTGTAACGTGAGAAAATAAGTCGGGGTCTCGTTTTACGACGAATAAAAGGTAAACATGAAATGACCAATTGGATGCTGTCAGTCTTGTTAAATGACAAACATATATAGATTTTGAGAAAAGTGTGCTGTATTCCACAATATTTTCAAATATAACTTGATCATATATTTTGTTAATACTACTGTCTTTACGTGTAAAGTTTTTTTTTGTTTTACAATTTCCATTTTGACAGCCAACCTATCGGTGACACCTTGAGTATTACGGATGTCCTTACCACCTGTTTAAACCACAACGGTGACCACTTACCATCACGTGGCCTGTAAGCTCGTTAGTCGACTGTTTACTTAAAAAAAACATTTTCCGCTGTTGGAAGTGGTGAGAACGCTTTTTTATGTAATGCATCATGGCGGCGGTAAACTGTCAATGCTTGAAACGCGAATAATTCTTGATTGATTGAATAAGAAAGTGTATTGAAACGTAATTTTTACGTAAAAGTATCATGTTATTCTAATAGTTTAACGAAATTCAAACCAGAGTATTTCCGACTGATGAGAGTAAGGTTAAAACCACATGCACTACTAGACTGTAAGATCATAGTGAGTGTCCGCGGCGGCATTCAGCGAGTTTCAGCGTAAGACGCATATTACGTTTCATCTGTTTAAACCACAAATAAATTAATTAAATTTTGTTTCAATTCTGATTGCAAACGATAGCTGGTCATGTCACATATATATATATATATATACTTTATATTTATATGTACTATATATAGGCAAAGAAAAAACAGTTCGGTACTTTTTTCTCATTTATTTGTCGATCGGTTTTTTCTTTTTTTATTCTTTTTTTTTGTTAGGTAACTTAGTGTTATCAATGGAAAAAATTGGAAACAGAACGTTATTTCATTATTGTGGTCGTGTTTCGACCACTAGGAAAAGACTACTTTAATTAACTGGTAGGTAAATTTCACGATCGGACGAGTTTAATTGTCAGAGTAGTGTAAAATAGTTGAATCGTAATATTGATTCTGGCTTGTTTATGAAAACACCACAAGGATACCTGCATACATGATAGTTAGATACAAGTGTCTGTAATTAAGGAGCCCTGGAGTCTCTCCGCCATTTCAGGTCGGATTGGCGGAGGCACCGGCATTGCTTAACGAGTGCTATCCGACGATAACCGAGATTGATGGATTAAGGAGCCATTCAAAGTGAGCATGAAAAATTTTGCCACTAACGCTCACCAAACACAACAAAAACAACTACCTTAATTCAGTCAATTACTTAACATTTGAAAAAAGTCACAGATAATATGTGTATCGTTTCTGTGTGTAACACCCTCGACGTATGCATTACCACTGGTAATCTTACCTGGTAACAATCACACCCATGGCAGATCCATCAGCGGCCGAGGTATGTTCAATATGGGCGGGGGCCTCTTCTGCCGGACGCGGGGGAGGAATCCAGTCGCGAGGCGGCCGAGGAAGCTTTTCAGTCGACACCCACTGGAGGGAAGGCCAACCACGGAACGACACCACGTCACCGGATGAAGCCTTCGGGAGACCTAATGAAAACATCTCATCGTTATATAAATTTCTTTTCATTTCTCGAATCTTCGAGGGCGATATAAACTGGCTACTATCATAGTCAACATAGCTGATCTTTCGAGAGAATTTGAAACATCTAGTCATTAGCTGTAATAGCTAATTATTTTGAAATTACCAAACTGGGAGATGCTACTTCGAACTGTGCACCCATATTTTTATAATATAGGCGTCTAATAGACATCAGTTAATTATATATTGGAAGGAAACCTGACACGACCTGACTAATTGTATGTCTCATGTATAAAGTTCTCGAAAGTAATATATAGTTTTTTAACCCGTACCTGGTCTATATGGTAGTTTGACCGACAACAAAAACTAGCGTTTACGGTGTATGATGTAATATTATTAACGAATCAACGTTGTGTGATTGTATATTTCATTGCAACTTATTGCTAGAGATGTAACATGAATCATTTCTGAATAAATCATAGCGTACATCATCCGAATTGTAACAGCGAAGTGCACGAAATACAAGGAAGATACGGTCAGCAAATGTATTACGAACCGTTAAAAATAGATCCACTATTAAAAAGACCCGCTAAAATTAAAACAAAACGTGTGATTTTGTACGCACGTAGAGATTCTCGTTGAATTGGCGCTCCAACACACCGCCCATGCCGATGCATTTCGAAATACGCTTCGTTTGTAACATTTGCATTTTTACACAGGAGAGTATTTGCTGACCATTCTACATCTATAGTATAATTTTCGTTTAATAATTAACTGACCAAAACTGGACTATTTTCAAAATTTTTGTCTATTTGTCGGTCTGTCTGTTTCTCCTACTAAAACTCAAAAACATCTCGACCGATCTTGATGAACATTAGTATGCATGTAGTAGGAACATGTGATTGCGCAAATGATAAATTATACAACGATATATATCTTTAGGTTCTGTCTGTACATTTAATTTTATTGTCATACTAGCTGTTACCCACCCGCTTCGCTGGTCGGTCAAATTCATCAAATTGTACTTGCTTCTAGTTGCGTTAACGTTGATTTATTTAGGCCTCATTTTTGCTTTAATATATTAAAGTATGATAATCATACCTAACATTTTATTATGGTCTGTGACCATGGTAAGCTACCATGAGCATTAATCTCAGAAGGAAAGTTAAAATATTTCTTTAAAATGTGAATTTGATTTTATTTATTCCTGATTTTTTTTTAATATAAATCTACAGCATAACTTATGCAATGTATTTTTATGGGAATCGTGTATGGCTCGATGATAACATCTCCCCTTTCGACTTGGTAGTTTTTATCCATACAGTGTGGAAACTCGTCTCCTTTATTAACTGTACACTAATACAGTAACAATAATATGTAATACGTTTACACACTCACACCCCCGTACTTGGATTCCCTGTGTTGCGGGTGGCGTGGACATACACAAATATGACGTTACAAAAACCGATGACTCGAGAACAAACATTTATCTGTCACATAAATGTCTGCCCCGACCAGGAATCGAACCCAAGACCTCTCGCTCGGCAGGCAGGGTTACTACCAATTGGACTATGGAATCGTCAATTAAGTAGGTCGTCAGTAGTAGTATATTGTGTAAAAACTGAAGAACAATGCTTTAAGCCGATCAATCAAGTGTCTTGTTGCAGATGTTAAGACCAATAACACTTACAAAAGGATCTATTTATGCATATCACCTGCAAAAACAACATGTTTACTACTGATCTAACCTAAGTCTTAATTGATAAAAATTTGCATTGTCCATTTAACACAAGTGTCTGCACATTTGCAACTTCTATGTAGTTAGCTTAACTGAGTCGACGATAAGCAAATAAATAATAAAAGGCTCCACCTTTTAAGCAGGCGTCGGACGTGAGCGCGTATTGAATGCCGCAGGAGCCGAGCAGGAAGCCAACTTGCTGTAAACCGGCGTCGCGCCTCGTGAGCGGCACTTCGATCGGCACTGGCACGACGCACGCTTGCAGACACCCGTAGAACGCACACATGAAGTTTATCGGATCGTTGTTGGGATATACGAGCGCCACGCGATCGCCGGGCTTAATCGAATTGTCGCCGGTCAAGGGGCCGCCGCTGCTTGCTTTTGTTGTGAAAGTTTTATTCAACAACGCATACGATATTTTCATCGATCGGCTCAATAGTTTACCTGTTGGGAGATGTAAATCATTTCAAACTTGATGTACCTTATTCATACCGCATAAAAATTTATTATATGTAGTTCGCTCTATATGGAGTCTGTCAAAGATACGGTAAACTTCAGTAATTATATCTTAGCAATATCAGTAAAACTATAAGTCAAAAACTAAGTTACGAAACCAATAACGGACGTGCAAATGCTTACCGTAAGTAAGAGAGTTGCTCAATTTCCCATTCGGATCGAGTACCGTGGCTACGTTCGCTTTGAACGATGCGGTCCCGTATCTCTGCAGAGCCGCCTCCAGGATCCTTGGTAGGCCCGAGGGTACGACAAGCTGATCGCCCACCGCCGGAGTCATGGTACCGCCCTCGGGTTTAGGAGCGTTCGGGTCTTTGGGGTTCGCTGCTATTTCCAGTTCAATGTCGTCATCCTCGTAGAATTCGGGCAGGGGCCGGCGTTTTGGCCGCTTTAGAGTATTTAAAAGTTGCTGTATTTTGGCTGATACCTGAGGGGGTAGGAAGGAGAGGAAGCCCATGTGATATGTGGCTATTCTATGGTAGAAACGCAATTACAAAAGCATATTTAACGATTGGTTGGAGGGGCGGGGTGTCAACGACATTCTAGTATTAAGTTTTTCAAGCATTATTACTAAGTAAGGTAATGTACAAACGTTCTGCCCGTACCTTCCAGCGGCCGGTGCCAGTGCCGGTGTCTTCGGGTTGTGCGTAGCATTGCACTCGGTCGGCCACCAGAGCGCCGCCGCGCGAACGCGCACCTGATGTATGCGTCACGTCAGGCTGCACGTCTGGACCCCATCAAGTTGATCAACAGAAGTTAAAATATCATACTTATTTATTAATGGCTTTCGACGATACTTATTTACTTTTATATTCATGTTTTACTTGTCGCCGTGTTCTTGACTGGGCTAACACAAAAAGTTTAGAAGTACTTTACTTATAAATAGGTATTCAAAATAAGTCGTGCACTGTGACGAGATGAGAAAATTATTTTTATAAACAAGTATATAGTCAGGTTGAATAAACCTTAGAATATTGTAGAAAATCATCCCAGACACAATGAGCATAACAGAGGTTATGGTATAATACCGTCAATAACACTTCGTATAATACTGTATAATAACCGTATAATTAGAGAGCAGTGTTTAATATCGTTCCAACTGTGTGTATAAAACCTAAACATTGAAGCTCAGTTAGCACAGAATTCGTGCGATTTTGGTAGAAAATAACTACACTTCGTGTCAAAAAGCAATGTAACAGACTCCGTTACTTATTAGGGCACATTTTAAATCCAGCAACCCCTTTCGGTAAATGTTGAAAAGCTAACTGAAGCTTAGTTTAATAAAGTAAAATATTATACACATTTTCGTTATATAATTATAGTAATTATCTCTTCATACCGTCATGTATGAATACTTACAATGGTTAAACGATAAAATGACGTACAATCTTTGTAATTATAATTTTTTGCCTCTATAATAGTTGTATTACACAAATATCTCCCAAGCTTTATAAAGGTCAGTCCTTCGCAGACGAACACGATACAGAGACAGACAGAAATAAAAATCTATTTGGATCCTGCTATCCTGCTACAAAAGTAAAATGGAGAAAAAGAGATGTAACCAAAAAAAGAGGTTTAAAAGCCGCGTCGGCAAAGTTCAAACGGAAAAGCGAATAAGGCAATTAGAAAAATAAATTGCGTTGTATGCCCAGGGTGTTGCTTGAAATTTTAAGTTTGTTGACAAGCACAGCACAAGCATAACATTGTTTTTTTTTTATATATAATCGAACTAAACTGATTTTTATTGGTATAAAGTCATTCAGATTTTAAATTACTGAACTTGACAGTCTGTTAATTGGATTTTCAATCGTCAGCATCTATTGTTCTCGAAAACAATAAAAACTACCCGTGCAGTCTGTGTTTCATTTATACCTGAGTCAGTTGAACCTACTGCAAACAAATACGTATATATACACGTATACACTTACATGCCGGTAAATGTACTGACAGTTCGGAGAGATCTATTTCTGTTCTCTCTCTTTGTGCAAGTTTCTTCTCCCTCTCTCTTTGAAGGTTCAGCAGAGGTACGGCATGGGGGTGGCGGGGATGAGGCGCGGCAGGGCGGCGAGCAGGGGGAGAACCTAGTTCCGGCGGAGGAGGAAGCTCAGTATCGCCAGCGCAAGAATCTTCATCCGAGCTAGAGGCGGCTAAAAGTATTAAGATGCTTAGTATTTAACCAAATATGGAATTTCAACAATTATGTATATAGTCAAAGATTCGGTAAGTGTGTGACTCATTAAATAAGCCAATTGTGAATACGGTGTTGGTGGTTGAATGGACGGTCACCTGTGGCAAACATGTGCCTGTTGCTATCGTTAAAAAGCATTCCTCAAGTTATACAAGAGACCTTGGAACGGGAAAAAAACTTACAACAATCGAGCTTGCCATTAACCCCTTTAACAAATTACACTGCAAAAGCATGGCGCACCACGTCCTAATTATCAAAAAAGACCTATAAGACATAGTGGGCCGCTGGTGCAGTGAAGACGGTAGACATTAAAACTTACATAGATCATGCCTCTCTCTGTCGGGACTCTTTGCCATCATAGATGTCCTTTTAGATGGCATAGGCAGCGACGGCTTTGGCCTATTCTGCATTTCGGCAAGTGCTTGTTGCACCGCCTCTTGTCGGACTTCTGTAAACAGAAAATAACTTTAGACTTATTTATATGTTAAAATAACAGTTGTACATTACGCATGCGATTTTATTAGAAAAAAAGCTGTAAGTAGGCTAGGCGGTTTCGACGATCTGAAAAAGAATAATTAAGTTCACATTTTCATTGATTATAATTTTCGTCCAGTTTTTACTTTGCAATCTTTAATTTGTAAATGATTAGGTTTTATATTATGATGACACTGTTTGGTTTTTGTGTGCCCTATCATTTTCTTGATATTATGTTTTTTTTTGTAATATAAATATTTCAAATCGAGAATATCTATATTGTGAAAACTATTTGTTTTTCCCACTATACAGGTATTATAGGTTTGAGAAATATACCGCATATGTTACATTGGTGCTTTCACGAAACAATCAATCTATATATAAAATAAAATACACGTCGTATATCAACAATCGTCTAGACTGCAAAACTAATTTATTATTTACGACGAGTTTCCTAAGTTTCTTAATCTCAGTTCGAGGTTGAGCATCGCAATATGCTAATTTTATGTTGTGGGCAATCTATAGACATCCTCAAGCGACGTACGACAACAACCAGTACTGTTTGCACCTAATGAATAGCCGCATACATTTAAGACCAAGACGCCTAGATTAAACAGTGTCGCAACTGGTTTTTACTAAAGATTGATTTTTTTTTGTATTTACTGTCTTGTACATCATAACTTTTTAGCCTTTAAACCAAATTTTGTTTCAGGTTACATAATTACGACGCAAGAGAAATGATCGATTTAAATAAGTGTTTCTTCTCCTTGCTGATAAAACACTATTTAGAACTGGATGTAAGAAGGATAATGAAGTTCATGGCAATAGTAATAAATTACTAAATAAATAATTTATCTAAATTCCAATTTCAAAGAGTAATTACATAGGTGGTTTAGTGTTGTAATATACGATACGATTTGCATGAGAAATATTATCTACCATCTTCCACGTAAAGTTACGGCGTTACAAGTTATTAAAGAAAAAGGCATAGTATGAGATAATATTTGCATACATACTTATGTAACAATGACAGTGAATTGACTATATAACAGCCATCATGTAGTACAAGGTCCTCTATAACCCTGTAAACTAATAGAGAGGTAATTTTTTTATGATTGTTGCCGGACGGACAATCAACAAAACATTGTCGACTGTCCGTAGTCATAAACGTACGAGTAATGTACGGTAGTTATTAACAGTACAATGCAAATTAAATATGTATAAAAACGCAAAAGAAAGGCTGTAAAAAGCTGAGCTATTAATAAACCCTGAGTTACAAATACTGTAGCTGAGCCATTAAATTCTAGTAAATGTCAGCAATATACAAAATAAGGTTGCTGGATTATTAAAACTATACCAAAAAATAAGCGATGAGATTTAAGTTGAAATATAATGCTGATCACTTATTTGAATTTTCTTAAACACTGCAACAGAAATAGTTAAAAAAATTCGGAAGTAACGAAAATTAATTAATTAAGGAAAATTATTAAACTTAGACGTTGAAACTATAAATAAACCCCTTATTTAGATACGATTTTTTATAACTGTGCAGATTTGACCACTTCTCGAGACATTATGAAATATTAGCGAACTGCCCTATACGAAATAACACCTGCAATGTTTTAGGACTGGATTTTTCTCATTCTATGAATTAGAAATATATAACTTTTGTATTTATGGACGAATTGCAATGAAATGATCTTTAAATATTAAGTAATGCTTGCTACAATACATTAATTAAAACCATAACGAAATCAATTAACCTGTATCTGACAAGAGCGCTACCAAATACACGGACAAACTGCCAAAAATTCTAAAAACTATTGTTTTGGGTTCTTTTGTAATAATAATTTCATGTACATAAAGCGATCAGTTAAAATTTTAATATATTATGTACAGGTAGCAAAATTAGTCCTCGTTTTCAAAATCAATCCGAACAAATTAATTACAGACCAATCTCAATTCTGCCAATCCGCACTAGTCATGTTATTTTATTGAATCGAATGCTTAAACATTTCAACATAAATATATCATATAATAATCATACTTCCCCCTGAAACATGGCGGTCGTAGCATAAGTCATAAAGATGCTTCACTTCTAAAACATACCCAGAATTTTGTCATTACATCATTAAGAAAAGGCTCAGTTCTAAGTCCTTCTCTTTTTCTAGTTTACATTAATGATTTGTCTTACTATATTAACAATTACGTACGAGTAGTCAGAGCCCGTGTTACTTGCTGATATAAGGACTTTTCAACAATATTTAAGACGAACAGAAGTTAATTAAATTTTGACAGTTTAGAACAGGGCATGTATCACATTTGGTTTATTGTAACTAATCAAATTTTTGATTATTAAAAACAACGTGTATTTAAAAGAACATATGTATTTTATTTTGCCTATTTTAAAAGTCTTAGGTCTTACGGCAACTTGATATGAGGTAAGGAAACTAACATTGAATCAATATTTGAGTTACATAAAAGGACAACTGAACGTACATGTAAATTAAAATCTCGTGAGATTTCAAATTTTAAAGGCGTAGGTGTACTTGCTGGAGCCTCTCAATAAATTCCACAATGGTTTAACACAACACTTGAGAATAATAATTAATAAGATCAATAGATTAAAGAAAATAATTACATTACCTATTAATCTTTAAACAAATGAAAACGAATTAACTGACAGGTTTACGTAACTATAAAAATGTAGAAACAATTGTACTATTATCACACCCCACCACACACCAACACAAATGAAAAGAAACAAATTTTCATCAACATTTTTCAGCAAGATTGATCAAGACGTTTTTGAGTTATAGAAGGACGTTCAAACAGACAGACAAAAATTTTGAAAATGGTAGAATTTTTGTCAGTGTGTCATAAAACAAAAATTTATCACAAAATATGACCATAAAATTAAATATACAGACAGAGCCTACAGATTTATATAGTAGTATAGAGAGTATTCATATGAAAAATATTACTGTGTACAAGCATAAAAGTGATACATAATCACATACACGTAGACATAGTCGTCAAACAAGAAATAGGTCCGATTTAATTTAGTCTATACATATGTATATCGCATACTCAAGGTGTCTTGAATGTACTCAATGTATCTATCTTTCTAGAAAACATTTATGGAGCTCGGTGTACGTCTTTACAATAGAGGCTTAAGTTGAATGTTGAGCGTATTTTTCAAAAATTAAATGATTACATGATTTTAGATTTGCATTGGAATAGGTACATATCGTTTCTCTATACGAAAACGTGATTTGAGTTTTGCTTATGACTTAAATTTATTAAGGGGCCGTCACACACAACATTCTGCAGATTACATCTACGTACAACAAAACTAATAGGTATTATCATTCCATACATTCATAATATAACATTATTACGGCAATTAACAATAAATTATAGACTATAAATAACATTAGTTAGCAACAACAAATTATGTTATTGAGTGAAATATGATGTATTTTTAAATTCTTAAATTATTTGAGTTTACCTCACCACCAGTCACACCAATGCATATATATACATTATAAGAATAAAGGACTCTTCTCGTATTTGGGGAAACTTATATTGTACGTACTGCTATTAAACCGCAGATTGGTTAAGGGGCGCCCGACTCAAGTGTTGAAAGTTTTTATGTCATCCAAAGGACTTCAACATGAATTAAGACGGCTGTCTAATGATAACAACCAAGACAGACAGCTTAATGGGCAATGGTAAGCACGAAAGTTCTCGAGCAACTTTACCGATCAGCACCGTGTCCATATTTGCTTAAATCGGTTGATGATTTACGTTACGTTCAACACAGCTATGAGCGCCAGAAAATAATTTAAATCATATTGTTTAAGGGGTTCGAACCTATAATTGGCAATATCATGAAATGGTCGGAAATTTCATAAAAATTACTTAGAACACGTAACTGGGTGCCGAGTACCATGAGGTTGAAAGCAAACTTATCGCCTTCAATGAAACTTGAATGCATATCTGACACAGTAAAAGCCGATTGGATGTAATAATCCAATTGGATGTAATAATAAGTCAAGTCCACTAAAAGTCAGATTCCAAACCGACAAAACCAAACGTTGAAATATGTGACAAAATTTCGATTTTTTATAGTAAAATGTCATGTAATGGCCATCTTCGTGTTTCTCTATCGATCAACACGACTACATTTGCAGCCGAAAAACAGAGAACACAATAAACAAACAATGCCGAGATTTATTGCTGAAATAGACTTACTGTTTAGTGCATTTGCTTCACAAATACAAGATTGCGCTGAAAAAGCACAAAGCATGGATGTGTAAAGCCTCACTTGTAATCTTGAATCAGTAACAGAAGCTTTTAGCTTAATGCGGTGTAAATTCCCGAAATGTGCAGATCTTATTACTGGGAGATTTTCACAGTAGCATTCATCAACGAAACCAACGACAGAAATTGAAATTACCAAGCTAGGAATAATCCTAGTGGCAGTACATAGTGGCGGACGTAAGTAGGTATAATGGTCTAACATATATGAAAATCGTATTACAGAGATAAGAAATAATATATCCGATTTCGAAAATTATTTGACAATTTATCATCATTCAATTAAATTAATCATATATCATCATACTTTATAATTAAATTAAACCTCTTCGCCAATTACCTATAATATTATACCTGTTTATAAATAAAGTACAGATGATAAAAATCGCAATACAGTGAAATGTAACATCCTCCAAATGCTTTATTTGTACAGGAGATGGCTTTGAATCTCGAAACAGACTGAGGAAACCCTCTAGTTTCAAAATTTCAAATAGAAAAGCCCGGATGCATCACGTCCTAAATAAAGGCTTCCGGACGGAATGTCTATTGTGCCTGTAATTGCAGTGGCTATCTTATGTTTCCAACAAAAAATATAGGAGTACGCCTACTACTATCCATAAAAGAAAAGATAAATACACACACTATTTATTTATTTCAAAAAGCAAACTATATAAAAGATATGTAATGAATAAAATATTTTATAAGTTTTTATTTAGAACGTGAAGCTGTTTACTATAAATGACAAGTTACGAATCGACGAATAAACGCTTATTTTCCATAAAACATATTACTTGAACTAGAGATAATTTTAGTAGTTGTAATAAATGGTTAGGGCTTTGTCGGAAATACGTCACATTCTTTGCCCTTCAAATTTACGGAGGACGAAAGCTAGAGAAATTGTTTCAGTAATGTTACACATAGGTAAGTTACACATAGTATAGTAGTCGCATAGTTATTTATAAATAAGAAATTCAAGTACTCAGT
Organism: Megathymus violae; assembly: GCA_003671415.1. Lineage (NCBI taxonomy): Eukaryota > Metazoa > Arthropoda > Insecta > Lepidoptera > Hesperiidae > Megathymus > Megathymus violae. Next base: position 6,212,652 of record PDGT01000004.1, on the reverse strand, counting down.
CGTACTGTAATGGTAGGTAGACAGCGAAGGATTTTGAATAAATAATAATTTTCTGTAACTCTGTTAGAATAATTTCGCTATTATCGTTGTGACAAAATCTTTAAAAAACCTTGTTAGCAATTTCTAAGTTTTAAATGAATCATCATCATCATCATCTTGGCCGGACAACGCCCACTGCTGGGCATAGGCCTCCGCCAAGGATTTCCACAACGGCGATCCTGTGTTGCCCTCAGCCACAAAAAAATAAAAAAATGAATATAAACATTTAATTCTTATGGTTTCATCTTTGGGATGGAACATACTACAATTATTTGCATGACATAACTAGAACCTTTCATAAAAAAAAAACCTTTCGTATGCAATTTGGATTTGTTAAAAATATACATACAGGTTAACATACAACAAAATAATAAAATATTATTTATACGTATCAAAATTAACAAGTTTAAGGACATTTAATTAATTATTTACGGCTTGGAATTGTTTTTTCAATAATAATAAAGGAACTAAATTACACTTTAATGCAAGAATGTTGATATAAAGTGAAGAACATTTTATTTTCCTATGTGTTTGATAAAATCGATTAATGTGGAGCTTTCACGCATCACCCACTAATTAAAGTTAATGGCAATCACGCCAACAACCGTTGCCGCAAAAAAATTCATTTGGATAAATCAAATTAAGAAATTATCTTTCTTTAGATCTAAACATTTTTTATTTCATATCCATAATGAATTAAGCTGATACCGGTGTTATTTTTAAGAAAAAGCAAGCAACTTGTTAGGGATGGCAGAGTTCAAAGACCTAAGTTGAAATGTAATTTCTGGCAATCCTCTGTTTAAACAGTATCCACCCGTATAATAAAGATAAAAAATATTCTGGAGACCAACTAACAATGAGAACGAAAATGAAAAGAGTAGGAAAATGCGACTGAGGTTTTTACGTAAAGTTTTTCACTGCGGCTGCATTGAAGAAAAAATAACTGTTTGCGAATCAGTAAACGATTTTTTCAAACAGAATTTAATTTATCGATTTATATTGAAACAAATTTATTGGTTTATTTATTAACTGATTTCAAAAATACAATAATAATAATATCAATAATTTAGCATCTCAATTCGTTGGTATTTTTTTATGTTTGTTACTTCAGAACTTTGTTATTTTCAAGGATAACCATCTTTAAGGGTGAAAAATATTAGATGAAACCAAACAATTCACCTTCTTCAAACTAAAGTCGGTATTTTTGTTGAAATATTGATATTTATTAATTGTTATTATTATTAATATTATGTACTAAATTTATTTACATAATAATTAATCATTAAATCAATAGTAATAATAAAAACATAACGGGACCCAAATTGTAAAATAATTTGTTTCAAAATTTGGATAAAATTATGTTTTGTTATTTTTATTCATAGAAAATAAATAAAGTATATTTTGAAACTTTTATCTGTATAAATCCATCTGACCAGGTATCATGCGGAAACCACTGAGCAGATTTCAATGATATTATCATAATGGTACGATATATAACTTATTAAATACCTGACAATAATAAACATTTACACACTCACTCCCCACACTAGGATTTTTTGTATTGCAAATTCCATTGACGACTTCAAATATGGCAACACAAACATCCTTGATCAGGGAACAAACTATTCATCCGTCACATAAATGCCTACCTCAGCCGCGAATCGAAAGGCAGGATCACTTCACTACCAACTGGGGTATGAGGTCATACAAATATAACTTCTGTTACGGGTGCTATTTGGGTTTTCTAGAGCAAAGCATGAGGAAAGTGTCAATTAATAAATGTTTTTTTTTTTCATTTTATCCGTACACCAAACAAGTAACTTGTCACAGTCACAGTACGTCGAACAGTCATATGTGGGCACAAGGTGAGGTTTGCAATATTTTTAAAACTCTCTACTATTGTTTTCATGCGTAACCATGCGAATTGTAATATATATTTGTTGGGAAATCACGAAGTTAAATCAGTGGTCATTTTGAAACAATTCTTATGTCCCCAAACTAAAGTGTCCACACTCTCAATTTCATGTTGAATTTTAAAATATGTGTTAATGTCTATATTCGAGTAATGACCTTAAAAGATTTGTAAGAGCATATTTAATTGTATGCAGTAAAATAGTGCAACGAAAATTATGAGGAGAATATTCTATTCCAGTCCACAAAGTATCGTAATACCTACTATGTATTTTGAAACAGACGTTCGCTATAGAACCTGCAGGGCAACCTAGCGCCCGAACAACCTTCAGTTTCTGTCAAGTAGAATTTGCGTAACAGCTTACCGATCAATAAATCGAAAGAGAAGTGGTTTGATTGCGTTCAAATATTTCTGTATACTTGCTCTAAGAACTAATGATTTTTAGACACCTATGTAATTGTTTGCTATATTTATTAGTTATGACTCAAATATTTAAAGAGATTCAAAGGTTGAAATAAAATATAGACAGTAAAATCAATATAAAACATGAGTAATATATTATTTTACACTACTTGGTAGATGTGGCAATTAAGACTACGTACTGTTATTTGTGAGGCGCAAAAGAGTGTCAAAGACGAAACCACGAAACTACGACGTCAATGTGTAATAATGTATTGTATATAATATAAACATATCTCTTAGCAACTTTAAATTTATTTAAATTATTAAGGTCTCATCTAAATTACCCAGCCGCGCTTGCACTAGTGAATAAGCAGTTTTGGCGAATGATTCGCCGGCACAGGGCAAGGAGCGCACTGACCACTCTCCAATCACAGCCACTTGAAGCAATTCAACATTTTAGAATGTGTGTCAATCAGTTGCAATAAGCGCTTTATGGATTTACTTTATGTATAGTACAGGATGTCCTGGAATAACTTGAATTTGACTGTACGACCCTTCTGTCAATTTTTCCATTAATAATAATAACAAAATATACAATATAGATATCATTAACGGATAAATTCAACAATTATGAGACTCTGAATAGGATAACGTGTTAAAAGGTTACCTGCCTGAACCCATGTTTAAAGATTTTGTGCTGGAGTATTTTATGTTGAAATTATCATTAGTTACGTTAAAGTTAGGTATAATGTCATATATAGATTACATACATTATGTAATCCAAACAAGGCAAAACTTCACATACCTTTGAAGAAATACAAATAATTATAACGCCTATGAGCAATATTTCTGTAATTTGAACAAAATCCAACCGATTTAGTGATTGCTGTTTCTGTTTTGTTCGGAAGCTGATAGTTTCCATTGCTTAGTAACACCCAGTTTTTAACTCATCATGAAAAAATCACATAGAAAGCAAATTCAAGTGAACACCGAAAATCCTCAACAATGATGAGAAAACTAAGTAAATTTATTAATATTGTTAAGTTACGAAATTAAACTGCTTCTTTTATAAATCGGATTGATAACATAAGGATGAAAATATTATGGGGGAACTCTTAAACTTGTCACGTTTGGGTTCGTAAAATTTAAACAAAATGACACTTCTTTTATCATCATAAAATATAGTATAAAATAATTACAATAAACAAAAGAATTGAACTTGACTTGTTGTTAATATTTTTGTAAAATTTAATAACATTTATTTCACTTTGCATGTTCAATTTGTATATTATCTATAACACCGTATAAACCTATAAATACATAACCAACACACTTTAAATTTTGCACAGACTCGTGACTTCTCTGCTTTGGAAATCCAAAAGCGAGTGTGAGTGTAGATCGACACCAGTAAGTACCTACTTATGTATTACAAATTCTTTATAAGAAATATAGACTCACCCGAATGATAGCGACTCTCGTTCCGTGTTAATCGACGATTGGTCCTCCCCGGTGGAGACCGAAGCGCCGCGGCCGGTCTCACTGCGACGCGATAAAGAACGACACGGTACACCTCACCACACATACACGTACAACAATTGACGCCACGAAAATTCCAATCAAATCTGCATTTGGAATTGTAACAAAATCATTGCAACTTAAAACCAGTGAACTCTGCACATGGCGGTGTACTAGTCTGTAAATTCATGTTTGAAGAATGCCAACTATTTTTGTCACATATTACTTAAGTATTCCAATTCCAAATTCATTCACAAATTTTAATCACCAGAATTGTTTCTATAATAAATAGCACACAGTCTAATTATTAAAATATAATTAGTCCATTATGGAATAATTGTTTTCATTCAATTAATTTTGCATGGTGATTAAACTTGAACTTCATATACATACCGTCCAACACGAATGATTTGTAGGATGTTACGTTAGAAACAAAAAAAATCTACTCGCAACCACATTTTACCTCCACAGACACTTTTGTAAAATATAGTTTTAGAAATCACCGATTATAAATTATGTATAAAGTAAACTTCTCTTTAAAATAATTTAAATTTCTTTCGTATGTAAACAAACACTACATTTCTATGTATTTTCCTCACAGCAACAATCGTGACTTGCTTCAAAAATATTGTCAAGTGTATGCTTCGATTGGCGTTATACATATATATATATTTTAAATCTAGACCTCTTTCTGAGTTTCAATTTAAATACAAGCTGTCAACTGACACTTCTCATTTGATTACGAATAAAAAGTAAATGTTATTTTTTATTCGCTTTTCTTTTTTTCACCACTGACATTTCGTGATTTTCGACAATATCAATAAAATGACTGTGAAAATTGATGCCTCAAATATAGAAGTAGATGTAGTTCGTTTGGATTCGGACATTATTGAAGAACATCTGCGATCTTCTACCTCTGTATTGCAGGAAATTCTACAGGACGCAAGTAAATCTCAAAACGAACCCGGACATGCTTGTCAGCAATGCGGCAAATTCTATAAAACAGCTAGGACACTTCATTCGCATATTATGCTCAAACACCCAGAGGATAAAGAAGACGTGAAGTGTACAGAATGCGGTAAAAGCTACTCGTCATTATTGAGTCTCCAGAAACATGTGCGTTACATGCATCGATACGAACATCGATGTAAAGCTTGCTATAGAACATTTGCAACGTCTGCAATTCTAGACCGTCATAGTGTAAGTTGCCACAACAACGTCTCACCATGTCCCGTGTGCAATAAGATTTTCGACTCTAGACTTTCTCTTCGAAACCATATAAATTATAATCATCCAAGCAATGAACAAAGTTATATTCAAGGAAGAAGGCAATGCAATGTGTGCCGCCGTATATTCACTAGTTCTCGGAGTCTCATTAACCACATGGCAGCCATACACCCGGCTGGAATAAGTGATTGTAGTTTGTGCGGCCGAAGTTTTAATTCCGTGGCAGCCTTTAGAAGCCACTTCCTTTATAAACACGCCGATAACGGCGTCCGTTGTTCAAAGTGTCATAAATTATTTGCGAGCAATCGGAGTCTCTACCGACATATGAATAAGATCCACGGTGATGACCAACCAGGCTATTTGTGTGGATTATGTAAAACTTCTTTTCATAAATCAAGCGATTTGGTTCACCACGTGATTGAAGCACATGAGGTAGTGAACAATTAAAATTTGATAAGACTAATACATAGTTCATGCTAATAAAGAAATAAAGTTAAGACCTGATCTTTCTATTTATTTTAGTAATATATGGAAGTAGTCTACTCTGTGACTTATATAATTGACATTGATGCGATAACTCAAAGTATCGGAGCAAATTTTGGAGATGATTCCAAAAAAGAAAAAGATCAAATCATCAATAATGACTTAATTACTGACGTACAGTTACAAATTTATACTAATAAATAAAATTGGAATGTCTGTTTGTAATATTAAAATAACCACTTTTTACTACATGCATATGAATGTATATACGGTACATATACCAAAATAACATTTTTATAATTTTTGTCTGTCTGTTTGTTCCGGCTAATCTCTGAAACGACTGGACCAATTTTGACGGGATTTTCACTCTCAGGTAGCTGATGTAATAAGGAGTAACTTAGGAATTAGTAAAATTGCACACATACAACATACATCCAGATACAACACTAGATAACTGATAGTATCATTTAAATTTAAAATACCCTATGTACCACCAGAGATACGGTGGATCTGTATGATGTATGAAAAGCAATATAGTGATAACAAAAGTATTTATTTTAACTAGTATGGTGGTAGATTATTCAGTACATCGTCAGCAATCTGCTGTAAATAAGTAAAAGAGAAAAGGGTAAAATTTATTTCTTAAGTATCTATACGTCCTCTTACGCGACGTTTCTCGCACTAACCGCCTACACTAATTTCTTATAAAACTACTCTGTGAGACTTGTTATACTCGTACAAACTTTGCTAACAACGGATGTGATACTTTTCCCCTCATTCAAGGTATCGAGAACATTCGGGATGCACAATTTCCCAACACCTAGTGACAGGGGCTCCACAAGTTAAAATTTAGTCTACCAATAGAACCTCATAAATTTTTATGAGCCTATTAATCACCATTCCGGCAATGGATATCAGTAAGTAAAATGTTTGTGTGATTTTCGTAGATCATTAAAACTTGTATAAAACTATTTGAAAAATGAAACAAATCCAAAGCGAATTGAGATTAACAAAAATAAACCACATGCTTTTCAGTACGGTCGGACAGCTGCATGATTGTACCAGACACAGCGTTTTGTTTTTTAAAGGGATGGGACTGAAACCATGGAACAGGTCACCAGTATACACACACACGCACGCAAACTATTTCTCAGTTTTCACTCATAGAAATAAGACTGATCTTAATTATTTATGGAACATTAGTGGAGTTCAGACTACAGATTTTTCATCTGTGAACTACAGTGAGTTACAGTATAGCTTAAATGTCGGTATCCATTCGACATCCAAGTCGGTAAGGTAACTATGATTTTTCAAAGTAACGTGCTCATTAGAAATTTATTATCTGTTGCTTTGGTGAAGGAATACTGAGAATTCTCGCGAGTAAAATAATCATATTCCTGAGAACTCAACATAATATTTTCGAAAGCTTACGAAGTCTGCCAATCCGCGTCTGCACTTGGTCTAGAGTCATACGCTCAAGCTGTGAGAGTAAAGCGAAACCAGCAGTAAAACTGTTATGGGTTGTGATGAGGAGGTAATATCAACATAAGGCTATTTGTAATTCATTTTACAGTGAGGCAGGAGGTAGCATAATACCAAATAGGCCTGGAGCGTTGCAATTAATCGAATTAATAATGTGCCGTCAGCAGCCGGTAGCAAAATTATAATCTGTTTACCGATCGCGCTATTAATTTTTCACCGTTTTCCTACCTACAAGAGTCTGTTGCAAATTATTTTTGATGGAAAATGTACATAAAATAGGTTAAAATATTATTCATACGTTTTCAGCAACAAACAACAACGAAGTAGTAGAATATTAGAGAAAATATTTTTTACGTTATAAGAATGATATAGATAAATTCATTTGCGTAAATTAGGAAACTATAGTAATGCTTAGTGAAAAGAAGGAAGATATATGAGTCATTGGGCGCTTAATGTTATTAGAAAAGAAAATGAGCACTATATGTCTTCGATTCTAAGAAAATTTTGACATTGTAATAAGTTTAAAGTGTACCGATGTACAATAATGTGGTAATTGTCGCTGAATATTTATTTAATTTGAAAAGCCAGACTGCATCCTGCAATTTGGTAAATGTTAAAATTTATTATTTTACAGTTATTAACTGCTATATGATTTTTCTGTTCCAGATTTTAGCCGTCGTAATTTGCTATTTCTCAGTTTCCATCCGGCATTTGTGAACCACAACAACAAACAATAACTCTTAGCGTCAGAAAAACAATTGTGTTAAATCTAATTACAACAACAACAACAACAACAAAATCCTCTTTATTGTACACCAAAAAGTTATTTATACAAAGTTTAGATACAATATTTTAGGTACAACAGGCGGCCTTATTGCTTTATTAACGACTTCTTCCGGACAATCTATTATTACCTCACTTCTTTGGATTCCGATTTCCAAAATATATTTCATTGAATACCTAGTAGTAAATTTCTTTGACATTTTAATAACTTCGTATATAATTTTACTAAGGACATTGAAAATAAAAAAATAAATATCGTGTTAAGTTACGCCGCATCTAGGATATAATTAAAAACTGTAATTAAATTTGTTAGGATCTAGGATAAAATTAAAAACTGTAATTAAATGTGTTAGGATTAAATCCAGTTACGTTGCCACATTTAGTCACAGCTGGCTGACTACAAATCATTAATGCGCAACTGCTGGGTACAAGGACCCTTAATGAAACGTGAATTATCAGACTCGTTCTGAACAATTTATCAGTCAAATACAGCCACGTTTGTTTAACTGACTGAATTTATTAAATACGATTCAAATTTCTATCCTATATTCCGTTTCAAAAACAATTGGAGCATCGTTTTATAACAATAAATGAATAAAAAGAAGACTACACTATATTCGATTACTAGCGGCCCACCCTGGCTTCGTACGGGTGTACTTTTATTTTTAACCATTTTGAGATATATTTATTATTTTATCATTGTAAAGGACATTTTTTTTCTTATAACATATATGTACATATGCTGTGAAAATAGTCAAAATATTCAATGTTGCATATATCCGCCGCGTAAGGAACCGACCGCTTCCTATTTCATAGATATGCCCGCCCCGCACTTCGTTCCCGCTCCCTCGTCGCCTGGTCCGCCGGCTTACGCTACGGCTGCTTTGTGTGGGGCTAGACTGGTAATTGCGCGGCGGCGACGGCGGTGTTTATTTTCTTAAATTCGTAATATCTTCTGAACGGAATGTCCAATTTGAGTAATTCAAAAACTTATCTATAGATATTGAAACAGTTTTGAATATGAAATGATTTATTTTGATAAGGTTTAACACGAAGATATGGTTATCATGGTCTGATTTTGGTCAGTTTAAAAAATGTAAAAAGTGGTTATAGTGACATAACTACAATAGCTGGACACATACTATCGCGAAGTTAATTGATATTGATATTTTCTCTAATATTGTCGAATATTTTATTGTTCTATCACCAATAGTTTCCGCAGCGTATGCGATTAAGAAAATTTTTAAGCAAATTTTTTAACACTTTTGTTCACGTTACTGACGTTTTTGTAAAAATCCCTTATTTTTTCTAGAAATAAATATAGCCTATGTTAATCAGGTATAATGTAGCATTCTTATGGTGAAAGAATTCTTAACATCGATTCCGTAGTTTTTGAGTTTATTCGTTACAAACATACAAAAATACAAAGGTTCCTTCTTTATAATATTAGTACAGACTAAGCAGGAATTGAATAGGATTTAAAAACTGATTAGGTAAAGTCATTTTTATTATGTATTATTATCATAATAATTACAAACTTGGTCGCATGTTTATAAGTTTGTGGAAGAGATAACAGGGTAAAACGCGCTTTAGGTTCTAAATTCTTTATTTAAACCGTTATAATAAGCCAGTAGATACTAGGTAGGAATACGAGCTATGGTTGCCCCTGCCTGTCGTAAGAGGCGACTAAAAAGGGATGTAAAAGTTGGAGCTCAAACCGTCCAGCTTGTCCATCCCGGGTACAGCCCGACAGGAGCACCGTACTCAGAGGACTCCGATTGCGTTCCTACGGAGATCCCAGAGTCCTCTACTTAGCGCTGAGGAAGGAAGGTGCGGTAAAAGTCCAATATCCCAGGTAACCCGGCGTCGGTCCCACGACACCGGGTACCTTTTGAAGGTTTCTCCCTCGAAAACAAAACAAAAAAAAATGGATTCACCTTAAAAATCTACTGCAACTGTATTTTTTGTAGAGTTTTTACTTGTGATTTCTACTATTCCTAAACACCAAAACCCCTATGATAAATATCCGGCACATAAGAAGCTCTAGGATTTCGCACAGTGCTCCGGTGTGTATCGGAGCACTCGTAAAATTAAATGTAGGGATTTTAAATCCGCGCGTCGCTGCACAATACTTACTATGGTTTTTCAACACGCAAATTCCGTATATATCAAGTGAAGCATTCAACACCTCCGACAAATCCTTTCATATGCCTGGGTGGGGGAACAATGGCATTAGATTCTAAGTTTTACCATAATATTTTCGTTTTTAAGAGTGACAAACACTTAAATTAATTGAAGCTAGGCAGTATTAATCCCTTCGTATACTTTCATTGAGAAAAATGCCGGTTATTTATTATTTTTAACTGTAAAAGTTAACACTTTGAATTATAATATGGAGACTTTTTTTAAAAACGAATCTTATTAACATCATAAAATATATAGCACAATAATTCATTATCAATAATTCAAATAAAAAATTCATTAAACAATATTATTATGAATCACGAGTAGCTGCTCATAAGGATTCAACAGAACACAACCACATGAGACAGTGTACACATTCGAGAACAGCATTGTAAATTTGCGACTGTGTGACAATGTCGTAATCCGATCATTGAATTCGCCATTTTATAAAACGATCGACTGTTTAATGAAATAACAACTTGATGAATGATGACGAATTTTATGATTTCATTTTAATTTATGATATATTATTTCATCATAAATGTTTAACGATTTAGCGAACGTTTGGGGCTAGTAATACAAACGCCACAAACAGATTAAAGTGACAAATACGCTCATACACGCAATGTATAATTTATGCTATGGAAGGTCAGTGAGTCATTTACACTTATATATGCGAATCCGTTAAAGTTTATTTGGAGCAATCACCTCCCTGGTTCAAAAACAACTGCTGACATTTGTTCAATAATGTTCAATAATGCCAAACATCTACTTGTCAACAACGTAGCTTAAACATGAATACGAAACAGTAACAATAAATCAGAATAATGTAAAACAAATTGTAACAAAAAAGCTTTCTAAACAAACCGACTTCAAAATTTTGAAATTTGTAGTTTTTCTTTTTGAAGATGGTTATTAAAAAAATATATATTTTTCTGATTTTAGTGTGAATATTTTTTAACGTAATAGTCTGCTTAAGACCCCACTAAGTACTATCTGTCGACTCAGTGTTATCCCCTAAGTCTTCATGATTATGGGCCTCTGTTGTTTTCATCATTAGTTCATCATAATGGAATGATGAATCCTAGACGTAAACACTTCAATGTTGGCTTTTCAATGTTCCCGACAGGAAAAGCACACACCTCAAAACACGGCTGGATTATTGTAATTATCATCAGACAAGGAGGTAGTTAATGACGGACTAGTATTGCAATGCGAATGTTACCACAACATCTTTAAACACGGCTGAAATGTTGCTATATCTGTTATGAAGTTCAACTCTTTATTTTGAGGACCCATAATCAGATCCTCCCCATTTTTAAAGAGTACCGACACCAAGCCGTCTTCCATACTCTAAAAGAAAAGAAAATTTTCATAATAAACGGAGTTCCGGCAGCACATATAAAAAGAAATACAATACACACGAATGTAGAACCTCCTCCGTTTTTGTTATCGGTTAATTAAATTGAATACATAATACAATAGCATAATTTATAAGCGCTCTCGTTATCATGATATTATTAGCAAGCTACATTTAAATGGCACTGTAAGCCACAAAATCCAAGCATATGTATTGAACTGTTTGACTTATACTTATTATTTTTTTAAACGCAAGTAAAAATTCTGTCGTCATATCTTTTAAGTGGGTCGCAACATATTTCGATGCTGTCACCAAATATAACATTTATACTAAGTACAAGTTAAATGGTTGCAGTACAAAGTATACCCAGTGTGACATGGAATCTACCATTGAAACTTGCGAAGGTGGAAGTCGATATGCGATAAATAATATTGACGTTTTCACTAGAAAAATGTTCTGCATGGGAATCTCAGTTGCGCGTCATAGTGTATCGATCGGATGAGGAGAGGTGTTTGGATGTCAACGGCTGAAAACATGTATGCGGCGGAAAATACGGCACAGCACACTGTGGTCTCTGTCTACGATAATGGTCTCGAAAAGAATAGGGTCGTGTCTGCTGACGATAAGGTGTTTTTATCCGTGACTATCCACTACAGTTGCAAAGTAAGAAATTTCAATATAACGGCCGGTCAAGATAATGACCGCTAATGGTCACCCTGGAAATTGCCGAAAGCTTTAGCTTAATGGACTTAAAGGCTGCCATGCTAAGTCAAAAAGCTCAATATGGTGACTAACACGAGTCCCTTGAGATAAGCCCTATTATTATATATTACTAATTATATATATCGCTATTTATAATCATTTTACTAAAAACAATATCAATCCCTTAACACAATAGAGTGTACAATATTATTTGTTATTCCATCTTTAGCTAACACAATCAAACTGGATGGTTTGCCCACTCGAGAGCGTGCCACGCATAATTTTCTGTGTAAAAACATAGTGTGATATGAATTAATGATAAATTTATTTGAAAATCACGCTGAAATAGTAAAATGATAATTGTAAACCTCACTATTACGATTGATGCACAGACAATAATAATAATGACTGAAAATTGTAGGTAGTGAGAAAAGAGATCTCATCTGTACTCCGTGCTGTTTATTGGGTCAGAAGTGACACCGGTAGACGCCTGGCGAGGATAACTGATCAAGTGATAATGAAACAGTTATCGACCTGGGTTGAAAATTATTGATTTACTAATATCGCTATTAAAAAATAGGGATTGATGGTAGAAAGGTGAAAATGTAGAGTTCTATGTATTTTTAATGCCACATTATAAAAAAATAAAAATAAAAAATTTCGTCCAAAAAATAAAAATAAAAAAATTGGGGTGGACCACCCTTATCATTTAGGGGTATAAAAAACAGATAAAAACCTATTCTCAGACCTACTGAATATACATATAAAATTTCATCAAAATCGGTCAAGCCGTTTCGGATGAGTATGGTAACTAAAACTGTGACACGAGAACATATATATATTGATTATAATTAGTAAATGATGAATAAGTAAATACTGTTTCGGTTTACTAAACTCTCAATCAGACCTCATATACTTTTATCACTGTTTCTCAGTTTCTCACTCGACTAAAATGGATCTACGCCACCTATTAGCTCTTGAGAGGTTGGCAAACTGTGTAGCTGTCATAGTCGGTAGTTAATTATGATGGCGACGTTAAATCTAAGACTGCGGCAGGATAACAATATGACTTTCGCCCTATGGAATTTTATGTTCATACAGGTTTCTCCCATACAGGCCGGGATTCACTGTAAAACTTTGATATAAAAAAAAACATGCCATTATTTCGTGTTACAACCAGGCTACACGGCAATTTTATAACCATGACAATAGTATCACAGAAGGTGCTCTATGGAGAAGCTTTAAAGCTATCAAAGTACGTCCTGGCTGATATATAATTGTTGCGATGGAGCCATACATACTGTAAAGTGTTTAACATGTTTGATAATTTCTATGAGATTTAACTACGATCGCAATATTCTCTTCAATCTTGTCTCAATGGCCAGTGACAACTAAAACGTTTGTTAACGCGACGCAAAACACAATTACATATCACGTACTTGATCATACACTGTATAAACGGTTTCCACAGCGCGGTGTGACGCCGCAGCTCGGCGTTCCGATGTATACATATGTGGTAGTAGTTTATGCGTGTATCTAGTAGTATATGGGAGTTTACACAATCAACACGCCGTTTTCATAACTGCGCGCAGTTGTCACATTGGTAATTGTGTAACGGGTTGCTTACTACACGATGCAAATCGCCATAATGCGGGTAGAGTGTGACGTTTTGAAATTAATACGAATCTTAGTTAACTATATGTTTATATAGATAGTATGATTGTCTAAGGAATAAGGTAACTACAATGACAGTCGACTTAATCATTGTTATAAATAACACAGCTAGTAATGTGATACTTTCATGAAATCACAGTAACATAATAGAGTATCTGTCTATAACGACGTGAATAGACTATTTAGCTCATAAATGTACTATGATAACGAAGATAAAAAAAAAGTGACGTAAAATATATTTTGCCTAAATAATATGGGAAAAGTTTTGGTGCTTAAACAGTAGACAATCTTCAAAAAAGATTGTTTGGTAGCCGCAGAACTTTGTTACCAACGCTTAAAAAAATTCTTTCACACATGTCTAGGTATAATCATCAACTGAAAAATTTATTCGATTCATATGATGCATTTTGTAAAAGTATTTTCATTTCTAATTAATAATAAAATTAAATTATTTTAAATATATACTGGCATTGGGTCATCAAGATATTGTAATGTACCAAATTTAAACTTTATCCGTACATTCTGAGCATTTAGCATTTAAGATAATTATATCTGACAGACGAACAGATAGACACGCAGATGATCCTGTAAGGGCATCTTTTTTAGAAATTATATATTATTAAAATGACCCTCGTTCGAATAACGAGGCTATCACTGCTTGCAATTAAAAAATACAACAATTTAATAAGTTAAATTATATATTAACCTAAATAGCTCTAAAAAAATTTAAAATAAGGACCTCAACCGAGCGAACTAAAAACTTAAATATATTATTTTAGTGTATTCCCAATATTTGCTTGTATATAGATCTTATAACATCGATAGAAATTTTACCTTACTGTAAGTAACAAACGCAAACGTAAATATATATTTTTTATTTACGTTAAATGCTTTCATTAAGTTTAATAATTTACCAAAAAAAAAGTGACTTCAAATTATCCTTCGAAAATGTCAGCTTCATATACCAAAGTCCAAGGAATACTATAATAATATATGTAATAATATAATATACTTTTTTCCGCCTCTCTCTCAAGACTAGGATAGTGCCCAAATCCTGGAAGCTTGGAAACGTACCACCCTTACCCAAAAAAGGTAGTCGTGCCGACCCCAATAACTGTCGACCGATTTCAATTACCTCTATACTCTGTAAGATTATGGAACGTACATTGAATTCGCGTCTCATGGCATACCTAGAACAAAACGATCTCTTCAGCGACTGACAGTACGGATTTCGCCGAAACCGGTCGACTGGGGACCTTCAAGCGCATGCCACTCACACACACACACATTTGTGGGGCGAGGCCCTCGAAAAAGAGGGGAGGCGCTCGCCGTATCCCTCGATGTCTCGAAGGCCTTCGACAAGATCTGCACGCTAGCCTGTTAAGCAAGCTTCCAGCGCATAGTATTTCCTCTGGTCTTATCGTTTGAATAAAGAACTTTCTGAGCGAACGGTTTCAATATTTTATTGAATCATTAAAATCTGACTGATGTTAATGTACCATGATTCAGTAGGCGACACCATCTAGATTATTAGAATCTTTAATTTAACATAACTTTTAATCAAACATTACCTAAGTCAAATTAGTACGTGTTTAAGATTTGTAAGATAAATAGAAAATGATAGAATCTTACGTATCCGAGCTACACAGGGCAACAACGGATGAGCCTTATAAAATTACACCTTTCCCATTGCACCCCGTGAACCGAGCTCTACGTAGGTCACTCACTGGGTTAAGTTTTGACATGCTCGAAATTTAAAAATAGAACGCGTTTGTAGTTTTCAAAATAACACCAATTTTCAAAAAACAAATTTGCTGATAAATAATAATCTAATCATTTTGCTGCAATGTTTCCCGCACTTTTTATGTAAAACGATGGAACTTAAATGCGAAAATTTGAGAACTATAATGTTATAAAACTTTAAATTTGGTTTAACTGAGCAATCAAGTTCACAACGGTTACAATTAGCCTTAAGAGATTTGGCCCCATTTCTAGCAACAATTTTTAACAATATTTTTAAGGTTTTTTTTATTTCTTTAATAGGGGTAAAATCAAGTTTAAAAATGACCAACGATGCAGATCCCCGCAAACAGCAGTAATTCCATAAAATGCACTACAAAAATGTTGCTGTGACAAAACCCACGAATCACATACACGAACATCGAGAAGATCGTAGACAATAGTTCGGGGAGCGTTGATACCATCCTACATTAACTATTTGGAGTGAGGAAGCTTTGTTGTCGTTAGATCCCTTTTCATAAGCTTTCCATAAGCAAAAAACAGACTCGCCTGTAGTTTCCATTTTTTTTTCCAATAGTGAAAGAAAAATAAAGGAAAGATTTTCGAGAGCAAAAGAAGCTGTAGCTACGAAGTAGCATTTTCTGTACTGTCGGATAAACACTGATGTGTGTTTTTAAAATTGGTACAATCAAACGGAATTTGTATAAAGCATGAAAGGGAGTATTTTGAAAAGGTGTTAACTCATCAATAGTAATATAATATGTTGAATTCCTTTTGTGTATCTCAAAATTTATCGAGTCAACATATTAAATAAACGATATAAAAGACACCATATGAAATAAAAACATGTCAACTGAGATGAAAGAAATTAAATAAACAATTTTTTGTTAATAAATGCATAACCATATATTGTGACGACTCCAAACAAGTCCAAATCTCGTTTTGCTCAGATTTTCATATCCTCACACATCCTAAAATATTATGAAAGAAGATATGTGAAAGCGAAGGTTAATAAATGCAACAATTTAGTCTCCGACGGAAACGCCAAACCTATGTCATGGCTGGAATGGGTGCAGCGGCGAAGTGAATTACTTTATTGGAATATCTAAAAGGATATTGAATGAAAATCTCAAGTATTGTTAAGACAATTTGTATAGGTAATAGAGGAAATTGAAGTCGGATGAATCTACTCATACGATTGGACAGTGAATAACACCAAGTGTGTTACTAACAGCCGCCCTAGTATTAGTTCGCATTTCAGTACGGATTTTTCTACATATTTAAGCATTTTCATAAACCTTCAATACTTTTTAAATTAACATTTCATATAATCGTAAATTTGGTTATACCATAAATGATTTTTTATTTTCGCTAAGGCGAGATAACACACACACAGGATGCAGTTTGTTGTTATATGTAAAAAATATTTGTTGTGGGTGGGTTTAATTTATAAAATTTGCCGAATTATATTATATTGCTTAGTAATTAAAATAAAAACTCAACACTGATGAAAAATTTAGTAATATTGAAAACTAACCTTAAGTTAGAACAGCCCCGTAGCTATAGAAATTTAACTAGCCTTATAGCATAAGTTATGAGTGTAACTATTATCATGTTTCACCACAATAGTAATAACAGCCACAAACGTTACTTGTACAGTTTGAGTTATAGTACTGCTCTGCAGCATAATACTGTTTTACCATTTTAGGTGTTGATTTCTCAAAAAATTCGTGTAGTACTAGACTAGGGTCGTCTTAAAACAAAACTTCGATGAAAAATTACCCATTCATGGATAGGTCTAATTGTTCAGATACTTATTTGCTTTCACATTAGTTAATAAGTTTATCTGATTTACCTCTTCTGATAACAGGTGTAGTGTTTCTGGAGATTACCCTTCGCATATACACCAAAGCACAAGATCTGCCCTATTAATAAACTTAGGATAGATTTAACAAGTCTTATAATACCTAAAAGTGACAAAAAGGCATAATAATATTTTAATTCGGGTATTATTTGTAAACATAATTTGACGTATGATTATGTATCTCGAAGCGCATAAGCTCCAAAGTCGATACGTGATTTGAAATAGAAGTGTTCAAAAAATGTCTGAAAATACAACTCATAGGCAAAAGTTATACATATACCTAGTGTGAAACGACCACTTCTGTTGTCAGTTCCTGTCAGGTTATGTGCGTATATAGTTTGTTTTAAAGAAATGCAAAGAAATCTAATAACGCAAACTAAAATGGTAGTAAAAAAATGTCCTACAAGTAATATCCCTACCAATAAATGAATTTGATATATGAATCATACGAGTATATCACTACACAGAAAGGTGCGTATTATATAAATCTAAAGTCTACATTGAATGAAACTAGTAAATGAAATGGTTTCATAGAGGAAATTGAACTTTAGTAAATTCCACCGTGACTAGAACTGCAAGTGCATTAATGTCATATTTTTAATCATATCTAAAATGACATTGGATAACAATGAGAAGTAAGTACTGTTAAGAGAACTTGTTTAGTACGGAAAATTGTAGATTGGATTCCATTCATGGCATTGTACCTCGAAGAGACGGTTAAGTTAAGGTTCTGCGGACTTGGCTAAACATCAAGTATTTACAACGACTGCAACGCAAATTCACAAAGTAAATTTTGGCCTTCTACCTTTTTTATTTTTCCTATTGTGACGTAAGGATATTAAATTATCTACGACATATTTTAGTATGAGCCGAGGTATTAAATATTGATAAAACGACTGCAATTCGGAATGACAAAACTAATTTAGCTTCCTTAAATTTTCCAATTTGTCTTGTACCAATATATTTTTCTAAAAATAAGGAACAAGCTGTTTATTTTCTAGAATTGTATTTTACTATATGACATTAATAGCAGGTGTAAGGTTGACATTCAGATAACTTAAATCTTTTTTGTTTTTTATATAATTGCCATAAATATTATGCCCGATGGCTATATTTTTGGCTAATTTTACACAGGAAAATACTCAGAGATTCACTTCGTATTTAGCGATTTTAAAAACCAGTGTGTATTAGAAAATCGTACCTTACATCAAATGTTAGGCCTAGTAGGAATTTAGTTTAAGCTAGCTTTTAATGCTTATTTCATTAAAACGTAACTACTTTCCTCTGATACACCTAAACGATACTCACAATCTTTGGAGGGTTGGTTGGTTTGTCAGGTTGGTAGTCTTCGTGACCTTCTAAGCTCTTAGCCTCAAACATCGTTAATGGATTTCTACAGCATGCATTATATATATACATTGTAATTGCCTGTCTCCATTACAAACATTGGTATGATCTAACAGTGTGTCAAGGTCATATGAAAGCTGCACGTGGTCACTGCAATAATAACTACATTACGGTATTAAATTACTACTCCCTTATCAAATGACCCATTGTATAGGAACACAATTATAGAATAGGCAATGTCATACTAATTATTCCCACATCTGACTAACGAATATGTTTCATTTCATAGCAATATTTTAATCGTTATGAATGACAAAAATACGAACACTACCAGGGATAGTACCGAACCTATTAAATTAATATTGCCCCAAAAATCTCAGCAAATTTGAGTTTCCTTTCATTTTAAATTGGATGTTATAGAATAAGGATAATCAGCAGGGTTTGTTATGGGAATATACGTTAAAAATATTTTTAATACATTTGGTCAAAAAGTAAACTTTTCCTTCTGTGTTTAGTTTACGGAAAAATATTCTTTTCCGCACTAATGCTTTTTGTTTTCCTCCTGCATAGGTATAACCTCCAAATGCATGCATAATGAACCAAATGAATGGTTCTTAATCAAAAAGTTTTCTGTACAACATTTTGATAAAATTTAAAATAAAACTATTTTTTTAATTTATACGTATATTAGAAATAAATAAATGACGGAACTAAAATAATGTAGATAAATTATTGTCATTGAATGTGCTGAAAGCATAGAAACCGTTACCCTGCTATGTCCACTAAAAAGAAAAGAAACTTACTCCCGAGAAATTACATTTCTGCATATTTATGATTGAAATTTTAAATAATGTTCTATTAAAAACGTCGTTCGATACACGTGTGGAATTGTCATTTCCATAATTTCCGCACTTGTAATGTACTATATTAAATGTGTATTTTTGGTATATCACATGGAAAAATAAACGATTAAAGGATAACACGTTTTCATAGTGACATATGACGTCAAATTGACGCACAATCTGGCGTTAGCTTCCACTTTTCAGGCTTATATGTAACTGTGGCTTGCAGTATTTGTGTTACAGGAATGCCTAAAGCCTTTTCAATTTATATGCGAAATAAAGGAAGAGAAAAATCATATTGTCAGATCATTTTGATCTTATAATCACATGTCAACACCTGTCGCCATTTTCTTTATTACCTATCAGTTTAAGTTTAGTTCATGGGAGTAATAAATGGTTTTGAATTTCAAATATCATTAATAGGATATATTGTCATAGGATATAATATATACTTTGTAGTACCTACACGGTAAATTGGTTTAGCGTCACAATTCACTCAATGGATAGCATAAATTATAGGTTTTTGCCAATTTTCTCCTTTTTGGACAGGTAAAATTGTGAATTATGAATTGTAAAGCAATATTAAAATAAAACTTTATAAGTGCAGTATGCGGATCGATGTCCCAGTATATTATAATAGAATTCACATGACACTATGCTTTCCTATGCAATCCTTGAACTTTGTTCATACTTAAGTAGATTTTTGATGGAATGCAATTCGAAATAAAATTCATTGACTAAGTAGATTTTCTCGTTCTGTTTCTTTTGATCAATGTTAAACAAAAATACCTTTTTTATATGAAAAACCGGCAACGAGCAGACGAGCCATCTGATGGTAAGTGGTTACCGTCGCCCATGAACATGAGTAACACCAAAAGTGTTATCAGCCGAGAAAGAACAAAGAAAGAAAGAAAGTACTGAATTCAAGCCCCCAGCCGGAACACGACGGGTAGTTTGGCGGCTGACTCAAGCAGAAGGGTGGTAGCTAGGACGGCAGACTTCACGGAAAGATAATAAGCCAGTAATGACTTTATAATTATATATATCTATACATATAATAAAATTCAAACTGATCGCTTTCTGTACATTAAGGATATATGAGAAAAACTACTAATTAGGGGCCTTTATTAATGCAATAGAACCCAAAACAATAGTTATTTAACAATATTTTTTGTCTGTCTATACGTGCGTTTGTTCGCGCTAATCTCAGAAACGACTAATTTGATGTCGTTACAGTTTTCCCTAATGTATTGCAGTAGGCGTCACTTAAAATTTACAATTCGTTTCATTTCAATCGGTTCATAAATAAAAAAAGTTACAAAAATATATTTGTATATATCTAATTCACAGAACGTGAAAAACCCAATCGTAAAAATTCTTTTAAAAAAACTGTTTCAGATAAACAGTTTTTTTTTATTGTTTTAAAAAAACTGCTTATCTGCATTGGCAGATGCTATTTCTAAGCGTAAGGTAGTTTATCTGAAGCGAAGCGAGGGCAGTTTGCTGGTTACATATACAAAGTGTGGAAAGTTGTTACAGAGAGGATAATAAACATATACTCAGTCAAAATATATTTTGCAACGGTGAACTATGGTAATACAATATCTACTTGACATTATTGAAATTTCTACGCAAAAGAAGTTGCGGGCGTTTACTAGTTAATAATATAATCCTTACGCGAAAGCCTACCACCAAGCAAGATGGCTTCTGTCACCTCTTACGATATCCTGTTCTGCCAGCATGGGTTTGGGGACAGAATTCTAGGCCTCCCCAATACGGCTACTTTCGGTAAATTTCGTATTCAGGCCTATCTAATAAACTATACTTACGTGTAAGTGTTGCAAAAGCGATGTATTGAATTTAGAATTGTAAAATTATATCACGGGAACAAAGCGCAGTCTGCAATTAAAACTCATTTATCGCGTAAAGTTCGCCGTCCATTGCTCTGTGCGCTCAAAAATCAACCTGACAGGTATTTAGTATGAGTCCATCTTTTTATAATTTAATAACATATTCATAACATGTGGGTGTTTGTAACAAATAATAAGTTTAACAACCTACGTTGAACGTCTGTCTGTCAATTAATTATTTATTATGAAAGTATCATGAGCCAATTGACTTTATTGTCGTCGAAATAACTTTCCCATTTTGTTATTGGCGGGTGTAACCGCCGGCTAGTCTGAGCAAGGTTTATTTACTCACAAGTGTGGTGATGTTGTGATTACTTTAACCTTCGAACTATTATCACGTATAAAATTTGTACATGTTGCGACACTAAAAATGTAGTTTATGTATTGCGGAAACAGTAAACAATAACTCTATCGTCAGAAAGCAGGACATTAGATGCTTAGTTTTATTCAGAATTCATTGTTTATATACAACAAGTCAACAAACCAAAATATTAATATTTTACAAACTTTCATTTATGTGGTTTGTTTTCAATTCATATACTAGTTAAACTTTTCAAGAGTGCTGCTAAACTACCAATGATTTATCTACTCAAGGTGTAGTCTGCAATGTGCGATACATTTCCTTCTTAGTTCGAAACGGTAGCGTATTCTATTGCATTGGGCAGGATGTCAACGCACTAGTGGTTGAAGCCATAGGAATTAGTTTAAATTAAGGGTTAAAATAGTCCCTCAATTCTGACAAATTGAAACATTTATTACCACCTGCGTGAACTTATTTTAAATTTCATTAAAAATACTTTGAAGTATATTTACCTCTGAACTGATCAAAGCATATGAAAAACACTGGTTATTTTATAGAAGCACATTTCGCACCTTTAGAATGAAAGTGACTTAAATCAAAATTCCTGAAATTCCAGATTTTACTATAAATTTACTTAAAAAAGCCGACTCTAAAACCCCATAGTGAAAAAAAGCCCGAATTATGAGTGAGAAAGGGAAAAAGGGAAAACATCATACATCAGTCTCTTTAAATTTACTGAAGACCATACATTTTTGAAAACTTTCTTCATTTCCCATAAATTGCAATTTTTGAGTTAAGTCCCTTTCTTTCAAAGGGTGCGATTTTGACCCTGATTACCTCTCATTTAAAGAAAGCAAAAAGATCGTAACGTCAAAAGTGCATATTATATTACATTAATAGTAAGACAGTACCGACGGGGGCGCGTCTGAGTGAAATTAATAAGGGCTTATAAAGCTCGCTCTAGGCAATTTCAATAGACCATTTCAAATAGTAATAAACCCTTACACATGATTACTATACGCTTCTTTTATCCACCAAATAACATTAGAGTTACGCCTTATTATTAATACTACAGTGTAAAGGTATAATACGAGTTCAACAAACAATTATCTAAAATCATAACAACGCTGCAAAATAAACGTAAAAAAAATAATATTTATTTATTATTATTTATTTCATAGTATAATAAACATAGTTAAAATGTTTTACCAAAAACCTCTATGCTAAGTTTCAAATGTATAAACCGTATGGCACAAAACAGTCAATTAATTACAAATCCATCAGATCATCTTCTTTTATGATCGCGCTTCCAAACTATGCTCCATATTTTGTCATCATTGGGTATGACCGAAGCTGCATTAAAAGGAAACTGAGTACCAAACAGATCCCGCTTAAGATATTAATATAATCTTCGTCTCTTGTAAGTATGACGACTAATGGTATTTAATATATTATCATTCACTAATTAATTAACTAACGATCGATTCGTATACAACGCTTACTTATGTACCTAATATTTCTTAATATTACTTGATAATTATTATCAGGTATTTTTTAAATTCTCGGTAGTAGGATATGAAACGTTTACATTTTTACCTTTTATTTTCTTAATAATCAGGCAACATTAATTAATAATGTGCGTGTGCTGCATTGTTTCATCTTGGCTGTAACTGTGTACGTTAAAAATCGATTTTATAATTCCACACTGCAGATTCACTCTGGCCTATTTAGCTTGGGTGCAAAATAGCATGCATCTATCTACTCGTACGAATATAAAACTACTACTGTTATTGGTGCAAAATACAAAATACCATTCAATCAAAGGAAATAGATACTGAAAAAAAACCTTACAAAATACAATACTGGGACACACACACATATATATAGTAAATACTATATATATAGTGTAGTAAAACGTAACCTCGCTTCGGATAAGAGGTTTTTCATTGCTGTGTAAATAAAAAGTAAGGAACAACTGGAACATCAATACATCAAAAGTCATGCCAGAGTGACTAAGTGTAACGCAAATAGATAAAAAAATATCTACAATCTACAAAAGGTATAAAATAAAAGAGTATACAATAACTACGTGACTCAATCGCATAAAAGGTTGAAAGGGACTCGTCGGATTGGTAGCTGCCACTTTTTGTGTATGCACATATAGGTCAAGTACTGTAGTATCGTATAATGTTAATCAATTGTGTAACATGTTGTGTGCATGAAACCTTGCTTACCACAGGTATCTTAGTACTTTTTTAGTTTACGCCATGTAATCAGCTCTAGCACTCAAATAAAATGTGTTGTTGTTAATACAATAAATAAATTTGCATAACCGCAATACACATATATTTAGATCCACATAGACAGATGTAAAATCAATACACATATATTTAGATCCACATAGACAGATGTAAAATGCAAGACCGTACCGCTATATCTCAGTTGAATCTGGTTGATATGTCACCGTCCAACTGATGGGTAGATGCAGAGAAAACAGCGATGTCACGCTGGCTTGCGTTTCATTGACCATGACATGGTTTATTGCACACAATGCTTATCAACTGAAGTTAACTTTTGCTTTTGCTAATATTCGAAAACAAATCTGTACACGCGATTAGATTTTAATAGATAAATAACAATTTTAAATCTTTACATAATTGTACTATTCTATTATTACTATATTAATTATTTTGTTATTCTTATCCTTGTTTTGCAAATGCCTCGACGAAGTATCGAGTGGCTAAAACATTGTGTATATAGTCTTGGCTTTAGTTATCTGTATTTTAGTTATTTAGTTATTAAGTAAAATGGCGGAACTATTAGAACACTACATGCATGCAATTTACATTTTTACTGTATTAGCGCGTATAATACAATAGGCCTAGTTTTTTTTTTTAATAAATATCCTAAAAGAAAAACCACTTCGAAGAATAGACTTTTTGATAATATTAATCTAGTTTAAGTTGTATTTTCCAACTTTCAATGCCTACATTCACATTAACTTGTTTTATTGCAATAAAATGTTATTGAGATTTCACTTGAGACGTGCAACATAAAATTAATAAAAAAATATTCAAATAATGAAGTTAACTCAAATACGGACCTATTATTTATTATAGTATTTTTTGTATTTAGATATTAATATTTGACATTTTTGATGGTTAAAAACGGTATAGTAAAAAATAAAGTTCAAAGAAAATATAATGAATTGGTTTTAACACACTTTCAATGAACAAGCACTAAATCAAAATGTTTCCTTTAGAAATAACTGCGCATTAGGATAATTACTACACTCGACAGCAATAAATTGAAATAACTTCACCGCGGGTTGCCCAAGACTATTTTTTACAATTTCTACGCAATTAACAGTGGACAGTGGTACATCATTCGTTGGCTTTCAATTTCGTTCACAGTTTGCAGATCACAAAACAGCAAGTGCAAAAATCACAGCGACCATGTTCTTTACTAATAAACAACTACCAGGAAAATATTAGACGATCTCGTCTGGAAGTGTATTATTTAGAGGCTTTGAATTTTCTTTTTCTAAAATATAAACTTCTCAGCAGGTTTCAACCTTTACCATAAACCTGATATAACTATATTAAACGGTTGCGGATCGCAGTAATAGGTACGTTATTTTTATTCCTGAGCAAAGGGATCAAATTTTAAAAGTACAAAATATCAGGGATGTTATGGAGCTCCGTATCCGAAACCGAAATTATCGGATATCCGAAATAAAAATTTATTCGAAACCGTAGCCGAATCTGATAAAAAAGTATCGATTAATTTCAGATAGAGGCATAGTCTAAATTAAACACTATGACAGGTTTTCGCTGTCTGAGCCAATACACTAACCGCGTGGCTTTCAACGGCTTGCTTTAAATGTGGCTTTAAACGTTTTTATTATTTAAGTTTTAAAGTTTTTATTCCGTCATTATAATAACAAAAAATACCAAGAAAAATGAAACTGTTACCTTGTAAATACAATTATATTTTTTTACAAATCCTAAATCATCTACTATCCGTAGGTAGTTACATTCAGATAATCCGAAATAATTTCATATGCGTAACCGTAACCGTAACCGAAACCTGTTTAATATTATTCATATATCCGTATCCATATTCGAAATTTCATATCCATAACATCCCTACAAAATATTCACGATATTTGTTTTGGATTCAAAAAAAGCAATACAACTATTTACATAATTTTAATTTTATTATTTTGACTTAAGCTCGTTAAAATTCCATATTAAAATATTTATAATGCAGCCATCTGATATGAGTCAAACGACACCTACAAATAATCTTCTTTAAGCTACTGTTATGATAACATAATATTGTTTACAATTTTTCAAAGTAACAATGGCATTACGGTATAAATTCTCGTATGCAATTGTTTAAAAGGTAACCGTTGTACAGTCTATAGCACACCCGCATAAATCCTCTTCCGTACAGACGGGAAAAACCACACCGGTACTATAATACATAGACATTAGCAATATAATAACACATTTAATTTTCTGATAGTAATTGAGTACAAGAACTAAACAATAATACTTAATTAATAATACACCTTACTAAAAAATCACTGATAACGTAATGCGGACAAAGTTTACACGTATCAACAACGGCTCAAAATACATACTGCTTGATAACATTGCGATTTGGTCAATTTACAACATAATTATGCCAAGTCACAGGTCCGTTACACAACGTCCCACTGTTATACAAAATGTCAAATGAAAACAACTCGACTCGGATGACGCCTGCCGAGACTCATAATGTAAATATAGAGACCACGCGTGTAATATTTATTTAACTTACACAAAATACAATAATTTGTTACCTACGAAACCTAAATATTCTTTGGTTAATCACTTGCACATCGTTATGATATACAATGTTTATATTTTATATTTATGACCTCTGAGTCATCTCATATATATTTGTATAATAAGAAATATCAGTAGATAGTCATTCATTTACTACAGTCAAATTGAAACAATTCCGTCGTTTCTGTGTACTCTAATATTATGTAAATTATTATTATTATTAATACTATTATTATTATTCTTGTTATACACATACATATGTTGTTTCTCCTCGAGAGGGTAAATTTTGAACTCTTGTGCGGGCCCTAGCCAAGCACAAGAGTCGATGTGGTGATGTCCGTAGATAAGAATTTCCTAACAATGCGACATGTATTAGGTATGACAGCTTTCTGTCAGATGATGTATGTAAAGCGAATGAATATCTAAGAGTTTTAGACTTGTGTGTAGTGTGTAAGGGATGACTCCGGTAGTGGATAAAACAATAGGTATGGTTTTTACTGTTTTCACCTTCCACTTTGTTTCAAGTTCGATAGCTAGATCTGTGTACTTGTTAAGTTTTTCATTGCGTGTTGTGGAAAGGTTATGAGTGTTAGGAATGGGTATGTCTATTAAATATACTATTTGGTTCCTTTTGTCGTGAAGGGTGATGTCTGGGCGGTTGTAATGAATTGTTTTGTCTGTGAGTATGGTTCTGTTCCAATACAGTTTATAATACGATGTGTCTAGTACAGTCTGAGGGGTGTATTTGTGGTATGGTATTTTTTCTTGTACGAGTTTGTATTTGAATGCAAGGCTTTGATGGATGATTTTTGCCACTTGATCATGCCGGTGTTTGTAATCCGTTTGCACATTTGCTCTACATGCACCTGTTATATGTTGGATTGTTTCTGGTGAAGCTTTACATCTTCGGCAAGAATCATCAGATGAATTTGGCAACTTCATTATATGTTTTTTATAGTTTTTCAATTACTTGGTCCTGTATTGCCAGCATGAATCCTTCCGTTTCGGGGAATAATTCTCCACGCTTGAGCCATTCGTTCGATGCTATTTTATCGACGTTGGTTTGGTTGGTTAGGTTGGTTTTGGCGTTATGTAACATGGATGATTGAGCTTTAGTGTGGAAATAGGTGCGCAAGTTTGTAATTTGTTTATTATGTAAATTTGAGATATCTATTAGATCTCTACCTCCATCGTTTCGAGGCAAAGTCATTCTTAAAATTGACGATCTAGGGTGATGTTTTCTATGTCGAGTCATTGTGGTATTGATAATTCTTTGTAAGGTTTTTAATTCTGTTTTATTCCACTTAATAATACCAAAAAAATATGTTAAAGTAGGGACTGCGTATGTATTAAGTGCTTTAAAAGTATTTTTAGAATACAATGGACTTTTCAATATAGATGTTAATCTGTATTTGAATTGTTTAGTCAATGAATTTTTTATGTCTTTATGTAGTATTTGTTGTGCCTGATTGTAGCCCAAGTACTTATATGTTTCACCCTCAGTTAAAGACATCACTTTTTCCCCAGTAAGCATGGAATATTGGTGTTCGTAATGTCGTCCAGCTTTTGTTGAGTTTATTTTACATTTGTCGATTCCGAACTCCATACAAATGTCCCGTGAGAAAATTTCAGTAAATTGAACTAATTGTTGCAACTGCTCTTCGGTGGAGGCATAAAGTTTTATGTCATCCATGTATAAAAGATGGTTTATTTTACGTACTGAACTGTCAGTCTGTAAGTCAGTGGTCACTTTATAATCTAAATTATATCCTGAATTTGATGAATTTAACAAGTTGGAGAGTGGATTCAGTGCAAAGCAGAACCAGAGAGGGCTCAAAGCATCTCCCTGGAAAATACCTCGTCGTATTTTAATGGCATCTTATCATTATTATTATTATTATTATTTATGTACATACTAGTCGTGTGCATCACGGCCCGGCATTGTGTGAAACGTTAATAAATTGAAAGAGAAACACCTAATACTACTTAACTTTTAGAAAATATCAAATACAAATACAAAATACAAATTGATTTGCTCTGTTTGTCCACGTGAAATGTAATACGAATACTCTTCATCATTTCCAACTTCAAAATTGTTCTACATTTACGTTAAAGTGGTTATAGGCAATTTAATTATTTATACATAACACGACATAGTGTGGGGATTCTTAACTGTATCGTCAATACAATGGCTATAGTTACTATAAAGAACCACTCAAAAATTCCCCTAAACAACAGTCAACTCCAAGATTCTAGTGACCTGTAATGATTTCTTAAACATTTTTCTTACACTTTGAAAGTTATTTTTGAAAGCGGGCTAGATATATATTAAAGACGTGCGTTGCAAATAATGATGGAAAGCTTGCCATTAAACAATCGAGACTCATCTATTATTCTAGCCCACTGGAGTTTCGGTACAACGTATGAGACTACACACTGTAGGTAAAAAGCAGTCGTATGCTGTGATCGGCTAATACTATTACAGCTAACCTCGTAAATGGCTCTTTTCCAAAACGCACATAATATGAAAGGCTCACACGGTTTAATGACGAACGTGTCAAAAAACGAAATCAAATTAATCACGTTTCACTAGTAAGTGACTACTTACATTTATTTAACATTCTGAAATATTTTTGAGTTTCTAGACGCATATTGTGGACATTGGCAGCGACTATGTCTCATTATAAACAAGCTATGTTATAACGGTGAGCTATAAAATGTTTAGACGGTATAGAAGGACAAAATGTAAAAGCTATATTAGCAATCCAACTATAAGTAGAATAAAAAGGATCACTAACAATGGCCCTCAATTCAGGTCGTTGAGAAGTGCTACCTATTGCATTGTTCAACAGGAACGATAATGCTGCACGAGTCTAGCTTATATTTAACAAAGGACAAACATTTGCGAATACGCATTGCCTACGATAACAGTGAGACAATCAGTCCGCGGTAAGCAAGCAAAAATTATGCAAATAAAATGCTCTTAAATTTCTTTTAATATTAACCATTTACTGAATAACTAAAGTAAATATTTCAACTCATACTTGTATATAACAGTAATTGTACAGCACGATATCGTATTATTTTATTTTATCTTTATTCTGTTAACTTTGTTTACCCCTACTAGAAAGTAGGCAACAATTTTTACATTAGTGGAATGGTGTAATACGTATTTACGCACATGTTGATGACTAGTCCACATTTTTTAAAGGTTGAATAGCCCCAAATTTTATTATAAAACAACTTTACAATGTCGAACTATTACATTATATCTATGAAAAAAAATATTTCAGAATACACATCACAATAATAAAATACTTAGGAAAATGTCACGCCATGCTTATAAGGAGCTAAAGAATATATTTGTTTTTTATCGGATTATTAAAAGCAAGTGAAAATTTGTCGTTCCCTTGCTAAAGAAAACATGAACATAGAAAAGAAGAACCCTTCAAAGAGCAAATCATCAACGGATGTATGTTCTCTGTATTAAATTTTATTCTAGGAAACTGAAGTTTCATGGCCGTTTATAAGAAAACATGAAATATTTATGATAGATCACAGGTAAGTTTCGTCGGGATATGAGATAAACACTTTTCATTACTATAAAACGGAGGAATTTAGGATTGTGTGTATGTGTGTGTGTGTGTGTGTGTGTGTGGCAGCTACCAATTACGATGTCCTCTTTGATACCTGAATGGTATCGCTTCTCATTGTGCGTGACGCGACGGTGAGTCCGGCGATTTCTCGTATGTTGGCGGCTGACCGCGCCTTCGCCTCGCACTCCTCGGGGTAGCTGGATGCCTGCTACACAATACACGTACATATGTACGCTATATCCACCGCTCAATCTACTTAAATGTTTTCTATAATAAACTTCAACAAATCGTCACTGAACTCAAAATGTTTAAAAAAATTTCACGGGTCAAATGTCCATCGTTTTTCGCTAAGGGAAAAATATAATTCAATAACAAAAATAAAAGTTAAAAATGTGTTGGAAGTTTTGATAGTCCAATTTATCTCTCAAGCGCCTTTTGAATTAAAACCGAGGGCAAGCCTGATATTATGTAAGCAAAAATTTTACCAAAAAACATTCGAACAGCCTTTCGGTGGTGTCTAACGTTGACCGTTTTATCATGAGAGATCATTGACCTACGTAGTTGATAAGGGCCGAGGTGAGGACGTTATCAGGTGGCGCAATGCAGGCCCAAAAATGTAAGCGTTTCGACAGACAGCGATCGACAGTACTGTCTCTTCTGCAGAGTCAATACTGGTATCGCTCCTAGATTTTTCAAACGTTAATGGAGTCTAATTTTTTTATGAATAAATATGCTACCTTAAAATAAATATATGATGCTAATGTTCTTGATTAACTCTCGATCTGTGTCTAAAATATACGTGAGATGTTCAACTATTGAAGGTAATAAAATATAACGAACAGAAAATGTTAGATCGAAAAAGACAGATATAATGAACAAAGATGCCAGGCATCAAAAACACAGTATATACACAAGACGATAGGGGTAATTGGACGCACTTAAAGGGAGCCAGTTTAACCGCCGTACTCGTAGATGTGTAGCGGCATAAATACGAGAACACTACAAAGATAACTACTCCACATTTTCGCTTTGAGTTGCAGAAGTACATCAATGTAATTTCATAAAATGTAATATATCTTTATATTTATATAGGATACTTAACATAGTAAAATAACCCAGATTACGCTTATAATATGGTAAGCAAACAGGAAGCAAAGGATCTATATGTGTTATTAATAGGACAAGAATATTTAAACTAGGATAACAAATCAATGAAGTTGCACAACTAAACTGGCAGACAGCAACTCCATCAGTATTCGCTGACAAAGTTTCATACGTTTGAACACGATTAAGCTGTTGTTAATTATTAACAACATGAGGTAAGTACCAATTTTGGTCAGGCTGATTTAATACTCATCAAATCAGACTTAGGCTACATCTAACTTTAGTATAAATTGGTTTCGCTCATAGTAATTATTGTGCAAGTATTTAATGTGCAATTGTAGTGTAATTTTGAACCATCGTGGCTATTGAAAACTCAGTAAACAATAAACAGGCACACGTTGAAAACATACAAAATATCACGCTAAATTATAATGGCAGATAAAAATATAATACCTATGTGTAATGATGATCGACGTAGAAAAAATGTACGTGCGTACCGTTCCGAAACGATGAGCAAGAGTGATCGGATCGCGAATTGTAACACAAGCGGGAGCGATATGTTAACCGCAACAAAGTAAATAATAATCGAGTATATATCTATATCATAATATTGATTCTG
This sequence comes from Megathymus violae, assembly GCA_003671415.1. Taxonomy (NCBI): domain Eukaryota; kingdom Metazoa; phylum Arthropoda; class Insecta; order Lepidoptera; family Hesperiidae; genus Megathymus; species Megathymus violae. The sequence continues at coordinate 6,180,731 of PDGT01000004.1, read as the reverse complement.
TAAAAATATATTGTAAACTATAAATGAAGTAATCAGATAAAATTACAATCAGATAATTTTTACGTACCATGTGTAATCGTACGATTAGACATAAATCTCTTATTTGTTTTAAACATTACCCAAGTGCCGAGTTTACAAATGTGTACAATGTACTACGAGATTTTATAATTTCAACTAATAAGCGACAAATCCGATAACCCAATTAATAGTGAATTGTTTCGTCCTTGTTAGCTTTATTATTCAGCTCATTATTAAAGAGTATAATAGGTATGTATACATCGTACAAAATTGAACCTAAATAAAAATTTTACAAATTATACTTACACAAAGTCTAATTCCAACTGTTTGTTAAGTGCCAATATCGAGCCTTTGTTAATGGTGTTACTCACGAACTGCAGTTCGGTTGAACATAAGAAACTTTTGGTATAAAAAAAGCAATCATTCTTTATTTTGTCATTAAAGCATTGCTTCGATGTTTTGTTGCTGTACTTTGCCCTTCGCTATTGTTAGTTCAATACGCCATATGACGGTTGTACACGTGGCGCATTAATAGAAACAGGTGCTAAAGATGTTATGGATACAGGAAATAGTAACGTGTTACCTACTTTTCCGTAAGTAAAAGTACTATTATTCATTCATAATTGAAAGCCGGCTCTTTTACTGCCTTTTTAAGCTATAATATCGTTTGTTACCTGCTTATTTTGACCATAAATTGTAATATTATATAAACTGCGCAAGTTTTTTCATTTTAGTATGCAATATATATTTCTTTCTGTATTGCAGTTCTGCATAGCTAGAAAAGGTATACTTATATATATTCGACAACGTTATTATAGCTTCAATGTGGCACAGTTGCACAAGCTATTAAGTATCGTGTGCATTGACTTTGAACTCTACTCGGCTCACCGTCACCGCTAAGCGCAAATGTGAGCCAACTACCCGCAATTTGGCCAACGCACCGCACTCGCTGCTGTATACGTTTCTCATTTAGCCACTTCTGCCATGATTTCACTAGTTATTATTCTATAATTACCTTTTCAGCCTTGTTTCCCCAATAATTCGCGTTGAATTTTATTTTCATCACGTTGTAATGACAAGGGACAGTAATTTTCAGTAGCCGTTTATCGTGCCTTCTGTGTTTAATTTATTATTGATGTAATCGAATATCATTAAAGTTTCAGTACGTTAAGTTGTATTATTCATGGTTTAATATAATTTGAAAACTTGCAATGGCTATGTACGAAATTGATCCATGCATTAGATACACATGAATATGATATAACAAAAAATATCGACCTAGGCCACTTAATTTTATAAACACCTCATCACGTTTCACCTCGGGCCAAGGTTTATAATACAAATTTGGTTCTATAATAATTAAGTATAATTTGCACTGCAAGCAAAAAAGCTGTTTTACTTCAAAAGTGCCATGTATGTATCTAGCGTAAATTATTAAGTGCCATTACTATGATAGAGTACCATGGTGATAAAGTGTGGTTGACGTGCGTGTAGGTATCCAACTAAACCATAATGATAAAAAAACACTACCTAGGACCGGAGAAAAAATATCACCTTTACATACGACACAATATAATAAAATCCACAGTCAACAGTCGCTAGACATCGCTTTTATTAAAAATCGAATAAAAGTGATTTTATTTTACATCAGTCTAATTTTCTGACGCACCACCATGAAGGTCAACCTGCTAACGGCAATGAAAAGCTTAAACTACCGTACTTATATATCTAGCGATGATAAAAACCTTCAATTTCAGGCTGGCTAGAGAGGCACGTGTTTAAATAAAAACAAATAATGATTGGGTCGAGAAGTGTACTCAAGTCTTGCGATCTTAATTTAAACAGGCGCGGAACAGATTGAAGACGACCTTTCTGTTGACCCTTGTTTTGGAACGGAGACATATTACGACGAGCATACGTCTCGATAAGATTCGCGATGTATCTAGCGTCTATCGACTGCGACCAATTGACACTTGACCCTGCGTAGTTTTTGTTTGCGACCTTGGACTCGTAAGTACTGGGGACGATTGACCATGTGACTTCACCAATTTGTCACACCAATTAAAATTTTCAAGCAAAGCCAGTACTTGCGCGTCGTGGAATGTAACATTTAATTTGATTAGTACAGGCAAAGGGTTAGCGGCGAACGCTGCAATTATTTGATTATAATTATTTTCTCAGAGATTTACCTTGAGGCTGATGTTGAGCTACAAACGGTGCCAACAATCGCGTGCGTTTTTTCTCATAGCCTTTCTGTGTGATGTCACCTGAAATCATAAATATACTAATTGTAATTGTTAACTTACTCCAAATTTCAACCATAAAACTATTTCTGATCAAAGCATTATCTATGACGCCGAAAATGTATGTAACAGATCAACTGTGGGATTTGTGAGTTTTTTACGATTGGATAGGAAAACTTTTTGTATTTAATTTCAAATATTAGGGATTTTTAACTTGCGTTAAAAATTTTATGTCCCATGCTTCCCGTTCAACCTTTCTTGTCATATTAAAAAAGTCAATTGTTCAGCAGTATGTCTGTTTGAACAGAAAATGAATGTCTAACAAACACATCTAGTTAAGATTAAATGTATTTCTTTTGACTAACCTTCTCGCTACTGTTAAATAAACAAACAAAATTAGGTTAGGTTCAAATTCCATCTCATAAATACTATTGTTATAAAATGAAATGAATATATTTAGATGATAAATCCTGAGGTTATGTATTATAAAATATCTGTATTTGCCGCCTTCGCTACTTCGCAATGTTTTGTGTAGACATGGAATATAAGGACAATCCAAACAACGTTATCGAACTACGCTTGCTCGAACGAAATTGGTGTCTTTGTTAAATATAAACCAATGAAAAGCATCCCCACTCATATATTCAAAAATTTTGCAGAATCTCAAATAGTAATTATGCAACTGATTAAGTACTATACTAACATGACTTTTTTTTATATAATAAACAACTCCACCTGATGGTAAGTGGTAATGACGTGTAAGATGTTCAACAGACTAACTTATAAAAGCCTGTTCACTCTCCTCTTGAACACTTCTACATCATAAGTGGGTGGGAACACCGACGCGAGCAAGCTATTCCAATCCTCTCCAGTGCGCATAACCAATCACGACGTAAACCGCGTATTGTCCTTACGGACGGAATGTTCACAACGTAAGGATGGATACTCGCCGTACGTCGGGTTGTTCGATGGGGGAACTGCGATGGGGGAAATATTTCGTACACTTCTTGCACACACTGGCAAACCCTGAGACTGTGCTGTGTGCCTGTCCCTTTGCAGATTGATTTCGAACAGATCTGGGTCACCAATGAGCCCCTTTGTATGCCTCTCCATCGAGTCCCAGGTTGATAGGTGAGATTTGGCAGCACCAGCCCAAACTGACTAGATTGGCCTCGCCCCACTCGGACACTGCCCGACGTTTTGAGATTCATATATTCCATGTTCTTTCTTTCTGACTGTATTTCGTCCCTACTGGCCCGAGCCAATGTCAAAATAATTTAAGATTATACTGATTACAGTATTCAATTTAAGTATAAAAACTGTAATTAATCAAACTATGCTGTTATTATCAAGGAGACCAAACAAATTAACAGCAGCGTTAATTTTTAATTGTAATTAATATTGTTATTTAGCTTTGGATGTGCTAAGGCAAAATGTACATATGTTTAGTCAGTGATTTTGAATTGTAAAGCAATATTCCGGGTTGTATTTCGTATCTAACATCGACAGTAGCGTTTAATGATGCTCATTAATCAAATCATCGAATTCAAATCTAGACAGATATTGGATTGTAAGGTTCAGTGAATCCGTAATTCGAAAACAATTGGTTACGCTTAATAAGCACGCATTAAGTATATGCATAAAAAATAATTCCAAATAAAAAGTTCCATCGTTATAATAGTAGTTTACGTAGCTGGATTCAAATTTAAGCGAATTAGTTAGAACTATAATTTATTCGATACTGTATATCAATAATAAATTATACCACACATAAATTGGTAAAAGGAAATGTTTTTTTTAATAGTTACAGCAGGTAAACGTGTACACTGTCTACATAATGGTACGTTCGTCATCGTGGTCAAATATAAACATATCTATAAAATTAGTGGCGTTAACGAATCTATGTCAGCTAACATGAAGTGGTAAATAGGCGCGCATTTTGACATTTCTATTGACTATTATTTTTTCCTATGTATTTTATATTGAACAGCATGACCATCAGTTGCTGCATTATGTACACGGAGCTCCTAATAATAATATAACAAGCAACCTTACGATAAATACTCAAATCTAGGCAAATTATAAATACTTTAGTTCATGTTAAAGCAAATAATTTGTGTGTAAATAACTTGTCAGACACAACTCTAAAGTGAGCTGTTGCTAATTTATATTCCTAACGGCAATTTACATAATAATAACGCTGAACGTTATCAGTTAATCAAAGGCAGTTTTAATGTTTCCCTTAATGGTAAAATATCTGGGTAATAAAGGTAAAAATGTCGAAATACCTTCAGGCTTTATAAACACACACAGTTAAATGTATTACACGAATTCTTGAATAAACACCATTCGTCTGTCCCTACAACTAGAGATATATTTTCATACATTTGTTCCCTTTAGTAAGATGCATCTTGCCGCTTTTTTAACGTAACTAGTCGACAATCGAGCAGACAAGCCACCTGATGGTAAGTAGTAACCGTCGCCAATAATCACTAATATTGCCAATTCAGACAAAAATACTCTAAATAATATGTAATTTGGGACTTGGTTGAATTTGGGAATTGGTTTCGGAATTTGATTTTTCTATGATATGTATTATTACTTTGATAGAAGAGACTGAAGCTGTTATTAGGTGTACTTGACGTACGAGCACATGTATGTTTTTAGATTTCTCCTAAAAATCTTGGAATGACTAGTAGGCATTATTTGTCATTATAATTCAGAATTTCGAAATTAGTTATTATCAAGCGGCTCTTTGATTAATTGAAATATTATTTCTTTAATAGTACCTTACGATTGAATAAAACTTATTTGAAATTTAAAACATATTATGAATTAAATGTTAAATATACATTTGTTTTACCAAGTGAAGTATCAGGCACTTGAAAAGTTAAGACCAAACGTTAGTAGTCCATCACGAAAGAAATAGTATTGTAATTTTAATGCTCCATACATTAGAATAAATGGAAAAATATAATGCTCATCTGCTACGTCTGTCTGGCTGTACGTTTGACTATGTGTGACAGGTGATTTTCTTCAAATCCTCTGAAGCGAAAATTTGCAATTAGTACAATTATAGAGTTCGGTGACAAAATGGCGGACCGGGCGTACGTCGCAAATATTATTCTGATTTTGGTGATTAATTTTGTATAAAATACACAATTAAAATAAGCACCTTCATCAAGTGCATTAAGTTTTTTTTTAATTTATATTTAAAAACACACTGAAGATAATGCAAGTATTCTGAACATTATGTCCAAAACTAGAGACTAAAATCTTAAAAAAAGTAAGGTACAGGAAAAACTACTCGTATATGAGAATTGCTTAAATGTCATTAGAAACTATAATCGAAATTAAATTATTAACTAGAACAATAGTTAAGACTATAAGCGACCTATTACATAATAGTGATACACTCACATGTTTTCTTATACTGTGTACTTTATTTGTGTAGAAAAATAATCAGGAAACTGTGAAAACTGTTGCCTGATTTCGAGACCGTAAAGGCACGCTGTACCATATAGATTCGAAATTTTAATGGATATGGATATTATGGATGGATGGATAGTTTACCATGATAAATTGCCGAATATGATAACAAATTTTAAAAACATCATATATATATATATACATATATATATATATATATATACATATATATATAACGAGTACGACCGAGTAGTACATATCGTGTTTCGTTCGTAGAATTGATAAACTATCTCTAATGTCATACACATTTCAATAAATTACCTTTCATGTAATACAATTGTCTTTAGGCAACTGTATCAGAGAAGTTTAATCATGAAGTTATGTTTAAAATGATGGTATTGTATTTTATGTTCAATGCTACCAACAAAATTCGACTTACAGATGAAAATTATAAAACATGAAAATACAATTGTTTAGGAACGAGCTCAGATGGTATGAAACTTAACAACTAACAGCCGGTCTAACAGTCTACATTTTCTTGCCTCTACTATTCACTTTTGCAGCATGTTTTTGGGATTACACTGTGAGTTAATACTGGCTATGTTTGTTATTATCTTAAAAGATCCGTTTCTTATTAAATGTTGGAAATTGTCAACCAACTCATTCACTTCAGTAAACTGTCAGTACCGAAATATCCATTTTAAGTATACTGCGCCTATTGAGCTTCGTGCGATTTGCGATAAACGAGTGGGAGAGGAGTCACCTATAGTAGATATTATCGCCAAGAAATTGTGTAATTTCAAATTTCCGAACTTAATTTGTTTCGGGTTATGTTTGAGAGTGTGTGGGAAAGTAAAAATGTTTCCAAAGATATTTTAACATTTAAGAATTACAAAAGGGACTTCGACCATGGGGCGACCATTAGTACAAATAAATTAAATTAAATGTAACGTAACAATAAAATGCCAATATTTTCGACATCTATATTCGGACTAAGATATGACTATTCGGATGAAGATATGAGGTATTTCGGACACATAACCCTTGATAAAAGCTCACTGGTGCATCTTGTAGTCCAGGGTCATTTAGAAGGTAAACGAGCACGAGGTAGATCACCCTTGCGATGGGCAGATAATATTTACTACTAACCACAACTAAATGTTCCATAACGCAATGTTGTCGCAACCCCATCAATGGCACCCGATGGAGACGCATTGCGAGAGCTGCAATCTTTAAAGAAGACAACGATGACCACGACCACTCTTTCAAGAGTGTACGACTGAGGAGGAAAATGCTTAAATAATTTTCCTAGTTTGTACATACGAGTAAGTACACAGTGTCGGTGGACCACGCCATGATGTGTCCAAATATGAAACACTACTACGCACTATACAATAGTATATAGAATCAATAAAGTATATAAGTGAAGAGCCTATACTTCATAATACGACAATTGCTAACGTGGAACTGGAGCATAGAGCATAATGTTTTCACCAGTATGCATTGTATATATGCTAAATATATAAGTTTGAATTTTTAAAAATCCTGAGCCTTAATACTACATTTCCATCCTATGTCCAATCCAAAGAAAACTTAAAATATTTCTGGATACAGTTATAATTGGAAATATCTCTTTTGTCTTAACCATTACCATTATAATACTATAGTGAAGTAATAAAATAATTTTCACGACTATTTACCATATATGTTTTGTCTGACATCTAGCTACTTGCGGTAAAGACTAGATAATATGTTATACTTAATTTGAAGTTGTAGTTGATAGTATCAGGCGTTACTTTGCGGAAATTCATTGTTATTTAATTTGTATTAATTTACTTTGCAACATTCCGCAAGCACAATGTATGATGATATATACTCCTATACATGTAAGATTTCGTAAGAATAGTTATTTGTTATATAATGACTGGATTCTGTAAAATGTTTGGCAAAGTTAGATCTGTGTACGTGATCATTTTTGTACGCGGCTATATGTTCGTGGTAACGTATGTTAACATTTCTACCTGTTTGACCCTCGTAAACACCGTTACAGTCAGAACAGAAAATCTTAAGGACACCAGATTGTACGTGTCTATTTCTTTTGTCTTTACAGTTTATTATAGTTTTAACATTAATGTTCTGAAGGCAACGGAAATGTTGTTTCGCCGCTGTGTCTTTCGGTATACTGTAATACTGTATTCAGAATTAAACAATATATATCACATTGTAGTTGCCAATGGTTATAACGGGAAGTTGATGGATGGACTTATAGGTAAGAGGAGAGGTTTGAAGGTGCATGATCATTTGTACGCGGTTCCCAAAGACAAAGTTTCCTTTAAATATAGATCTAGTTTAACCTATATTGGTCCAATTTCAGAGCGAATTGCAAAGACGCTGCGGAGCACGTACATACGTATTTCAATTAAATTATTTTTAATTTCAAGAATCACGTATGGAAAACGTACATCTTTATCAATTTTTAACGATCGGTATGTACTGTAGTGCTATGAACACTTTTCATTTAAACAAACTTTGTTCAATGTTACGGAAATTGTTAAAACATTAAATTTAAAGAATTATGGAGCATATGTTCTGAGACCAACCGTCTAAAATCCAATGTAGTCCTATCGTGTAACACACCAAATATGTGTAGCATTGTTTGCCTGTTGTAGTTGACCTGAATTTTAAATCTGTCTTCCGATTTTTATAGCTTCATTATATGCAACTGCTATCCGACTCGTGTGATTGTTACCTACAGCGATTATTTGAAGCAAACTTTAATTAGTTATCTATAAAACAAGTTAGCATATGAATATAATCCGATGAAGATAATTTTGAAAACTGTAATATTCTTTTCCTTAAGTTGACATGTATCTTAACCAAATTAAAGTACTTATAAATATTGTATTGTTTTTATATCTTTTTGCCTTAAAACGCTATTACGTAAAATTCTTAAATTTAATACTAATGGAATTCATCGATTACTTACGAAGATTTCTACTTGCTTTTAATTTACGAAAATAAACTTCCACATTGGCCGAACAATGAATTGTTATTTCAAATACATTACTTGTGACTAACTATTAAAACCGGTTTTGATATGCATGTTTATACATATTTACTATCGTTAAAATTGTCGAAGGTAAATTTTGATGAACTTAAGCAAAAGGACATTTTCGTAGTACTCTTTTTCAACAGCGACGTTCGCTTTGTCCTTCTACAAATTCACGTAAACATTTATCTCCATAGACTTGTGATTCATTCCGTACGTTTAAATCTGTTGGGTGTACTGATCCCATATTGACGTACAGTAAACAAGGGTCAGGTTTATGTAATTGTTAGAGAAGCGACTATAGAAGTTACGTATGTTAATGTGTGGTCTATGTGCGCCGGATACCCAGAAACAGAAGCTTGTCGTTCCAAAATTGTACGCATAGTTACTTTCATTTATTTTATATGGATTAATGTATGTCAACAAAGTCCATTTTGCATTGTGGAATTTCAAATATGTACACAATGACGTTGGTAAAGTACGCATGTCAGTGTTTAGACTGATAGCTTAATCAGAAGGATATTCTTTGGGGGGGAGGGGGAGGGGTCAGATTATTCACACGGGCCACTTTTAATCATTATACAAAATTTGATAGACTTGTTTATAATATTAAAATACAATCAATACAAAAGATAGAATGCCTTCCAAGGCTTGTGGTTTAATTCCTACCAAAATATGCTCAAAGCGATCCAATTAAATATTTGCATTCGAATGGATGCCATAAAGAATCTATACATCTATACATGTAATAAAATTTTAACAAACCTGTTTCTGTACATAAAAGATATATGACAAAAACTATTATTAGAGACCTTTATAACGGTAATAGAATCAAAAAAATAGTTGTTAGAATTTTTGTATGTTCATCTATGCGTTTGTTTGTGATAGTCTCAGGAACGGCTTAACCGATTTCGTTATGGTTTTCACTAATGTATTGCCGTAAGCATAACTTTTTATTTAAATTTTCATTGTAATCCGTCCATAAATAATACAGTTATAAATTAATAATAACACACATAATGAGAGAAACCCAGTCCTGAAACAATGCAAGTACTATTTGTAAGCGTAAGACGTAGCTTTTCTGAAGCGAAGCGAAGGCGGTTCAGTAGTACGTTAATAATGTCATAACACAATGTTCGTATACCCTATATACTGTTTTATGAGGACCTCATAAAATATACTATACTACTCTTGGTTCAGATAAATTTTCTTGAACGGATTAAATTCTCAACTCCGCTTTTCATTTTTAAGACCTGTGTGTGTAAGAATTTCAAGAATTTGTGAGGGTCACAACAGGATGAAAGACAAAATACGAAGAACAAAGATATTACCGAAAATCATAAAAAAGTAGACTCGCTATACGAAAGTGATGGCACGATTATTACTCGTATCTACTATTCAGTGCGATGCACTGCGACGCGTTCCGCCTACTCCATCAACAATAATATGTGTTGCCCTATATACACGCAATAATAACATCCAACCAATAACGGACACTTAAAATTCTGTTGCTCCATAACACAGTTCGATGGAATAATGAGTAATAAAAATGGCTCATTCAAGGAAAATGTTACGCAGTACTTATATTTAGTTCAATTTAAGCCGACGTAATTATAACTCAGTTACTTAAAACCTGTAAAAACTGCGTAGATAGTATAGCATTATTTTTGTTCAACATAATGTCCAAGTCGCACAATGCCGACCGGTCGATATGGTTGGCTTAGATAGATAAACCTTCCAGATAAGATTCAATACATAAATTTGTTTCGTGTATCCTGTAACCATACATATATGTGTGGACTAGGTTGAATAATCTGTATAAACAATATAAATGAGTAAAAATGTTATTTTGTTATTGTTTTGGTGATCTCTGGATGTAATAATGAATTAAATAAATTATTTTACCCAAAAAAATAAAGCCATGTTACCTAAATAACAAAGGCAAAAAATGTATTACGATAAAAAATATTTTTTTTTTGTTCGTAGACTTTGTGTGTTAAATGAGATAAAAGATCGCTAATCTTACTTTACTTTAATAATACTTTTTTACTGACGTTCGTCGACAAGACAAATGCTTTAAAAATTGTACCAAGTACGAGTTACTCATATTTTTAGATACGTTAACAATTTTCATATAAAAAAATTAAGAAATAATTACAGGGTATTCATTTACAAAATCACTTAATGTTTTATTTAATATATCGTTTTTTTATTTCCCCATTAATGAAAAAATATTAATGCTAAATAAGTAAAGTAAAGTGAAACAATTTTTTTACCACAGATTGGGGTTATTAATTGATTTCATTGTGAACATTTGTTCTAATGTTTTGTGTTATAATTTTGAACCGGCAAAATTTGCCTCAAAAAATTGAAACTTCCACGAAATAAACGCTACGATATTATTAAAACTCTAGATTCAAAGCATTTGTGTAAGCTAAAATATTTGTCAATCTCATTAATCTCTAACTTTTCAAAATATCCTCTGTGGAATAATGTGGTGGAGCACACTTCCACCTTCTTCAAACGCAAATGCCTTCATAACCTAACAATAGGCATGTTTAGGATCACAATTCATCGTAATAAATAATTTTTAGCGACAATATCACGATAGTATGGTGATACTGATTCTAGGCGACATTTGTAATTTTAACATATTTTTATTTTTAATTGAAAATCTAGTACTGAACGCGTATGGCTTACATTTACAACTAGCACAAACACCTGAAACAATTGTTATTCTTTATTATGAGACATTTAATAAATGTTACGTTATATTTTTTATAGATTTCCCTAGTTCTATAAATTGGAACATAATTCATTTATTGTAATAGACGCATAAAAGCAGTTAAGACGTTTACTAATACTACCTTAACAGTACTTCCATACTATAGTTGATAGTATCAGGCGTTACTTTGCGGAAATTCATTGTATTAAATTACTATTAATTTACTTTGGAACGTAAATTAATAGTAATTTAATACTTCCATACTAATTATTATTTACCATTCCGTTAGAAGAGCGATCTTTTGTCAAGATGATAAGTACATTCGATATTGCCCGATAATATAATTGTAACTTACAAATTACCAAACCAAGTATCACGTAAATCGATTTAGGCGTTGGCTTCGAGACGTGGTAACAAACAGGTTTCTTTCGACAGAGAGACAGTCAATGGAAAGACAGACGGACGGACAAATACACAGACGAAAAGTCAGAGACACAATCAAAAATATATAATCCAAAAAATATGTTTGGTCTCTATATCTATAATAAAATTTGTCTTCATAGCAATTTAAAAAAATCATTTACTCTTTTGTCTATTTTGGTGGAATTTGGTGATTGGTTTAAAACTAATTTCCAAATCCTACGTTCACCTACCTACCTACCGATCATACGAATAATTTCAACATTTGATCTTTGTCTTGAACACGTGTCTTATGTTGTTTTCATATTTCTATAGTACTATAGAATACTCCTAGTTGATGAAACGATATTAAAATACAGTCAGCTTTTACAGTCGAGGCGCTTTGTTTCGTTACATTTTCAGTAAAATTCAATGAAAACCATTGAATATCTGTGGACTTTATTTACAATGGACGGCTCACGAGTTCGTTGAACTACGCTTCACCTTTAGTCATTTTAGCCTTATTATATTATTTGTATTGAGATACACAGTCTTTTTTCTCCTTTTATTTTATCAGTTGACTTTAGTCTGTGTGTCATTTATAGGTTTATCTACTATTCAAACGGTTAAGTTCAAATTTTCAAGTAATATTATTTTACATTTCGCATCGAGAAAAGTAGACCTTAAATGTACTAACTTAGAATAAAGAACTAACTATAAAACTAAAGTTGAATAATGATAATTCAAAATCAATAGTTCCTTCATAAATGCCATTAAAAATACAGTCGCAATTATAATGTGACCCCGTTCATAACTCGCAAATCCGATTTACCTCCGGTGTCTGGCTGACTCTTCAAGTGCGACTTTATGTTCTCCAGCATTTCGATATTATATTGCTACAGAATATTCTCATCACACTTGAATAAGTATTGCTACGATGGCATTTCGACATCTCTCGTCCTCGTAGTATGGCTGATTCTCAGGGATTTCACAAAGGTAGTCCTGATATTCAATTCTATATATATATATATATTTCTATAAAATTTTCATTATATCATCTCTAAGAGTTTGACTGCTCCTGGGGTTCCATATCCAGTACTCTAGACCTTTCGTTTTTATATACCTACAGAAAAAGTTGAGTATGATTTATACACATTTTGATTAATAGAACTTTAGAGGCTTTAACTTTCTCATTGTTTGACGACGAAGACGTACTTAACAACAGAATATTATGTTATGGTGACGATGCCGCTGATTTTATAAAGGTTCTTCTACATATTTAGATATCGATGTAGTTAAGATCCTATCAGAACCGTCGGCTCTTTCTCAGGCTCGGACTCAGAGGGTTAGTTAAATGGATGTTGCCATACAAACTCCTTTATCTTGCAGTGAACGTCCGTTCATTCTCGTTTAAGTCCTTCCGAAGATGAGAATGTTGACGAAGATGATATATATAATATTACGATCGGTCAAGCCGTTCTTGAGTTATAACGGAAATACAGCCAAACAGACAGACAGACAAGAAAATTCAAAATGGTCAAATTGATGTCAGTGTGTCATAAAACGAATAGGTATTTATCAAGAAATATGACACAAAAATAGAATGTACAGACATACAGACACTACATATTTATATTATTGTATAGATTAATTTTTTAACCTGATCGAGATCGGATAAAATTGTTCGGTACGTGGGTGCGTCACTAAACTTGTCCTTACCGGCTGGATAGATTTTGAATTTTTTTTTGTATGCGTTTAAGTGGGTCCTTAAATGATTTAGATTAAAAACTGGGCCCCGTAATAGGTGACGCTATGATCGGGTTCCAGGAAATTTGTTTTAATTTAACACGCTTATATTAGCTTGACCTGTATGAATGTACGTATGCATGTAACAGAAACTTTCAACGTTATTATTTCAGATAAACGTCTGCCGGGTCCACTATTACTAACAAAAGAAATATAATGAGGCTGAAACTATACATAAATATTTTTTGAAAATTTAGATCATCGATAAAGGCCGAACATATTTTTTGTCAAATTTCTAAAGTCTGTCTGGGACTCGTCTGTTTATGTATAACTCTAAAACTATTAGACATATTCTAATTATACTTGGCATACAAGTATTTACAACTCATATTATGAATGATTATCTAGAATACTTATCGTCCGAGAAAATGGATATATTCCAACGGAATAGTAAATAACTGTTAATATGGACATTCTGTTCATATTCCACAGGATTATGTGAAAAAAAATCTCATCGCAAAATTTATGCACCCACATTTTATGTAAGGCGTCGGTTTTCGGAAGCGAAATGAGGGCGGGGCGGGCTACTATTATTTAATACTATATAACACATAAAAAAACACGATATTACGTATCCATATTACAGTGTTATTATTCCGTAAATGGAAAACGATGTTTTAGATCACTAATGTTATCAAAAAACAAAATATAAAAGGTTTGCTTTAACATATTTTTTAATGTACTGACCCGATTAAAATTTGAATTTAGTTAGGCAATGTCGAATGCCGGAAATACGATTTGAATAAATCGATTCGTTCTAAATATATTCAAGTGCTAGTGGCCCTTTACGCTAGCATTTCTTTAGCGTAGGCGCCCGATAAGAGTATACACTGCGCAGACGCCGCACCACGACAACGTAAGACTTGTAGCTGACAAACGCGACAGAATGCGTGTTTTTATATTGTACATCACTTTCAACAATACAATTAATATTGGTTTCGGCATTCGAAAGTAAAAATTGAATACAAAAAGTAATTACTTTCACTTGTTCGCCAACTTGCTTCATTTTCATAATTTTTTAACAACAAACTAAGTTACACTAAGTTAGTTGAAGTTGAAAAATGATATTTTTTAAATGATAATACCAAATTGTATTAGCGATCGTTGCACGCGTTCAACACTCTGTTGCGGCATGTACATTGCGTTAGTGCAGATTCTGCGCTAGGCATACGCTTCTCGGACGTGTACGCTGGTGAAACTCTAGTGTGAAGGAGCACTTAAAAATATTTGCATACAGCATATATTCATGCACACATGCATTAATTACATCACTATGAAAATATAAACATAACATATATCTCGAAAATTATTGACTGAAAAATATCATACTTGCGACGAAAGCCTCAGAATATTTAGGATACTGATTTTTATTCCCACAAACAACTTACGAGTAAATTGATTCAAACTCCATGATGTAACAACCCAGGAAAGCGACGTGTTTGTTTTCCGAATCCTTATATAATAAGTATCGACTTTTATTTCACCTCAAGTCATGAAAGTCATCAAAAGTTATATGTAGATATATAACGTTTATCTTCGCGAACATAATGTCAGTTTTCGGAGTAACCTTTTGAGCAGGCCATCAATATGATAACTATTTTTATCACGTTTGCCGTTATTGCCGTATTAGGGTAGCCTAGAATACTGTCCCCAATCCCATGCTGACAAAACAGGGTGTCGTAAGAGGCGACAGAAGCCAGCTTGCTTGGTGGTAGGGCTTCGCGTAAGGATTATATTATCAGTAATATTATTGTCATTAATATTATTACTGGTATTATTCTATTTCCATGAAGCCTGCCTGGTTAGCTACCATCCTTCTGCTTAAATCAGCCGCTAAACGACTCGTCGTGTTCCGGCTGGAGGGACTTGAGAGCCAGTACTTTCTTTCTTACCTTCTTCTAATTTCTTGGCCGACAACGCATTAGTGATGCCTTTGTTATTGATAATGTTCATGGGCGACGGTAACCGCTTACCATCAGGTGGCTCGTCTGCTCGTTTGTCGGCTATTAACATAAAAAAAAATATTCAGTATTTCCAGATAAAATGAATGAACATTTTATCAATATACATGAATAGAATCTAGATCGCTGCTTAAAACTCGTTGGTTGCAGCTAGCTACGCTGAAAATTTGATTTATAAAACAGATCAGATCTACAAAATATATGGTGGTAATAAACGAGTGTTCTTTCTTCGCAATGAGAAAATTGGAATGTCTTGCTGAGCGATACCTACACTGGTTTGTTTAACTGGGGACTGAAATACACATCACATTATTCTTACAGCTAGAGTATCTTATAATGTCAATGGTGACTTTCTACATATAAATTAAATTTAAATATCCGTTACTTAACAGATATGTATACAGAATATATAGATATGTATTCTTATGTATACAGAGCCCTAAGACACAAAATATGCTTTTACCCCAGTGAAGTGGTACGCGCATCATAGTAGGAAGTATTCAATAGCATTACGAGTACCTATGCATATCTACTTTAACCTGATACATACATAAATAATGTAGTACAATCTAATTTTGTTCTTTGAATAGATTAGGTATCAAAAATATGGTTGCAATTTTTAGTTTAACGGGTTTTGAAATTATACATATATACGTGAACGCAAATTTCTATTGTTATAAGATTTACTTAGTTAAGAATAACTAGACATCCATGACACTTAAAAATTCTTTAACATTAAGTTTACGTGTACTTCTTGATGTACGTAAAAACATTTTAAAAATCAATTTATAGAGTAGCTATTAATAAAGAGTGGAATCCTTCAAAAATACATTACAGAACTCTTACCTTCATGCATATAATTTTTTTTATTTCAACCAGCACTAATTTACGTCCCGAATTGCAATACTAGTAGCATTTAAATTGTAATGTAAAATTGTTTACCTTCGCAAAGCCTGAAATTGAAACTTGACCCTGTGATATCACAGCCCTAATGTTCCTGGTTGTATAATATAATACATATATATACTTGATAACTGCAACATCCTAAATATCTAAGAAAAGTAAAATGTACTTATTAAAATTCGTTCTTACAAAACTCTGGCAATGTTCGTTCACTGTTAATTCTAACTTTTAAGAGTTCTTTAATTTAAGTGTGTTTGACTTTTAAGACTACGGCGAATACAACAGATGTAGAGAGTATATATATCTGCTTACATCGAAACTAATCATTAACTTCTAGCACTAAATGTAGGATTTCTCAAACTACACGTACGAAATGAACTTCAAACCATATATAACTTTATAGCATTTCTAAAGGTCTTTGTTTGACTTTCAATTTAATGTATAGTATTAAAACTTTCCTCACGGACCAAAATCATTGTAGTCGTCTAATAGACTCGTAATCGAGCCCCTCTCCTACGCAATGGGAGAGTGCTCGTTCTCTGCGTCCTAATTGAACATAATATAATGTGTTGACGTAATTGAGCAGGGGTTCAGCAGTACAAAATCATTTTGCGAATCAACCAGATACTAAATGAGACAAACATTAAATTAGGATATGATTAATTCCAATTTTTTAATATATCATTTATATAACACGACTAGTGATAGCTTCGACATAAAAAAAAAATATTGTGTGTTTAGATCATTGTGTCCTGCACCGGTCTCGTCTTTTAAGAATTACATTAACAGAAGAACAACCGATTACTCGTATATAAAAGACCACATAACAACAGAACCTAACAAACCAAAAGAAAAACGTTTGATCAAACTACTCCGGTATGTTTACTGCCTGGATATTGAAACTGAACCCTTCGATGACAACTATACAAAACATTCCCACACTTTATTTTAACATTTAATTTTTTTTTAATTAACCGACAGTCGGAATTGAATTATACATATATGAAGAAGCAATAGTCAAAAGATTCATACGTTATCTTCTATATGAATAAAAATCAGATTCCGTACGTACCTACCAATTTTTAAGTAATTAAGGCACAAGACATTTTCAGTAGTCAAATGCGAACTGCAAAGGTAGGGCGGGTCTTATACAGTTCTAATAGTCACACTGCTAAAGCTGATTATTATATTGTAGCAAACTATCGCAACTTCTTTCCATAAGATGATACAAAATACTTAAGCAATCTTTCAACGAAGGTAAACACCTTCGTTCATCACCACGTTCCATCTGGTGGGATTGTTGTCAAGCATTAACTTATTCTATGTAAAATAAAAAAAATAATAATTCATCAGCAAAATTTACTCATCAAATCGCGGGGTATTTTCAGTTAATGTGTGTTCTTTACAAACCGCAAAATGTTTTTCTGTAAATATAAACTGTAATTTTACAAAATTGGTTAAATAGTATATATTTGATGTAATATTTTATTAGTGTTTACATGGAAACCGTAACTTTTTTCCAGAATTATAATATCCTGCGCACTATTATCAAAACAAGTCTCTCTTCCATAATTTACAGCTTATGAAATTTGATATCGCGAATACCTGCCATTCTCCACAGGTTTTGCTTCTTCATTGATGGTTGTCCTGCAAATCGTTATTTGTTTAATTCTGTAATAATAGTAATATTTGAACCTACAAATGAAAAGTTTGATTTTTAAAAAATACTTTTATGTAATCGATTTTATAGAATTATTCTCGCAACATTTCAGGTTACCAATCGTACAACATTATCAGTTTAACGGCATGTCATGATAAACCAGTCAATATCTTTTTATATACATATATTATATAGTAGCCTAGTATTCTAGCCTAGTAATATTTCATAAAATACTGCTGCTAGCTTCTCGATCAAAAAATAAAATATATTTGCCAACTTTCATGCTAATCTGTCGAGCGGTATCGAAGCCTATTAATTTTAAACGTCCACGTATCTCTGCCAGTTTCAACGTAAGTGAACATTGCTAAGCTCTCGATGTTCACACTACAAATTACACTTGTAAAATCGTCATAGTGTATTTCACTTCTGTGTAGAAGGCAACGTAGGTGATTTTTCTTTTTCTGCAGTCACATGAGAAATTCATGGTTCATGCGAATACACATGTTTACAAGTGCGAATAGAAGTGTGGTATATCTACCTAACGGACTCAAGAGTTGCATTTCTTCAGAACATTTATTACGAATCATTGGCATTTATTACACAAAAAATTCAATCTTTGTTGACGTGCTTGGCTATGATGGTGCGAATCTACTTGTAATTGATGTGGCCGTGAGAATGCTTCACTAGGCTGTTCGAATTCGGATCGGTGGTAAGGTTAAAGAAAACCCGAGTTTCCGAAGTTTTTAATGCCGCCAACAGACCTCTAACACGACGCCAGCGATTACTATTCAATAATAACAATTAAAAGCGACGGCTCCACTTGCCCTTCGAAACAATGAGCGCTTCATAATTTTTGCCACTAGCTGTTACCTATTTAGCAACGTGCCCGAAATGGTTTAACTCGGGCGATTACTCACAATTTATACAAGGCGCCGCCGTCGAGTGCTGAGCGCTTCATTGTCACAAACCGGGGAGCGCGGACGGACGGCTTTATGTTGAAGCGCTCGTTACTGTCACATTGTCAACTTCCAATTTATAACGTTACTATTATGTAACGAACTACTGAGTTAGCGAATCATTTATAAGTATAAACTGTATTTAAGCCTTAATAAATCATTGTTTTTCTCTGTGGACTTGGGAGCAATATTTATAACATTACTAAAGTACAATGATTTTTCTTATATTGTTTCTTTACATAAGTTAATGCTCAACTAGATACCCACCTGATGGTAAGTGGTGATGAAGTCTAAGATACTGAATGCATATATAGACTTATATAGTTTTCTTAGCCATCATTCATTTTGTATTTGGTGTTTAAAAAAATATTTGTATTATCTGTACTGGACAAGTTAGATATATTTAATGGATGAAAATTAATTATCGTTTGGCGTACCAGGTCACAGACAATAAAATACAGCTAAAAATGGATTTCATTGAAATTTTACCTTTAACGGTTAAATGCCATATATGTGTTGTATATATCAAAATCATGAAAGGACAATACCATATAATTTTGAAAATAACCTAGTCGGCTGCGCAATAGTTATTATAGTATTAATGATTAACTGCAACTATTTTGTTTGTTGTAATTTCTTAGTCTGATAATGAACGTTCTGTTTAAACAAATTTTGTTAATTTTAATATAAAGTTTATTTATACATATTTTTTTGTGTTCATCAAACTTATAAGCAATATATTTATTACGCGGATACACCAGTTCAAGAGGATATATTCCCTATAATAAAGAGACTACACTGTCAAAGGGAAATAAAAAGCTTAGTAAAAGTATTTTAATTATATACGTATTGTTACTAATTTCATGGGAAAATTTTAGAACATGTTGCTCGTCCATTTGCGAGTGTCAAGCTTCACAGTAGCTATACATTTAGAAATATAAAAAATTCGACCATAATGATACATAATTACACACAATGTTATATTACAAAGTTCTGTGTAATAAATTTCGCTTGAAAATTATTTGATACTAGCGGCCCGTCCCGACATCGTTCGGGATCCACAATTAATTATTATACGTATACACTTGATATATATCCTATGTCCATATGGAATAGTGTAGAGTTTAAATGGTAAAAGAATTTTTCTAATTGGTGTCGTGGTTCCACAGATTATATTCCGCATATAAAAAACTCACAGAATTCGCATTCTCTCTTTTTAATATTACTAGTAAATTTAACTCGCTTCGCTTCGGGAAATTTCATTTTTGCGTTCGCAAATATTAATCGAACCCTGTCTTATCAGGCGTTTTATAAATTTTTCGTAGTGTCCACATGAAAACCCGTACCGAAATTTTTTAGATTCTCATATTCAAATAGAGAGACGGATAATATGATTTATACATTTATACTATATAGCCTATGACCATCCGTAACAATGTACCTTTCAAATGGTAAAATAATTTCCAAATAGATGCCGTGGCTCCAGAGCATATTTTCCGCATATACACTCTCATATCACACTCGCATATCACACTCGCATATCACACTCTCTCTTAATAATATTAGTATAGATTAATGCACATTTTTTTTCAATTTGTAACGCGGAAAAAAATTTAAGTTATGAAAAAATAAGAAGAACTGTAAATTTCATGTACAAAGAGTCAATTTCAAGAATGAAAATTAATCATATTTGATGGAAAATAAGAAATATTATAAAAGGCGAAGTTTTAAATCACAACCATAGACTTATTATGTAAGTACGTCTAGACCGGGTCATTGAACAAACAAATGGTACCGACTCATTGGTGGCAAAACGCTAACGGAGAACTAACGCAATCTCAGTGACGTATAATCACGAGTTGTTTTGTATTGGAAAAATGGCGAATTAAATATTTTTTTCCGTAAGTATTACAAATATTATATTATTACTTGGTATACTTAAATTTTTAACATTTAAACTATTATTATTTACGGTTTCCAATTGACAAACCAGCCAAATCCAAAAGTAAATTTGCATGCTTTTAATTTCACCGCATTACATTCCAGGTATGGACAAAAGTACAACGTAGTTCGTTTGTAATCCGTGGTAGTTTATGGGTCTTCTAACGGATAGCGCTGAATATTTGATAACTAAATTGGAAAAAAAAATTCGCAAGGTCATATATACTTATTTACATCGATGATAACAATATCCAGAATGACGATTAAAAAAATTGATTTTAATGCAATTAAGTCTTTTGTGTTTACAAAACGACAAAACATTGAATATAAATAACACCACGTTTCAAAGAGCAGAAACGCATGAACGCCGAAAAATCGAGTTTATTGAAACTTATTTTTTTGTTGTTTATTAAATTCCATTATTTAATAATTATTTATCAGATATAATTCATAATAACATATACTTTGTAAAAAATTCAACATAGGATATTTTTTAAGGGAGACAGACTAGTTTTTTCAATAATCCTTTCTATGTGGAACGATAAATATAACAAAGCAAATTTCCCATATCTGATTAATCTTACTACGAGTATGTTTTTGGTTTTTGTGGTAGCATTTTAAATATTCCAATACTAAATGTTGGTGACAGGTGAGGCTGAAGCTAGTTGAACAAGTTAAACAAATATATAAAATTAATATTTAACGATTTATTATAGTAGTAACACATGTAGTGTATACATGAAAACGACATGAGACATGTGCAATAATAAATAAAATATAAGTGACATCAAATACAATTTGTAAATAAAAACTAGAAAGGAAGAAAACACTTCGGAACGAAATGCTTCAAGAACAGTAAATAGAGGTAAAAGCTTTCAACAGGATAATGGAAATACGAATGCTATTCGATGCTGTTCAGTTTAAATTGTACAAACATTAAACAAAGCTCTAGCTCTATCGAAGGCACGACAAAAAATGAGCTTTAACCTTTTATTAACAATGAAAGCTTTTCCGGATCTATTGTAGTAAAGTACTGAATAATGTATTTGGAAACTGTCGTCATGCAAATGTATAATTAAGGTATAAAAATATTATGTGACGTAATAGCTTACACGAATTATACAAACGTTATTGTTAAATTTATGGATTTCACGCGAACCAATTTTAATAATTATATCTGAGCTGAACATTCCTTTTTCGGATTAATTTTCCTAAATTGATGGTTAGAAACAATAATTATTGCAATGTCTACAAAATAGCAGTTAAAATCATGTTTGCTAACCCCTGAATAGACCTTCCATATAATTTTTGATCTACTAGGTACCATGTGACAACAGATCTGATTAACAAGTAAAAAAGTATTGTGTATACTTGCAGCAAAATTGTTCGAAGAAGTCTCATTTATTAATTTATATCTAAAATTTGTATATCCAACAATTTCTAAGACATGCAATAAAAACCTATTCCGGCGGGGGTGGGTATACGAAAAAATATATTCCCAGCAAACTTTTTGTTCAAAGTAGACGTACTACAAACTGAACTGAAACTATAATCAGAGTATAACGTAGGGTAAAGTTCTATATTTAAATAAACCGTCCATAGTCTTTAAATCCATTGACAGCAATATTAGTCAAATAAATCACATCTGTATGCAAAGACCTTTACAATAACCGGCATACCTCAGTCATTCTCCTACAGTAGTCGGTGATTGAGCAAAAGTATCTTCGTTGTCTAATGATTGTAACACATAAATTTCATTCTCACGCAGTTATTCATTCTAACTTTTCGTTGTGCTTTAATTGTAGGACCATTTTTTATGTCTATATTTTCCTGACATTCCGCTGCGCGTAAACTTGCTGACTTTATCAAATTAAACCAACATGTGTACTTCTTTCACGGGAATAATATGATTAAAGTCTTATATTACATAGCTTGTATATTAGTATATAGTTTCGTAACTTGAAAAAAATAAAAGTGCGGTTTCTGAAGATACTGTTTACAACAATAGTCATCCCTCTCTGGTGTTACTCTTTTGCGACCTTTTCCTTTATATCTTGTAATACTCTCAAGTCTGCCAATTACGTTTAACATTGAAAATTCACAGACAGACAGAAAATTCATTATAAGTGTTACCATTTTCAAATAAACTTATAGGTTTAGACACTTGAACAACGCAGAGAGCCGGCATTATCACTAAAACTTATCAAATGAAGTTCCCTTCACTCGATATTTAAAAGTAATGTTTAATTTGTTAAAAACAACAAAAACCCGCAATATTTCGTACTCTTATATGTCAAAGAAGTGTGACAAATAGCCAAGCAATAATTAATAATCGTAAATGAAATTCTATTAAAAATTTATTTCAAATTACATAATATGGTATACAATATGGCCAGTACGAAACAAGAACATATTATTCAAACAAACAAGAGTATATTATTCTACCTTTATTTGCATTCCTTTAACTATGTCCGTTAGTGTATAAATAGACATATAAATAGACAAATAGTAACCATTCGTACCATTTTCCCCCGTTTTTCAACTGATTTTCTGTTTTTTTTCCTGGTAGGTTTTAACGAGCTATAACAAAAATTATTGAAAACAGAAGTTTATTTAAATTATGGGCGAATTTCGACCTCTAGGAGAACACAAATTTAAATGATTGTTCCACTGAGTCTTTGCTTAAAGAAATACGTGGTTCTGTTTGAAGGATGATAGGACGAGCAACAATTACAAATGAAGTTATCCATTTCAGCCCTAAGGAATAATAACAATATATATGTTGCAGACTGTAAATTCAACTATAGTTCATATGACGATAGTTACTGCAATAGACCATTTTACATCTTTAATGCACGTCCGTTGACTAACCTATGTACGAATAAAAAAAAAAATCTTTGCGTATATATTATAAGATTTCCGCAGATAGACGATCTTTCTATACGAGTCAATTCTAGCAATTACTGAAAGAACTTCCTAGGTTGTCTACGTATATAATTTACAAGTAATTCTATCATTTCTGTGATTTTCTTAAATGCCCACAAATTATTCGCAATATCGTAACTTCAAGCAACATTTATCAATAGTGCACTAAATACAATTTTCATTAAAGTAAATCGATTTTCGGAAAATTTTTGTATTGAATATTTTCAAACCTGACATAACCTCAAATTATTAAGAAAAGTGGATAAATATTTACAACGTCACGCAAATAAAAAGTTATTTGATAGGGATATATATCAAGAAAGCGAAGAGGAGGTTTAAATAACAATAAAACAAGTTCAACCCCATATAATTATGTAATAATAATAAAATGGTCTATTAACTTGAAACTTTGTAAAAATATAGAAAAACACGTATCTATCATAAACATGTTATCTGCATAATATCGTATTGTGTAACCTGGTGCTATTATTGAATTGACTAAACGTGTTCGATAAGTCACACACAACAATTTAATATTAGTTCCGGCGAACCGGTTTAGGCGTGATATGATCTAAATATATTATACAGAGTTAAATGCGCTAACGCACATAGCAACTACGAATATCCCGATTCAGCTCAATTAGGAAGATTATCGAATTCTGGACGAAAGCCTTTTTATATATGTAGACATACAGAATCGATTAATCTATTTTTCGGTGCCGAAAAAATTTCTGAGTAATGTAACTCAAAAAAGTAATTTGGATTGATGCCAACGTTAACAGAAATCAAAACAAGTCCGTTATATTTTTATTTAATGTTATTATTGTTTCTTTCAAGAATTTTAGATACTGTATTTTGATGTAGCTGTCAGTTAAACCAGCACATGAATTACGTGACATGATATATATATATATATATATATATAAAGTGACATATGAACAACTTTTCTCTCGAGAACTGGCCGTAACTTGTCCCAAGGAAAAGTTGACTCAAGATACTCGTGAGTATTTGGTAGACTAGCGCCGATCACTATAGCTTCTTGAAATCAGAGCAGATGATTACGAAGGATTTGTAATGTCAAACTGCAAACAATGATCGATAGAAAAGCTCGCCATTATACAACCAAGAGTGATGGATTGTTCTGACTCACTGCAGTACAACATACGGACGCTAAGTAAGAAGCAAGACAGCAATCTCGCAGTCACTTACCGTATTTTCCAAAAGCCTCGGTTTAATTCATTCCAATTTTTTCAATTCTTTTTCTTCTTATTAGGAAAATACTTCCTTGATTGTCTTAGTTAAAACCATCTTCATACAACTATTTGATTCCCGCTCGCAGAATTATTTAGGAATTCAATTCGATTCGAATTAGGATATCTAATTCAGGAATTCCGGACTATTCAACAATACCTTACGGAGTTCGAAAGAGAGCCCCAACTGTCCGCGAGAAGAGCAGCTTACGTTTCCCGGTGACCTTTGTGAGGCCTATCCCCCCGTAGATGGTACCCGAGAGTTCTTCGTTTAACTGGAACACATAACGTGTGAGGAGGTCGGCCGCCTATGCACGGTGACTACGGTGTTGTATCGGCGTAGTCGAGCCGCGCTATGTTGGCCCAGTGTCACCGGTGCTAGGGCTTTGGCCACATGTCGGCCAACTAGTTTAGGCCCATAAAGTGCGTCCGGTGTGCAGAGGGTCACGCAAGCCAGGTCTGTCCAAATTCCAAAGACGCACTACCCAAGTGCGCCAACTGCCCGGGAGTGCACTCCGCTAAAGATCAGCGGTGCGCGTTCCTGAGGAGAATGGCGCGGGTTAGAAACGTCTCGCTACAAACGCCTATTCCTCTTTTTCTATCCCAACTACTACTCCTACAATTCAAGCAAGAACGGTTGAGGAGTTCGAGCCTCCGGCCGCATCGTCATTGATGGTTCACGCGAACCCCCTACAAGCCTCTAGGCGATTCCGCAAGTGGAAGAGGGGATCAAGGCGGAAGGCCAATCAAAAACAGCTAACCGCTCAGCAGGATAAACCCGCTCAGGCCACGGGTAATAAGGACACTAAAACATCTAAGCCAACGACGACTGCGGCCGGTCCAGCTCCAACCATCCACAAAACTAAACCAGCACGGACCAGCAGCCGCATCCTCCGCAACCCCAACCAACTCCCACTGAAGTCGAGGCAGAGGTGGGTGAACCACGGTTCGAGCGTTCGAGGACAACGGAAGCTGCTAAGGTAGCCAGCTCCGCCCCGCGCCCTAGGCCCTCCCGCGGTCAAACATCCCACCAGTCTACTCCGAGGCCATTTAAGACCCTGCGATTCAACGCAACTGCTGACCAAATGCTGGCCGCCATTATAGCGATCGCACAGGCGGTGGCCGCGTACCCAGGGCTAGTTGCGGTTATACGGACAATTGTGGCCGGCCTCCACGAAGACCAGTATGAACAGTCAGCTTAGATTGCTGTACTGGAACCCCGAGGAGCTCGGACCTAAGGCAAACCGGGAGGAGCTGCGCAAACTGGCCCAGGAGCGGGACATTCATGTGGTGCTCAACAGCAGGGCTTCCTCACCAAGCGGTCGTTGATCACTTCGAGTAAATGCTTGAACGCGGAATCCCTTGAGTCCTGAAGTCCTCAAGCATGGGCCACGCCTCAGTGTACATAGGTCGCAAACCGCGTAGGATGTCTCGTATCGTATCGCGCGCGCACAGTCATCGGGCAGCGACACGGCGTGGAAGAAATCTCCTGTTCGGCCAGTGAAGAGACGACTGCGGCATGGAAGACCTATTGCTCGATAGTCAGCGTGGTGAGGGAATTCGGCGCGGACTGTTGTGTAGCTGATTCTCTGTCTCTAAGATGATGTTATATTTACCTAGCATCGATACCATCTTCGGTGTTTTAAATTATCTTCATAAATATGTAGCTTCTGTTATCACGATAGCCGGGGATAGAGGTAGGGGGTTATTAATGTTTTCAAGGTTACTTAACACAGCTGCTACACTAATAATTATATTTCTTAAGCACTATCGTGCTTCCAAGGACACTTTACCCCTTTAGACTAAGTTTTATTCGTAGAATGTCTTCTATTGCTTTCCGACATAGGATACGCGCTAACTATTTCACTAAACCGCAATGGAGCAGTGTGGTAGTTTACATTACAGACACATGATTTACGAGATTTGTACCGTGAATTGGGATCGCAAGGGATATACATCATTTTGATTACCTAATTCTACATAATATGTATCATGATTCCTGATGTGAATTTATAAAATGTATAAGATTCTTCATTCGCTCTAGGTTGTTGTTATAACTTATGTTATACAGATTATTTAATCTTAATTCGCGTGTTCTATTAATTACAGACTGAGACACGATTGCAGCCACAAGTCCGGGGTGCGGCGTCGCAGGCTTAGTCAGATCGTTCCTCGTCACGACGACAAACGGGTTTGAGTTGATGCGTCATGCTTTCTCAATAAAACGACCTAAGTGCGCGGTTGGTTGAATAAGTTGTGTTGTAAATCAGGTAGATAAGGTTTATAGGCCTACCTTACATCGACATGGTGGGAGTGGCACAAGTATTATATTTGAAAACAGATTTAAGGTTTCTTTCTATAATGTACTGCCTGTTGATATATACAATGCAAACAAGTATCTATTTCGTACGTACAGGATGGATAATTTGAAATGAAATGAAGAACGGTCGAGATGCAACACGAAAAATTCGCGACGTAAGTTGCACAAGTATGAAAAGTGCCGAAAATTTTAATATTATTAAATGAATGGTGTACAGAACTCAATAAAATTAGGACACAACTTGCAAAGCAATAACAGCGTTCGCGACGGCAATAGACTTCTAGCGAGTTTGTATATTAACAGTAATAAATCAAATGAAACAAAGGTTCGCGAAGCATGCATCGCTGTATTTATACAATATATACAAAAAAACGACTAAAAGCATTAATTCACTGGAAGAAAAGGTGGATACTGGATATTTTTTTTATCTGTAATATGCTGTTAAAACTAATAATTATGTATCAGATACTTCATACGAGTAATAATAAATAGTAATTTAACATAAATATATAAAATTTATGCTTGTTTACTTCTTTGTTAAATATTTTAGATCTGCTCTTTGAATATATTACATCACTGTTGAATCTTATCAATCCTGATGAAATAATTGAGGTATTGCAAGTTATTAAATCATATTGTTTACTAAAGATACAGACTATTTGAAATGTCACATTGCTAAGAAGTAAAAATGTATTAAATGCCATTACGAAAATTTACTGTTATTTCAGTTTTGTTTTAAAATTAATACTGCTATACTTACATGAGGACAATTTGATATATTCGACAATAGAAACAGCAAGAAAAGCAATGCTTTATAAAACACGACATTAAGTTTTAGTGTTATTTGGGATAGTGAGTCCACCAGGTTCATGTTAATGCTTTTTGAGTGATTTATTAACAAATACAAATGCTTACGCATAGCACGCTCGGATAAAACAAGCACGTAATTACACTCTATACAAGGATCATGACAGACAATGTGAAGCTACTTTTAAAGGTAGTAAATAATACGATGAGAGCATCACTGACAAAAGTAGCTCATCGACATGTATAAGCGGTAATAACAGCGTCCAACAAATTTCAACTTGCCGAGCATATATTTACCGTCGTCCAGAGCGTCCTACAGAAACACTGAAATCGTAATGTACACTTAACGCTGCAACATTCCGCCAAAGTCAGTGTGTGATTACGCTACTTATAACTCGACCGTGAAAATTAACACTCAATATCATTCACAGACTAATAAGAATTGCTTTTTGTGAAGTCTATTACAATAATCATTATTTACCGAAAACATCACATCAGCTGTCATTGATTACGTCAATATTAGCTAAAGCTAATTAAAACTGATAATTTATTCAGTACGACTAAAGTAATAAATAATACCTACGAACTAGCCTTTATTTAAGCCAAACTAAAACCGCGCTAACTTCTAAAAACAGTGGAAATTAACAAATATCGATCTTAACAGAACCGCAGACTTGGTGCACTTACCTTCAGACAACTCCAAATCCAACTCCGCCAATTTATCTTTTATTTCGTCGGGAAGCTTCGATACATCAACACTTAAGTCAGCCATCTCAGAAATTCACTATTTTCACACAAAACAAATAAAATCAACGACGACAATCCAGAGCACCATCATGCCTTCTGGCCATCTTGAATTCCGAATAATTTCTGTTCTCTATTGTGTCAAACGGCAGTCACGTAGGTAACTGAAAACAGCATATTAATCCGCAAGAGGTCACTGCTAACAATAGCTTAAAAAAAGGAGTTCTTGCCAGGAGATTTTATCCTTGTTTTCTTTTATAATAAAATAAACAATAATAAAACAGTGGAGTGAACACGTTTACGTTGACAATCATTTTTGTTAAATTATACATAGTGAAAATTGTGATACCGGTATTGTATTCAAAACCGATAAAATCCATCGTTATGGAACAGGTTGCAGACGTACTTTCCAACTTCAATGATTATTGTAATCCATTTTTTTTAAGTAAAGTACTTTTGAGGAAAAATTTTGAAATAGGAAGAAACTTGAATAGCTAAAGAAAAAAGTGAGGAAGATTGGAAAAAAGTGAAGTAGTAATTTTAATTTGAGCATTGAATAAAACATTCAAACACAGACATGATTCAAAACAATTGACGATTTTTGTAAATATTACAATACTATGGTCTTCCCTACTGCCTAATTGTTCTATAACACTCTTATATTATGTTAAGTTACCTTAACGAATTTAAGGGTTTAATAACATTTCTTTTTTTCATTTCAATCTGCTTCATTACTATTAGGCGGTTCGTGAGCTCGTTTACCTAACGCTAACAATAAAAAACAACATAACACCTAAGTAGGTATAATATGTCTATATTGGTATTACGGTTTATAAAATAATATGAGTACTTGAAAGATAATTCTTATAAAGCGATAGTAAAGAAACTTTACTGGCGAGTGAAATAGAATTGAAATTTTCACAAAAGTAAAAGTAGAAAATTATCTTGTTAAATTAACTTAAGCGCTTAAAAATCCAGGTCAAACAACATAGTTATATGTAGTGATTTAAATATTACACAATTTATTAATAATTTCAAGTATGTTCATTTTATTTCGAAGTGAAAGTAAATTATTTCTAACCAGTGGTCTTTTTCCAACTTTTTTATATATAGATTTTTTTATCTTGTTTTTTTAAGTAAGTATTCCATTACAATATTTTGTATTGTAATAATATATTAAAATAATTCATTAACATGGTTTATTATTATTAATATGTCTATTATATTGACACTTCAATAGCATATTACTAATAGGATAAAACCACAACCAACATGAACTCTGGACATCTTAAGTGAAATTATTTTAATCTAAGATCATATAACACTTTAAACCTTTAAATTACTTGCATTTTGATATATGAAAAGATAATTTATTCATTAAATAAAATTGGATAATTTTTCATAGGATAGTATTTTCTGTTCATTAGAAAAGATAAAAATTAAAATATACTGTTTCCTATTGTCAGTAACCAATCTACGTTCATCATTATGATCTTCAGCCGGAAGACGTTCACTGCTGGACATAGGCCTCCCCCATAGAACGCCATTTGAACAATCTACTCGCCTCCCGCATCCAGCGATTCCCTACAATTCTGACAAGGTCATCGGTCCATGTAGTGGGGGGCCATCCCACGCTACGCCTTTCGGTTCGGGATCGCCACTGGAGAACTCATGCTCCCCATCGGTTGTCGGTTCTACGAGCGATGTGGTCTGGCCATTGACACTTCAACTTGCAAATTCTAAGAGCTATGTCGGTGACTTTAGTTTTCCTCCGAATCTCTTCATTTCATCTACTTCATTCAATCTACATTGCGTTGTTTTAAAAAATATTAGATAAGAAATTCAGATTCATAATAAATTTTCATAATAAATTATAAAAATAATAATTAATAATAAATAAATTAATAAAAAATGCAAATCCCGTTTTTTCAGGGTAGGTTTTTCAATTATTAGTATTGCTTTATAATATGTATTGACTATATTTACGGAAGAACATTCATGAAACTATTTTTATTGTAGAAGAACACATAAAACGATTTCAACTTTATGAAATTGAATCTTGAAATATATGTATTTTAAATTACTTAAGTTAGATATGCGAATGGAGAGGCACAGAAAAAAAAGAAGATATCGTCATTTCCAGATACAAAACATTAATAAATATTAATGAACTTATTAGATATTGTAGACAAGATTTCTTAAAGGCGCGCTAACTAAGCCTTTTTGTCTGATCAATCTTAATAAAAAATACAAAAGGTTATAAATAATGTTTTCGTTATTAAAATCTAACCTTAAATACCGTTTTTTCACAACTGTTACTAGTAAAATTGAGATGGTTATTTATATGAAAAATGCTTCTCAGTTAGTTGAATAGGAAGCATAAATCTATAAATTGCCTTTTAAAATAAGGTCCTATTTTATATCATTATCACACATTTTAAAATCTCTCTCCGGGATTTAAACATAGACAAAATGATGATAACAGCAGGCATGTGGACAATGTGGCAACACTAAATTCCGATAAATCTTTCCGCTAGGTGACGCTAGGTGTTTTCTTCTTCCCGTCATTCTCAGCCTAGTTTTACATTTTACATTTAGTAGGTAGTTTAGTTGGCTGTAAAATTTATTCTCGTAATGGCTGTCACGTTAAAAGTGTAGCTTGTTGGTTATGTCACGTTTAATCGATCGGCGGATGAATGGTTAATCGAATAAATCAACAAGTGTGCTGAACTATGCATGCATAACGCTGTTTTCGAATCAAACTCCCTGGAACGTTTCTTCTTTCATGTTTCCTTTTTAGGCAATTAAGTTTTGGACTCGGCGTTTGTGTACTCTATGTAATAAAAACGTAACCTATGCTGCGTGAAAAGTGTTCATAGGGACCATATTGTGTGTCAAGTGCTATCTAGATCAGTTAAAATGACGGATCCGAGAACGTCATCAGCCCTTTTCAAGAGGGCCGAGCAGTTGAAGAGATGGGAGGAATCGGACACCAACAAGCAGTCGGCGATGCCAAAGCGGCCCTCCAAAATTAAGTTTTCGCGGGGGATAGAATTTTTGGCGGCATGCGCGGCTGGAGATAAAGACGAAGTCCAAAGATTGTTGAAATCGGACACAGACATCAACACGGCGAACGTAGATGGCCTCACTGCGCTTCATCAGGTTAGCTTTACATGTCATGTTATATATTCCGTGCAACCAACACACATGTATATGTCATCATAAGTTGTCATCTAGTGGCTACTATAACAAATCCTAACCAAATTATGTCCAGTAGAAAGTTGAATTTTTCTGCATTACAATGGTATGTAATTGTACACCTTAAATAAATGGAAACATGCAACTTCAGTTCTTATTTACTGTAGGTATAAATTATATTGAGCATTTCATTATCACACACACACACACATACACACACACACACACATATATATATTGGGGGACAGACTTAACTTGTATTATATTTATTTATGTGATGTTTTATATGACTTATAGATTAGTTGTATTTAAATTAGGTTAACAGGTTGACAGAGGTTCTCAAGACCCTTTTACCCTGTGATCAATGCAATGATGCAATCTTAGTTTTGTGATCCTCAAAAGTAAATTTTAGCCTTACAGTTGTAAATAAAATATCTTAATACATAGTTCTTATGTTGCTGTTCATTAATAATAATGGATAATATTTCAAAGATTAAGAATATTCACTTTAAAAGGTGTATATTTAACCTTTTTATATTACAAAGTATTTCAAAATATAATGCTTGTGTGAGAGATAGAGTTAATAGTTTCAGTTTTTATTCCTAGTATATTTAAATACTGTGTTCTATTAATGTTTTTAACATGGGATGTGTGACTTTATTGCACTAGTTTACAAATTTTAACTTTCAGACTGTTACTTTGAATTATATGGTTAATTAAAACTTGCTTGTAAAATGCTATTTTCAAATATACCTGTAAATTTATTTCAACAATTTGAGTTGCTTCATTATTATTTTAAATTTTTTATGTGCATTTGTTAGTAGACAATGTGCATATGTATTGAAGGATGTTTATTAATTGAAAGCTCAGAATAAATATGGTGAGAAACCTATTGCTCACAATAGAAATTTAGGAAATAATATTGCAACATCACATTGGTGTTCAATTGCCACAATGGTTTGCCTCTGAAAAAGTTGAGTATAGTTGGAACATTGGCTAAAAAAATGCATCTCGAGAAAAAATGCAACATGTAGTAACCAAAATGTAGTTTGTAATGTTTTACTTTGCTTATTGATTATTTATTTGATTGATTATTTTGCTGTATCAGATAAAAATGGGGCATTAGTAAATGTTTATGTTATATCTTTATAAAAATAGAAACTGCTTTTCTGACATATGCCCAAAAATTTCTCAGCTTACTATAGTAAACATTTATATACGCTAGTCATAAAATCACATAATGTGCTTGAATTAAATGCCTGAATAGCCTTTGTCTCAGTGATGCACATTTTGATGGAAATAAACAAAAAACTGAAATTTCATTGCATTTAGTTAAAGATCTACTCTTGTAATAAAAAATATGGGAGGCAATATTAGTATAATACTTACTGCCTCCTTAGCTATCTGAACAGGTTTCTATAAAATCTAGGATATATAACAAAGATAAAGGAGAAGTTATTACTGGTTGCTGATAAAAACATGGAAGGTTTAAAGCAAAGTTTATTTAGAACTCAACACAAACAAAATTCAAAACATTTATTTTTATTTCAAAACAATTTTATTCAAAACAGATATTTTTAAACTAATATTATACAATACTATTCACTTTTGTTTATCATTAATATTAGCATTGTATTGTGGTCTATGCTAATTTATAGTCTATAGAAAAAAAAGGTTGTTGTCATGGTGTCAGCAGAGCGAGCATGCGCTTTTGATAATCAAATTTTTCATTTCTATTCGTTTGTTGTTAAGTTATTGTGGCGACCATTCAGTGCAACAGTCCTAAGTCGTTATCGTCGTTACCCCACCGAGTGTGATTAATAGCATCAAAGGAAGGGTAATCTATGAGGAAAGAATGTGCGGCAAGAGCAAAGCATTGTAGTAAGTCTGCGCAGCATCAGTTAGCTCAATCCCGATAAACCCTAAGCAGAATGACATTACCCACACATGCACCTAATTTTGACTGCTATCAATCTCCCCAAAATATACAGTCCATTATATCGCAGGGTGCTTAAGTTGAGAACTAAGGCACGGTGTTCGGTTAGTCCGAATACACAACATTTTTTTGGTCCTCTAGCCAGTCTGATAGGCGGTTATAGGAAACTTGGGTAAAATATAACGTAACTTAGTTTTCAATCGTCACTTTGCACGAATTATTTGTCAAATCACGCTAAAGTAATATAATTTTATTAGTTTTTATCGTCATAAACGAATTGTTAATCGTATCGTAGTTTATTTTTATTGTAATTTAACGTAAATTATCATGCAAAAATTAAATACGTAGATATCGAAAAGTTGAGGGTACATTTATATACTTGCATAACTTCGAATCAATTTTGTAGCATCATTCGCCATAACGTTTTCGGCTACGTCAAATTGTTATTGTCGAGATACAAATAGTTTTTGACCTCACATAACTGTCATTTGACTTTGAGTTTTCCGTCGAATGTTATTGTTATAGGTCGTATAAGGTTAAGTAAACCATGATGTTGGTTATTGTTTGTTTTAATTAGTTTATTTAATTTCTTTTCGTATAATATTTTACAATGTCGACGGAAAGTTGTAATGATGGAGGCGATGTCAATAGTATT
Organism: Megathymus violae; assembly: GCA_003671415.1. Classification (NCBI taxonomy): domain Eukaryota; kingdom Metazoa; phylum Arthropoda; class Insecta; order Lepidoptera; family Hesperiidae; genus Megathymus; species Megathymus violae. The sequence continues at coordinate 6,145,806 of PDGT01000004.1, read as the reverse complement.
GCGAGGGATTATGCTTTGTTTAGAATGGAGTTAATCGAACAAAGTGATTTGCAGGGTTCCAGTGAACTAGATTTAAAAGAAATCCAGAGGAATTTCATAGTGTTGCACGAAAATTGTTATCGTCTCTTAGTTCGCAATATGAAAGAAAACATGAATTTTCTGTTACTGCAGACTATGGTGAAAAAGTTAAAACTATAAAAAATAAAATGCATGACACTTTCGTAGATGCGAAACCGGAATTTTTTCCTTGCAGAAGCTGGTATTAAATCTGTTAAAACTCATCTCGTCCGTATCATCGGAACTCAGCGTCTCACGTTTGAAGAATTCTCAACTATACTCACAGAAATAAAAGCAATGTTAAATTCTCGTCCAATAACACCTTTAAGTTGTGATGCCAACGATTTCTCGGCCAATAACACCTTTAAATTGTGATGCCAACGATTTCTCGGCCTTGACTCCAGGTCATTTTTTCACCCAAGAATCATTGTCGTATATTCCGGCGGAGGATTTCGTCAATCAAAAGATTAGTGTACTCTATCGTTGGAAATTGATTCAGAAAATGCACCAGGTGTTTTGGTGCCGGGTGGCATCAAGAATACATCCACACACTTCAACAACGACAAAAATGGAACATCCATCAAAATAACACTGCTATCGGTTCGTTAGTGCTCATAAGTAATGAACAAGTAAGTCCACTTAAATGGAATTTAGGACGGATCATGGCTCTACATCCCGGTTCAGATGCGATTTCTCGTGTAGCCACAGTAAAGACGGCCTGTGGGTAATTTATAAGGTCAATGGTAAAGCTTTATCCTTTAACAATGGATGTTTAATTTCTCGATTTAGTTTCTCTAGCTTTATCTTAAACTCTCATGTCAAATTCTCATGTTTGTTGTCGATTTTTCGTTAATTAGTACAAAATGTGTTTTTCGTTAATTCAAATTAATTTTTCTCTATAGTTTATTAATACAGTATCTTGTCGTTAGTTAAAGCAATCCATTTCTTCGTAAGATTTTGTCGATTTATTGTTAATTACTTAGTATTTAGGTGGGCGGAATATTCACATTTGTCAGTAGCCATTAGTCTATGATAACTTTTATTGTGGTCTATGCAAATTTATAGCCTGTAGAAAAAAAGGTCGTTGTCGTGGTGTCAGAAGAGTGAGCGCGTGCTTTTGGTAATATAATTTTTCGTTTCTATCGGTTTGTCGTTAAGTTATCATGGCGACCATTTAGTGCAACAACTTTAAGTCCGTTTTCGTCGTTACTCCACCGAATGTGATTAATAGCATCAAAGGAAGGGTAATCCACGAGAGAAGCATAAGGAGTCACCATTTAGGGGCGGAAGAGCGAAGTACTGTAGTAAGTCTGCGCACCATCAGTTAGCTCAATCCCGATAAACCCTAAGGAGAATGCAGTAGTGCATGCACCTAATATTGACTGCTATCAATCTCCCCAAAAATTTGGTTTTAGAAGACATTACCACAGATTGCTTTATTCATTCATCCTTTTTACATGTTTGCTACAGATTAATTACATTGAAATTTAACCTTATTTGCAGTGCTGTTCGCGTGACGTGTCATGATTCAAGGTTAATGAAAACACGTGACCTATTTTCGGATTTAAATTTACCATTTAAATATTAATAAAATTTGATAGTGGTGTTTTTGAAAATAAAATGACTTATAATAATTTAATTATTTATTTGCTTTACAAAATTTACTTATTAATGTATGGAAAAACTCATAGACATTGCCATGTTTAAAAAACTTATTCTGCGGTAATATTGCATTATCACGGACTTATCTGTGCTGCAAGCATCCTTTGTTCTTTTTCTCCTTGGCTTGCCCGGAAGCAAGATGCGTCTGGGCAATTAATTTTGTTATTTGGGAATGTTGCCCTTATATTTTGTTTAAATTAATTAGCAATGCAATAGCATTGACTATCCACGTCCTTGCCGCACTGGAGGAGACGTAATATTTTTGAAATGGAAGTTTGAATTGGTATGTGGACATAATAATAATTAAATTGGAAAGCGCATTATGCGCTTTTACCAGTTTCCTTTTCCAGATTCCTATTTTTCCTTCCAAATTTTTCCCAGTTTTTCATATTTCCATTTTCCAGCATTAGTGTTTCCCTAATGTCAATTATGTTTCACTCCAATGGAGGTTCCTTAATAACTATTTAGTTACCTTGCTTTCCGCGACTAAGATTTTCTTGACTTTTAACGTCAATTTATAATTAATTTCTGGCGGAAACTCATTTAGTTCCTATCCTTTCTTTTGCTTGGAGCCTGGATTATGAACTCAGGGTGAGGAGACCCTTACGTGGAACTATACCACATCAGTGACGAAGCAGCTTTGCGGTCCACTGCTAGGAGGGGTATCGCGTTAAGAGGACGTGTCTTATTTTGACGTAAGTACTTCTGTACAGGTTTATATTTATGATTTTCCTGCCATACAACATATGCTACGTTTGCAGCAGAACTTTTGCAACGTATACTAGTTATACAGTAATGTAACCAACCACAAATGTAATGTAACAACCATACATCCTTTATTATTTAGAATTTTTTTGTATTTAAGGTAGCAATTCTCCTTAGCCTTTTTGTTTGAAAGAATAAAAGTCTGTGGATTACCTATAAGTATATAATTTTATTTCGATCCACAATAAAATATCATGATAATGATTTAGATTTTCTTGTAACACTGAGTACTGTATCACCCCAATTGAGATTAATAGTTCAATGTTTTACCTGGCTTAGTTATCTGTAACATGTAGTAGGTAGATGATCTCCTTGGCGCCCGTTTACCTGGTTTATTTGTTTCTTTTTTATTTACGAGATCATCAGCTCAATAACATCAGAGTACAGTTCGCTCACCAAAGGGTACCATTTCTTCTAGTGGGTTTGTGTTCTAATATACTGTTTTTATATTTTAATTGTGTAGGCAAACACAACACCCCAATCATTTATTTATTCATTTCTTGCTCACAATTTCTCACCCTAAGAAAGCTTAGTAAGCCTACAATTGGCTCAATAAGAACACAGCAGGCAGGAAGCAGTTTTTTTTAAGCCTACATGGTCTTTGTTGTATCTTAATAGTAAGATAGCTGTAAACTTCAGTCTGATCAATTTGACTATACGCTGACAAAGTATTTAAAATATCCTTAAGTTTACTGTGCTTCCTGACAAAGGCCTTAAATACTTTTCACTGCTTGCTATCTAAAAAACATTTTCAGTTAAATTCCTTTGTGATTTTTAATTTGTTTCCTCATTTTTTTATCTTCTTTTCCACTTTTCATTTTTAGATGCACTTGTTGGACTTTCTTGTCCTTCAAATGTTTTTGCATGTTCATTTCTTGTTATTATGGTCTTGCAAAACATACTTAAACTCAGGGTTTGAGGATATACATCAATGGATATATATCATGATATATATCCGATATATATCAAATGATTTTTATGATACATATAAAATTTTATGTTATTGAGTAATTTTTGGCGTTTGTATTTATACTTCCCAAATATATATGTTGTTGGAGTACAGTTAAAACATACTGCCTAATATAAGTTCTAATCCATAAATGGCAACTCTTCTGCCGGTATTAATGCCGTCTGTCGTGTCAGAAAAATTTCTGTTTTTTAACACATATGCAAATAGTATACGTAAATAATACAATAAAATGATAATATGACTTTCATACAAAATGGATATATCGCACCTTTAGAATGAAAGTGACTTAACTCAAAATTCCTGAAATTCCAGATTTTACTATAAGTTTACTTAAAAAAGTCTCCTCTAAAACCCCATGGTGAAAAAGAGCCCGAATTATGAGTGAGAAAGGGAAAAAGGGAAAACCTCATACATCAGTCTCTTTAAATTTACTCAAGACCATACATTTTTGAAAACTTTTTTCGTCATTTCCCATAAATTGCAATTTTTGAGTTAAGTCTCTTTCATTCTAAGGGTGTGATATATAAAACTCTTGATATATATCGTAAATATCCGATATTTTGATATTTATAATAAATATCGGATATGTTGGAACCCTGCTTAAACTATATTGTAACTAGGTGTTAACTGTTTTATGGGAGATTTGAATTATTTGACAGTCACATTAATGCATTGTTTAGTTCATGTTATTTATGGCTAATAAATCCAAATTGCTGTTCAAATCAGTTTTCCTTCCAGCAGCTGTATAGACTTTAAGAAATCCTCTTGGAGTAAGTCCTATAAAACATTTTTTTAATGTATGTTTGAAAACAATATCATTTTATACATCCACTGCTGTCTGTTTTATTATTCTGCACTCAGTACAATTGATAATTATTGATGTATCACTAGACATTGGATACAAACACTTCTTGGATATTGTTTCTCATGTAGTAACTTTATCAATCTCATAAAATAATGCATTTGCACATATCATTATTATACCATGGTGGAATACACTCAAGGTTACCTCATATTTATTCTCTTCAATTATTGGACAGATTTTTGCAAAAAAGTGTTTATATGAACTATATAATGTACAGCACAGCAACATTTCTGCCAAACTATATTATTTTGCATTGATTTGATTGTTATCTTTAGTTATAGCCCATAGCTTTTTGATCTGAAAAAATCTGTCTAGATTTATTCTTTGAACTAAGCTGAAATCCATGAAGTCTAGTTATATGATTGAATTAAATGGAAAAACCTTTTTGTCTAGTTAATAAGTGTGCCGTAACTGAGGTTTAAGGTAATGTAAATGAAAAAAGCTTTATTAAGGAAATAGCAGCTCACTCTCACATTGCTCAGATTGACTAATTATGTTAATTCATATATGCAACATACATAGCTTGTATAAATCCAGAATATTACAACTTTGCAATGGATATGAATTCTTGAAATAGATGCAGTTGTTCCAGAGTATATCCTCCACATTCACATAATTTTACAAAATTCACACTCTCCTTATAATAGTATATTTCCTTATAATTCGATCTAAGTAAATTGACAAATGCATTTGTCATATGAGGAATATTTATATAAAAATTACCATTAATTAAAAACAATACTGGGTACAAATCATCAAAATCATCTATCACTTTGTCTTTTAATATGCTCTCTTAGTCACATTTTGGATGGATATTACTAATAATGATGTAGTGACATTGTTTGACTGTGTTTAAATACCAGCAATTTATTGGTGACTAATACATATAATTCTCACCTATTTATTTCAAAACAAGGTAACTATATTGTGGTCACATCATAAGCAATAGTTTCTTTTATTTCATTAATACAAGCCTAGTTATAATATTGTGATGACACTGTAAGATTAGTGACAGTCATCTTGTACCTCTATTTATTAAAACTAAATGTGCCCATTTCAGTAATAGTTCAGTAACTATAGATTGACCAAGGATACTTTTAAGTTAACATCTTAGTTTGCGTTTTTGTTATTCTATTCTGTATCATATAAAAAAAGGTTTTCTAAAACAATATAATCGTATTTAAAAACTGATTAGTAAAAATAGTAATCTTTGAAGATAACGAAGGAAATAATGTCATATACATAATTTGCCAAATAATAAAAACCGTTACCATGGCAACCTAATGAATATTTTAATATCAAACAAAAAGAAATCGGGTCCGGCAGGGTTTTGGGATATAAAATGTATATATGCATAAACACTCTTGGGTATAAATGACATGTCAAAAGATCAAGTCAATCTTATGACTACTAATCGGTCTAATATAGATTAGCGGCCCGCCGTGAGTTCGCATGGATACAATGTATTAAAAAAAAATTGGGAAGTGTACTTAGCAAATAAAATTAAGTAGTTATGTTTCAACAAGCTCCTCTACAGTGTTTTCGGATATCTGTCAGTTAGATAGTCGAGAAGGACTTATGCAATTGAGTTTTACATTAAACAGAATTGTCAAATTGAACTTCATATATTTTCATCAAGATTTTCGTACAAAAATGCTATCCATAATTCCGGCTTCTTTTTTGATTTTTCAAAAATCTTATTACTTACAAACCTTGTCTTGAAGATTCTTAATACAACTAAAAATACATTAACGGTGTTCGAGCCATTCTCAGTTGGTGATTTTTTATACATGTGAATGTTGAGTTTTATCTATATAGAAACTATACTTTCTATATAATTCTTTATAGAAAGTATAGATAGGCTATAATCTATAAACAGTAGTGACAAGCAAGCGATGTAATTTTTAGAGTGCCCTCATTCGATTTATAAACAGAACTGCCATAGGATTATGTCTGTTTCTGTCTGTCGAACAATCGTGACTTAAGAAATAGGCATAATTTGGTTACGCCTTCAAAAGGTTCAGCGTTCTTTTATGGGGCTTAAAGTTCGTTTTACAATTAGATTTCAAAGTTGGTATGCGAGTTACCTATTGGATTTTTAAGCGACGCGTTAAAGCACAGTTTATGGGTAAAGGATGTTATGGTAAAGATTAATGTATTAATGACAAGAATGCCTGGGATTAGTAGTGTCGTAACTGATTTAGCGCAAATTAAACCTTTTGCTGTGCTGAGGAGTTTCTTTCGTCGTTTTTTCTCCTCAATAATAAAGCACCTTTTACGAAACGGTAGTAGAAACAAATAATAACGTGCATTAGTGTACTTACAAAATACCTAAATTATTCAATGATTTTGAATTTGTATGTTCATTCGTCTGTCACATTCGATTTTGTTCTTATTTAATGAACAGAATAGGTGAAATATGGTTCACAAATACAGTAGATTGTATTAGTGACAGATGTATACCGTAAATAAATGAATTATTATTTTGTTGGTTGACTTTTAGAGGTTAAGGCAAATAAAATTGTCAAGGCCATTACGTGACTTATCGAATTGATGAGCTTGTTACGAATAGTAATATATATTTTTTATAGTTGTAAAATGCGAAGGTTGTTTATACATATTAAAAACAATGTTCGATTAAATACCATTCCACTCATCTTATCTCCGAAGTTATGGAGTCTAAACATCTTGAAATATAAGGCGAAATCCATAGTTTAGAAGAACCTATTTGAAAAATTCTTCATTTTGTTTTTGTGACAAACGTAAAATATTCTACGGTACATATAGTAAGGATTTAGTATAGAGGATGATTGGAAACAGGTGTAAAAGATCGGGAGGAGCAAAAGTCTAGCGCATATCCTATCAATCCATGTTTATAATACCCTATCCAAAAATCAATGGTTCTAGAGTTATGAATTTTTTTAATATTTTTCAATAAAATACTGATTTTCTAAGAAAAAAATCGATGATTTTTGTTTTTACTTATTTCTACACAATTTTTTATGACATAGTTATTGTTTGATCATTGTTTTATTAAATTTAATTAATAGTCATCACTTAGAGTCTAAAACTTTTAAATCGGGTTCTTTGAAAGTCGTGGTAGTAAAAAAAGGCGTCATACTTTAATTTTTATTTAATCGTAAAACAAAATTTTATTAATAAAAATTTCGTATAAAGCACATAAATAAGTAATTGATTTCAATACCTGTCCGACAAGGTATAAGAAAGTACATAAGTTTCTAAAATTTAGAAAAAGGCTTCGTGCTTGTATCAGAAACCGTGGTTGTCAATTTGAGCAAAATTTAAATTAATTATTATTTTAAACTTTGATTTTTTTTATTTTATTTAAATTTCATTCGCAGGGTTTTCTCAAATGCTTTATAAAAAAAATTCCAGTTTTTGAAACAAGATAAATTTAGTAAGTCGCTGAATCGATGAGCTGAAATATGACGCTAAATGATTTATGTAAACAATTTTAATGCAGATACCATAAAAGAAATACTTTTTTAGAACATGTAGTGCTTACGTCTATGGACTTTTTACACATTTTTAGAAAGCTATTGAAATGAGGAATTTAATTATGTAATTTTTACACATCTTTTAATGTAACTTTTTTTTATAATCATGTAAACAATTGGGTGAAACACTTTTTTTTTGTTATTATCTGTCTTTTAGCGAAATAATCTCAAGTCTCTTTACTTTTCATGGGTTTGAATTATTTATTTAGATTTGGTGATTATTTAAGAATAAAAAAAAGTATTAAAATTTCGTGAAAAGGCAAAGCTTTAGTAAGAAATTATTTTTCTTCATAAACGGGTTTTTTTATAAAAAAAAACTAAATCTTTTATATCTGTGTAACCATTGACTTTTGGATGGGGTGTATAATAGATTATTTCACAGGAAATGAGCTAAACATTCACCCCTTTAAAAGTTTTACACCTGTTTCCAATCACCTATATATAGCTCACGATTTCTTTTAGTATTTTTTTTTTTCATTTACGAATTGGATATGAAAGTAATGTTTTGAATAAGGTTAAAACAAGTCAAAAATTTTTTTGCGTAATTAAAAATTAAACAGGTGTGTACTAGAATTTTTTATGACCGTTATTTTTACAGTAACAATTTCTTAAATTTTCTAATTTTCACCGTCATTTAAAAATACAACAATGAAATCCTCCTAAGGATATCCATATCTTCAACATTTATGTGGTCCTGACAAAACGATACTGAAGTATTAAAAATGAACGTTATAAATTGATTTCGCTTTTGGCAGGTTAGGTAACATACACAAATAAAAAAAACCTTGTTAACATTTTAATAAAAAAATACGTGGCTATTGCATACAGATTAGCAATTTTGCGTTATAATTATCTACGTTTTCCATTAATTAGGCTCAATGATATTTTTTTTTGATATTTTTATAAGTATTATATAAGTGTGCTGAAGTATTCATGCGGTCTTATAATAACTTATAATGAGAATATTAAATTATTTAGAATTATTTTAATTTAAAGCGCAACATTATTTCCTCCTTATATAGTTAGTTACTATTATTTAAGATAATTATATTAGATAATTTCAATATAAATTATTTAAGGTTTAGTGGCAGCAATATTCCCAATCAACTTCCGCGAATTGAAGTTTGTCGAGAATGCGGCACCGCATGTCACGTGTGTTGGGTTTAGCACTCGGAATAACTTTCGATTGTTTCGGCCGACCACTAATCGTCACTGGTACAAAATTAGAATCTGACACTGTCTACGGCACTATCCGAATGGGGAACTAACTATTACTTTGCCGCCAAATCATAATACATGTGTGTTTCAAAAGCAGCGTTCTGTATTTTAGATATAGCACAGTTCGTTACATTAAAATCTAAAGCTTGGCAATCTACTCTCTACACTTTGTATGCCCAAACTATTTTCAATGCCGGTTGAAAGAGATGGCCATAATTTTTATAGAATCCTTTTTAATAACTACTATTGGTTGACCTTTCATGTTAGATCATAAATTTCCCGTTATTTTTAGAAAAATAAGTACGCATTGGTTTTTGGTGCAAGTTTTTGAAAATTGTCGCTTTAATACTAGTAACCCGCCTTCGCTGGGCTTCAGCAAACTTGATTTTTACGTTCAGAAATAGTAATCGTATCTGAAAAATTCCTTGTAAATTTTTACAGGCATTTTATAAATTCTTCTTCATGTCATACACCTACACCTTTCTCGTGAATCAATCCTATCTATTCATAAAACCGAATGAAAAATGCCTTAGTTTTCAAGATTATTACATTCTGACATATAGTCATAGCATATGTCCACTTGGAATAATGTAACTGTGAATTAATAAAATCATTTTTCTTATGGTTTCGGACCTTCCGGATACACACAAACAAAATTTGCATTCTTATTTTAGAAGATATACATATAAACATATACATGTGAAATATGTATTTGTTTTGTATTGTATTAAATGAGCAGAAACTGAAAATTTGTGCACGGACAATTGAACTGAAAATTTTTGACAGCGAAATAGAATTAATGATTTTGACACATTAGAATTTGTACTTCTAAACGTCCTTTGCTGTTTCACATGAGAATACATGACAATAACGTCTATGTTAGTTTTAATTTTTTAGTTGCATTATGTTTTTAGTTATATAAATATATCATTACTTATGCGAGATACACACGAGGTCGAAAAGTTACGAGTTTGCACCGATCCACCTACGTAGTCATAAAGATGTCCCTAAGCAATCGGTTAGTACCCGCAGGAAAGTATTAACGAGTCTTAATAGACGTAATTAATATGACCCGGCGGGATTCTTAGGAACAGATCTTGAAATGTTGAGATAGTTAGAGAAATGTATCGGGTTTTTAACAAAAGTTTTGGCTTTGTTACTATGAGTTTATTGATTAACAAACGGGTTCTTTGTTTTGGATTTTCAAGTAGTCACCTGCTACTAAAGTTATATTGGGAAAAATTATAAGATAACCCAAAAAATATATAGTGATCTCATGAAAGATAAAATGTCTCTGTGCCTTATAATAGCTTAATTTAAAATGGCGTTTTGTTAATTATTATTTGTATACTTGAAGGTTGAACCCGTTTTTGTCCAAATTTAATGTAAATTATCCAATGCCTGACCTACATTTATTTCATTATTTAACCATGGGTAATAAAAAATTAATATATGTATGTAAAGTATTTAACTTTAAATTTAAACATAACGAGCGATTAATTAGTTCTACTGGTGGAATATACTATAATACAAATATAATTGATTTGGTGTTGTTGATTGATTTGATATATGTGTAATAATATATTTAAACTTATAACAATTGAACTTTTCTATACACGATAAAAGTTGTTTGGTGTTTTACCTGCGTACCTAAAATTATAATATTTACAAAAAACATTCGTGCTCGATATAATTTTTATTTATTTTTATACGGCATTAAATAAATGACATGTTTATCCTATTTCATTAGTTTGTTTGATTTTAATAGGTTTATATGTCACGAATTATCTAAATCTGTTCATGAGTTTCCGCATCACGCGTCAGTAGACGAAAACATAGGCAAAAATCCAAAAAGTGTTTGTATTGTGCGCCTCTATATTATTAATAATATAATCTGCCTGTCCAATGTTACAGTGTAACATTCATACGAGTGTAAATAATATAATATGTAAAATAGAAGTAGATTTTTTAATAAAAGTAGAAAGATTAGATTTCGAAATGGAAATGAAATAATAACATAATTCGAAAATCTTTACATTTCTTAAGCAATAATATCATAACATAAAAAAATGTATTAAAATTTTGTAATAAACTTTAGCTATAATAAAGTAACTTAATTATTTTTTAAAGTAATTTCATTTTAGTACTGTTTTTTACTTTGTCTATCATCAATACCTAATATTGTAAGTAATGGTAACAACAAATGTTTCTTAATATGAAATATGTAATAAATTATCATTGGATCTTCTAGATGTTGTAATATAATTAGTCTGCGGCATTAAAAAATTTTTAAAACCGTGGTTGTGTTCGAATAATACGTATCTATTTCAACTAAAGGATCTGTTATATGTGTTAATATTTAGTTTATTGCCGCTCAATACGTTCAATACGTATGGTGAAGAACTGGGTCAGTTAAATAGGACTCTGCGTGTGATGGGATGGAGCATAACAGTAAATTCAAGGAGTGACCATCCCAAAATGCTGTATTGGTGGATCATTTTAGTCTATTCCTTACGTATATAGAGATTGCGTCACGAGAATACTGATGACGCATTGAAACACGATACTGGAACGGACTGTTCTAGTATTTCATGCGCACGTGAATGAGTGAGTACATATATAAGTCATAAACAGTCCGTTAAACTTTTTCAGACTAACGGAGGGTTTCCTTATCACGAGGGAAAATTGGCTATGCGATTGGAAAGATTTGTATATATATCAAACTATAATTCGCAGACGCGTACCGTCATTTAAACATTTGTATGTTTCATATTACAATGCTGTCAGGTTGATTTTGCCTCCCAGTTGCAAATATCAATTATAAGCTCTGCAATTTAAATGTATAATTAGTGCATAACTACATTTGATTTTTGGCCCAGTTCATAGTACATTTACTTCTATTGCCAAGGGTTCTTGATACGTCTTCGATCAGGAAATTTGGTAGCATCCGATTTGTGGTCCTCCTATGTCAGAACTTAAAGCGGACATCTGAAAGACTCGATCTTTTTATACTAGTGACTGCTATACACTAAAACACAAAAATAATAAGGAATACAAAAAAAATGCTTAAAAGGTAAATTGATTTGATGATAATAATGTGATAATCTAACCAACCTGAAATATTGGATACAATAATTATACTGAAGTAATAACCGCAACATATACATTGATATTTTGTGTTGACGTATAGGTAGATTGTATTCCGTGGCGATACTCCATTAGACTGTGAACACTGAGGAAGTTTTTCGATATGTATTAAAAAGCTAGAGCATATTCTTATAAATGTTGGTTAAAAACGAACATTTTTATGTATACGTCCCAAAATCTGTTTCAAACGTTAGTAAAACTTTAAAGACGTAAAAGTTTTACATCTTTGTATCGGTAGTTTTTTGGCACAGTTTCTAATCCCGCGATGTTAACGTGACGAGCTTTGACGACTCGTACGTCTCTAAAGCTAACGATTACCTTCGTGAATCCTAGAAAAGAAGCATAAATCGAATGAGTATAGAGTAATTGCCGAGCGGGATTAGTAAGCAATTTAGCTCATACTAGAACTTAATTTCTTTCGAAATCAAAAACCTACTAGTAATCTATAAATAATAAAAGTTACACAAATGCCACCTTGTATTATAATTTTTACGGCTATGTCGTCATTCGGCAATTGAGGATACCATATGTATCTGTGTAGATTTTTGGCAAAAGTTGTTGAAACACTGTACACATTCAAGACAATCTAGACTTCATTGTTAATACATAACGTATACTTCACTGTCCACATTTTAAGCTAAAGTTGGATAAAAATGTTGTAAATTTAAGGTTTGTGTGTTTAAAATTGCACTTGGTTTAAGCGCATTTAAATAATAAATTCAACGCAAAGCACGAACAAGTATTGAAAAACTAGTTTAGAATTAGTATGCGTATATTGATTACATTATATGTAAATATAGTAAATCTAGTAGGTACAATAAATGATTATTTCTACTCAAGGTTGGCCTAGTACATCAGGTCATTCAATAAGTTTAGAGATAAAGAAAACTTATTCCACATATACATAAGTACTAAATATTTTACAACTTTCCAAAATTCTCTCTTTTGTGCTTTATACAAATTCCATTCCTCTAACTAAATCAATTTAATCTTTAATCCGAAGGCTCAGAAATCGCTACTTTGTAGACAGAAACGGCTTCTTTGGCCCTTGGAACTTTAATTTCAATATTGGGAACAAAAATAAGCCTCAGTGAGCTAAGTCAGGGTTGTGGGGTAGATGAGTTAGAGTTTCTACACCAATTTGCTCAACAAACGCTTTGGTTCTAATGGACGAGGTGTTAACGTGATGCAGCATGATTCCCCGAAGCCCGGCCTTTGGTCTTCTCTCCCGAAGAACCTGAAAAGCTTTGAAAATTGCTACTGCATCCATTCCAGCAGTGCCACTGACTAATGTTCACACTGCGAGAAAAATTCTAGCCACTATTTTGTGCCACCGTTGCGAAGTCTTTGTAATTTTGTCGATAAACTATCCTTTGGAGAAAACCCATATTGATGATTTCCTTGTGTTTTCCGGATCATAATGTCAAATTTATGTTTCTTCACCAGTATGACAAGTCTTTATACTGTCAAAACGCAGGGTAATTTCACAGTACAAATCCACAAAAGCCTGTTTTTCGCTTTCAGAAAACAAAAGAAGGATCCAACAACAACAAAGTTTCCTCATTCCCAGATGCTAATGTAGGATGGGATGGACTTTCCCCGTTTGTAAATCATGAGTCTTTTCGCGTTAAAGCTTTAGTAGTCCATACATTTTCTGCGGTTATTGTTGTTTGCAGGGCTTCGCTTCTTTTTGGTTTTCTTTAAAGTTAATTATACCCTCTTTAAATTCAGCAATCCACGTAACAATTGTTGCACGAGATGCAGCAGTCTCTTTACGCCGATTGTAAACTTAGTTGTTCGGGTTAACGGAATTTAAAATTGTAGGTACTAGATTATAGCGCGGAAATGTTCACAGTTAAGTTACATAATCTATACTAATATTGTAAAAAGAAGAGATTGCGAATTGTGTAGTTTGGCGTAGTAGCGTAGCTGTAACGAGTTTGTGTATTTGCGGAAAGTTATCTCCGGAACGACGGCACCTATTTGAAAAATCCTGTTATGCTAGGATGGACAATCCTATGTATGTGTGTATAATAATAATTCATTGTTGATCCTGAACAATGTCGACTGATCGCTAGTTTTCAATAAAGAGCAGATAATGCGTTGCAGCAATACGAATTAGAACATTGTTTTATATATATAATTTTGTTTTTTTCCAAAAATTTAATAAATGGGTTACCGAGTTCTATTTGTAAATACTAAACTTATTGAGTGACCTTCATATTGTAAAAATGTATCAACACTTAACATACGGATGCGCGTACCTGTGCTTATGTGACATATTTGTGGGTTCTGCAGTTACAGATATCGGTAACGGAGAACGGAATTCTTGCCACATTACAACCTATATTGGAATAATCGTGTTAATCTATGTCATTACATTCTAAACAATAAGCAATTTTGGATCATTTCTATTATGCTTTTATTATAATGTATTGGAGTTTTTAGTAAGTTTTTTTATTGCTGTGGCACTCTCACTTATTAAGTTACGTACAGTCCGATATTTATGGTAAGTCTTGGACAGATTTTTTGAGTTCAAATTCTCCCTTATTTTGTGGTTCACCCTGGTGAAACAACGGTAATCGCATGATGTTAGGGTTTATGCCTGGCTGTAAAACTCAAACGATTAGTAGTATAACGTGTTCCGGTTGCAGTATTCGAGATACAGTCTACAAACGAGTTCACTACTTCCTTTTAGTGAGTAAATAGTTGGAATTCCCCTGGTGGCATAGGAGGAGACCGTGGGCGGCGGCGACCTCATGAAATTAGGGAGGCCGTCTGTTCATTAGCTGGATTTTATATGAGAAGACCAAGATTCTGTTTAGGGTAGGCAGAGGATATGTCGTTACTCCTGAGAACCGAGATGGGCCACCCTGATGCCGAGTGGTTTTTAAATGTATATTACGTGCATCCTGGATTGAATACTGGATAAATTACTCTCTGTCTGGAACTCATACGTCAAATAGATATAAATATAAATAACCTTGTAAATAAAAATAGACAGCGTTCTTCAAGTTTGCGGGGGTAGCACACAAGAATGATATGTATTATATACTTGTATTTTAATAGCAGGTATAGGGATCTACATCCGCATATTATCAAATTACGTTGGTTTCAAGTTATAATTTTCGTTTTTAAATGATAAGAAGATAAAATCGTAATGATTTGTGTGAATCAAATTGTATTTGGACGGTTAACATTAGGAGCTCATACTGATTCTGGCTATTAATAGTTTTAATAGAAGCTAACGGTGTATCGAGATTGCCCTAATATTCTATAATAATCTTTGCCACTACGCATAAGCGCTGTTTACATCAATCCCCCTGGAGCTGCACTGATCATTTAATTTTTATCGATGGCAATACATTTTAAGAATTTTGTGCCGGTTTCGTTTCGTTTCTGAAGTGTATCGTGTGTGCACTATAAATCGCACGAAAAATAATTTGACTTTCTTACACGAGTATATAAGGTAATTTCATCAGGTCATTTAATAGATTGATATATATTACATAGGTCACACTAAAAGTTTCCGGAAGTGGCCACTTACATAAACAATATTTAAAAAGTTATTACTACATTTAAAAATGGAACTCTTTAGCTGTAGAATACAAGTTTTTTCATAAGATTGTCAAATGTTTTCATAGTGTGGCGTCATTTTAAAATTTGCGTTATTACAATAAACTGGATTTAACTCGAGAAAATTTTCGTTGCATGATTTTTTACGATTTTAAGTGTAATTTGACAGCTCAGCAGAGTCTCGTTCGGCTTCAATCTGCTTTTGGCGAAAAAGCACCATGCAAGACAACTATTTAGAGATGGTTTGCAGTATTCAAACGCGGTCGTGTCAATTTCCATGATGAAATTCGTGAATGTCGCCCGTGCACCGCTGTAAACCACAAAAACATTGATGCTATGCGCCGAATGATCGAAACAGACAGGCATTTCACGTACCATGAGATCCGAACATCTTTGGACATAGGAATGAGTCAAATACAGTCAATTCTACGCAAACATTTGGGTGTGAGGAAGCTGTGTTCTCAATGGATCCCAGACAATTTGACTGATGCTCAAAAAACGGATCGCATCACTTGGTGCCATGCTATGCTTGCCAGATACAAGGAAGGGGCTTCAAATTTGGTGTGGGACATACGAGGGTGCCTTTTTAAGTTCGCGGAATGGCGGGGATGGAGGGGGGATAGCAGGCTCGTTAAGGGCGGTACGTATTTAATGACTCATAATTAGTATAAATATAAAGTTTGTCACAATTGCATCATTAGTTTTAAAACTATGGAAGATTAAAGAACTCACGAGGAAATTGCGTCCTTAACTTTTTCGTCTGTGGAAAACTTTTTTCCACGAAGCTCTTATTTCATTTTTGGAAAGAGATTATAATCACTCGGAGTCAGGTTTGGACTATAGGGTGAGTGATTTAAAATATCAAAGCCCACCTTATGTAGGGCAGCCAGTGCAATACGGCTCTTGTGTACGGGCGCATTGTCGTGCAATAGCAGGACACCTCTGCTTAATTTTCCTCTTCTTTTTTCTTTGATGGCTTCTTTCAACCACTCCAAGATTGTTGCATAATATTCTTTGATTATAGAGACGTCTTTATCTTTATAATCGATTAACAAAATTCCTTCTGAATCCCAAAATACTGTCGCCATGAGTTTTCCAGCCGATTATGACACCTTAAACTTCTTAGGAGGTGGTGCACCCTTTTTATGCCACTGCATGGAGTCTTGTTTAGACTCAGGTTCATAATAGTGAACCCGAGTTTCATCTCCAGTAACAATTTGATTCAGTACAATATCCTTGTCTTCTCCACAGAGGTCCAAAAAGCTCGGGAACATTCAACGCGCGGTTGTTTTGTTGCGGCGTGTGCATTCTCGGCACCCACCGCGCGCCGACCTTAGTAAGGCCAAGATGGTCATGCAGAATTTTAAAAATGGTTGTATTCGATACTCCAACCATTTCTGCAAGCTGTTTCTTCTTTAGCCGAGCATCTTGCAATACTAATTTTTCGACTTTCGCTGCAATTTCCGGAGTGGTCACCTCAACAGACCGTCCTGGTCGTGGGTCGTATTCAAGTGAATCCCTGCCTTGCTTAAAAAGGTTGTGCCACTTGTAAACTATCGTTTTTCCAGGGCAAGAGTCCCCGTAAACTGATGACATCTCTTCCATTATGATTTGAACAGACTTTCCTTGCTTGGTAAGGAACTTTATAACGGCGCGATACTCGATTTTCTCCATACTTCAAATTTTCTTCCGGGTTGGGTTTAATCGTCGGTAGTTTTAAAACTAATGATGCAATTGTGACAAATCTTTATATTTATACTAATTATGAGTAACTAAACACGTACCGCCCTTAAAGAGCCTGCTATCCCCCCTCCATCCCCGCCATTCCGCGAACTTAAAAACGCACCCTCGTAGTAACAGGTGTCGAAACATGGATTTATAGCTAGGATCCCAAAACAAAGCAGCAATCGAGTGTATAGGTCTTTCGAGGCGAGCCGAAACCAATCAAAGTGGCGCGCGTGAATAGTGCCTCGAAGCGGATGATTGCTTCTTTTTTTTAATAAAACTGAACACGTGGCGACTGTTGCTTTAGAAAATCGTAACTAGTACACGACCATTTGTTTACCGGAAATTATTGACAAACTCCGTGAAAATAATGGTAAGCGCCGTATCATCTTGCACCACGATAATGCAAGTCCCCACAGGGCTAGACAGACAAATGAGTTTTGAAGGCGAAAAACGTATAACTTATGAGTCATCCAGCATACAGTCCTGACCTGGCACCATGTGACTTATTTCTGTTCCCTAAAATCAAGAACCAATTACACGATCAACGATTTTCATCATCAGAATATGCTGCCGAAGAGTATGAAAAACATGTATCTGACGTCACCACGGAGGAATGGCGCAAATATTTTCAAAATTGGTTCAATCGTATGAAAAAATGCATTGACCCAAAGGGAGAATATTTTGAAAAACAATAAATTCATTTTTGACCATTAATAGTATTTTATTCTTACTAATTCCGGAAACTTTTAGTGCGCCCCACGTATTATTTAGAGACGAATTAAGTTTGCATCATTGTAACACTTTTGTAATTTTGGATATACTGGATGATGTTTTTAATTAGGAATTAGTAGAGCCCTTGTACAAATTTTCATTGTGTTTCAATTTCATTTACGAATTTCATTGTGTGTTCAAACTTCATTAATAAATAAACTATGTAGACACTCATAAATATGGAATGTAGGTTGTTATTCAAATTACCTTAGTGACATAAACAAATACTGTTTTTATGTTTCCGTAAATAATTTCATTCGTGCATTGTATTTATGTCCTAAACAACAAATACATGATCAGGCATATTGCCTGATGGTAAGTGAGAAACATTCGAAACACCAGAGACATTACCGACGCGTTGCGGCCGAAAAGGAAGTGTTAGACCTGTTTCTTTAAGGACTCCATGTCACAGCACGGTATAAACACCAATGCAGGTAGTTTCTTTCACGGTTTACATGTACCTACTGAAATTTGTAGTTTCTATAGATACAAAGCAAACTATGTCTCTGTGTAAGCTCCAGTATATGTATAGTTAGTTGTTTTGTATTATTTAATAAATTTAGATGCGGTTTTTAACGTCTTTTTAATACAAATATTTTTTCGGTATATACGACTATATGACATGTATACTAATAATAAAATCTATCTTCGCGTCTGAAAATCTACGCTTTATCTTTAGAATAGCACTAGTATCAGAAACAATTTAAAAAAATATGATAGAACACACATTTTGTTGGTTTATTTACCTAATTTTATGTTTGTAGCATTTAGTGCAATATTTACAAAAAATCTTTCAAAACATTGTTTTTAGCAGTTTCATGTATGTAGATTTTGTCTGTTCCGCCTTAACAGATTCATTACCCATTACCCGGGATGATATATACCTAAGATAATGATTGATAGTATAAATTACAAATATACCAAATATTTCCGTGTGATATGTGCGCAAACATCCAGCTAGATAGACACACAGGCAGCCAAACAAAAAAATATATGTTTTAGCCTCCATTTCGATAACAGTACTTGCATTATAATATTAATTATTTATTATTTTGGATATAGGTAAAGTTAAGTTTTTAGATGCATTATATTAAAAGATTCATCGGAGATCTCAGACACTATGCTTACTAATTAATAAAAAATCGATATACAAAAAATTACACCCTGTGTATTAAGCAACATATTATACATTATTTTGTTAGCTGTTGCTTCAACATTGTTGCACCAATGACTTTAGCATGTAAATCGTTTCTGTACGTTTACAGGTTTAAAATTATTTTGATTTATTCATTAATGGCAGCTGCAGCTAATAACAGTATTCGTGTGTATGTATTATTATGCAGGTGATCCTTTTGTCATTAGTACGTTGACTTTTTACTAATCCCACAATATACAATCAGGATAGTTTGTAAATACCTATAAAATTCATTTGCGTATGAATTGGATTTATAATTATTATAATAAATATAACCGCGTCTGGCTCGAGTCTGCAAGGTGACGATTTGTTACATTATAGAAGAACCATATAACAGATATACTTGTATATACGGGGTGTTATTGGATCATTATTGTTCCTGGTAAATTAATTTTCTCATGTTTAATTTTTTGATGATCTAGCGATTCAAGTAATATTTTTTTTTAGGGTTTATTATTTCTGAAATGAGCAACTTTAGTTATATAGTAATATAATTAATTATCTGAATTGCAATGTGACCATCTGCACTCCTCATATTTATTATAATTGTAAACATTCAGTCCAATCTGCTTTTGCGATCAGGGTTTGAGTTATTATTTTGGCAGCGTTTGATCGCGGATGCGTTTTGTGTTCGCTGTATGCCGCGCCTTGTTTTATATTACTAGTATTTATAGTGCTCGATACGCATCTCATTAGACAGTTCACAAAATTAGGTCGTTGACTCCGTGTACTTTTAATTTTGTAAATTATTCTATTACGTAATAGCTGAAGTAGTATTATATGGTAACTGTTATTGGCTTTAGTAGGATTCTTAAAAATTGTTGTTAATTAAACATCTAATTCTATTTGGATTTATTTATTACGATTCAAGTAACTCCCTTAAATAAAGTCTAAACATCCGCGACCTAAAATGTAGTAACGGGTATCCGGCTAAAAGTGTACACGGCCTAATTATTGCCCTAATCGCACTGCCGAAATGTGGAGTTTAGTGCTGTCACTGACCGACCTACATATTTTTGAAGGAATGATGTATTGCTGAATGACAAAATATATCGCGTAAATTTAGAATTGGACGAGAAATTTTTTTCGAGGTCAAGTGAGAGACAGCGGCGATACGTTGATATAAGTTACGTCATAGGCTGCACACGCGCTGTGAATGTTTTATTTTAGTGTTAATTGTGGACATACGTTCGGGGCCGACTGACATAAACTGTGCTGCCAACTAATTTATTTATGTTTAGTTAGTAAATATATATCTACAAAGGAGGAAACTGACTGACTGACCTAACGCAGTCTAAACGATCTAGGAACTTAGCGCCATAAAATCTAAACCTATTGATTGAGGATTACAATTAGATATAGCTTTGAAGAATAGGTACAAATTGTATGAAATCTGAGTTAGGATAGTAAAAAATAGAGATTGTGTATATAGTCATAGGTATTAAATTTTATATTTTCGATCCGAGCTGATTTTATAATATATTTATACATTCTGCTGGAACATTATCTAGTAATTGGAATATGGTAATGTGAACTCTGTTAGAAATTTTACCAGTGTACCAACTCCAACTCCATTAGTCAATTACCTGATACTGTGATCATCATTGCATAATTCTCCATTCAGATTTATTAATAACGATGCTTTGCGACATGGATAATATAAGAGTTTCATATGAATAATTTTATCATTAGTCATTACGAATGATATATTCGGAAATATTTAAGAATCGATTTTACGCAGCACGAACCGTTTCTTAATGAATAATTGTTAAATTCAGATTAAAACTTGCCCAGTGTACGATGTGATATTAAATATTAAATTTAGTAATTGTTTTATATAAGTTAGCTGACTAAAGCGAAATATTTAAAATGAATTTAATGGAAAATATATTTTGGATGAGTTCAAAAAGGAAAACCGACCTACTATTTGAGCTCAGAAGGAATGTATTTCTGATAGGATACAACGATATCCAAGCTACGACCTTTTATTGGTTGATGACCTTTACTTTATATTGGTGATTGAAGCTAGATACTATCAGACTGTTATGACGTAGCTGCATCTTGCGTGAAATTAGCGCCCGATAATAGACGCGTTTTGACGTGGAACCAGTTTTCATATTATCATTAGTTGAATATTCAGTGACTATGCTTCTACTAATGTTAATTTAATTTCGATGTTTTATTTAAGTACTTTAGGTCTTAAATATTTTTCACATGATGATTGGGTTATTATGCAGTTGTATTTAAGGCATCCTGCCTCAGTTATTGATAATAAGGTCGCTATTAAAAGAAATGCTGTAACTCCCATAGCCATAGCGAGGCTGGTAGTTGAACGGTTAATGTTTAGCGGAATTTTTTTTAAATGTATCCATCCTTCGGAAGTACGATAATATGTCGATCTCGGTTGTGACCGTTAGGTAGCAGTCCCTTATAGTTCGGCTGACATAGGTCCGTCCGAGATTTGGATTGGTCAGTAACCCTTGTACCAATTCGCCTGGACCAGCGTTGTAGAATACTCTAGTGAGACCCATGCCCTTTTTTCGGCCATTAATAGTTTGAAGTCAAGCAACTTTTTATAATAATAATGCTAGAACTAGAAAAGTTTGTGCAAAGTATTTATATCTATCTGTTTACTGTGTGCGTCTCTCTCCGGAGTGGTCACGCGCTAGCAATCGTGGCACTGACCCTACAGTGGTTCCATACTGTTGCACAATTCGTTTAATGCACTATTAAAATGTTTGCTGGTTTGTACGTTAACATATTGCTGTTATTCCTCATTTACTTCTATTGCAATATAAATCTTTATGCTAACTACTGCCCGAGTTGAATGCAAGAGCGATATTTTCATGAATCGAAGCAAGGTGCTGCTGTGCGTGCTGACTAACTACTAGTTTGGATATTTTTATAGCAAAGCGAATAATTTTGCCGTTACACGTAACTCATTCTTATGTTGTATTAATTGTACTTCTTGCTATTACAAACGAACAAGGCGCTTGTAGGGTCCAGTATGATAAAGCTACTTTTTATTTGATATTATTGAGAAGGTTAATAGAAACAAAGGCCAGGGTTAATTAAATTATGAAATAATTATTAATTTATTTGGTTTCTTTGTCAGGTGCTTTGTAGAACGAATTGCTTTTAAAGTAGGTACATAATACATATGTTGCGAAATTTTATTTCTGTGCAAATTGTCTTTGTAAATTTGGCCAGCGTTAAATCACAAACATATCTGCAAAATTTAGTTAGAAGCAAGTTACTCGTACTTCACGCACCTTTGTTTCTTGGGTTCAGATTCGGTTTTGGCCAGCGCTGGTATATATGTGACACATAAATGTTTCTTCCTGGTCTTGCTCGTGTTTTATGTCTATATTTGTCCTTGCCAGTTGAACACAGAAAATCCTACTACATTTAATATTTATATACTATATAAAAAAGGATGGTCACAAATTATAATGGGCTCCAATAGCAACTACTTAACATTGGCTTGCTGATATGTTGCTAGCGTGTTAATGTAAAAAGTGTTTTGAATATATTTTTTTTTATTGAAAAATAACCTTAGTGCCCATCATACAAAAGTGATACAGTATAATTTTTAACTTATCTTGCTAAGGTTATACCTTTTAATCCTTCAATCCAACCCAATGAATGACATATAATTACCTTTATTTAAGTGGGATAACCTTAGTATAATTTGACAAAAAAATAGTAGTATTGATGCTACATGTAGTTAGAAGTTTAGTCGCTGGCATGTGTATGTCTGATTGCATATTTCATGAATGAGGATTTCCAACTAGGTTTGTAATTGACTATTTGAGGATGGTTATCGACAGACGTTCCTTTGGTGTTTAATACCATGCGTTGCCCATCACTACGTACTTGTCTATTTGCTACTCACTTTCATATTAAACAATCCTATCAATACACTGAAGAATATTTACACCCCGCGAGCTTAAATATTTAGTAACAGTAAATTATTATTATCTGATCATGGTTCTTAGGTCCTAATGGTGGATGTCCATGCCCTCCTTGACAAAATTCTAGTATAGGGGAAAATATATGAGCATCTACTATTTTAATATTGATACGAGAACTATTTCTTGAGTTCGTATATAACTTTGTCTTAAGTAATTTTGTATGTAACTACTTTTTTCAGGCGTGCATTGATGACAATCTAGACATGGTGGAGTTCCTTGTTGCTAACGGCGCTGATGTAAACCGCGGTGACAACGAAGGTTGGACCCCGCTGCACGCGACGGTCTCATGCGGTTTCCTCAGCATTGCCAGGTAATTAAATTCTCCAATACTTCTGCTCGCAGCATGTATAACGAATGTAATTAAAGCGGTAACATTATTTAATAATGGTAACGATACTTACATTTGATTTTTATATTAGGGTGCGATTTGATATTATAAATTCTTATAAATAGAATGATCTTCTTGACGTATCCAATCTAACCCAATCCAAATGGTTTCCTATTAAACAAATATTTTATATTATTTCCTTACTTATAATATGACAGGACATTGATCTGTGAATTAAAAGGCTGTTGAAAACTTCAATGTAGGTAGGTAATATTATTTGTTGGATGGGTGAGAGCTTAGCTTACACTGCGACTAAATCTTTAATGTTGGATAGACTTTTCTACAAAATTTTGACTGTCTGTTTGGCTGTTTGTCTGCGCACATGTAACGCATAAAACCACTGAACAGATTTAGATACTACTCGGCACATTTGTAGGTTAAATTACGTGTCATAATGATCATCTCGGGAAATAGGTCTGTATCCGCGAAATAATAAATAATAGTTGTACGGACATTCTGTTGAGAGAGTGTTAAACAAAGTTTCAAAAGATTTTCTGCAACTATTACAATAAACGAATAGATTTCTTATTCATAGATCTGTGAAAACCGATTAATAAAACAACAAATTGGGGCAAACATAAGGTATTTATAGCCTAATAAAAACGAATAAATGTATCGAGTGCGGATACTATTTGTAAACGTAAGGCGTAGGTTTTCTAAAACGAAGTTAGGGTGGGTGACTAACACTTTGATTAAACCTTCATGTGCTGTAGTGATTGAAAGTCGATCAGTGGCGATTTATAAATTATACATTTCTTGTATTGTAAAAAACAAATTTTCACCATTGAATATTAACGTTATTCGGATGAAACCAGCGCTCAAAATCTTTCACAGTATTTGCAGTTTCTCGTGCTTTCTCTCTCTTTTAAAACCATGTAACTATAAGTACCTTATTCAATATACCTTATTCAATATATATGGTTTATAGGAGTATTTTTGTTGCCTATTTCAAAAATGCTTTCGGCTTTCGAAAGAAAAATGCAACTGACAGCTGACCTCCTGCAATAGGACGGGTTGATATCTCGGATGAAATTCTATTTACTTTTATATATCAGTATAAGTAATAGATACATATGAATTCGTTTATTTATTAAAGTAAATTTATACAAATTATGAAGTCTGCAGTTAGGAGATACAAAGAAACTCAAAATAACTTACGCTTAATATATTCTAATTTTAAATTTCAAAAAATTTACTTTTGCTTAAAGTCTGAAACATTGAAACGTAAAAATGTGAGAAAGTAGTGGATTACAATTTATCAGTAACTTTCTAGGTTGTGAGTCGTGGCATTTCTCCTCTCAGGGTCGTACTATAATATAAATTTCAAAATTTTATATAGAACTTATTGATATTTACGATGAAGATTGCATCTTGAGCACGATCAAAATTTAAATGTTGCCTTTTTTTGCCATAGTCAATTACATGATATAGTACAGCTGCTATTAATTTAGAATTTTCGCTTAACCGTCTATAAATTTTTAGATACGATAATAATATTATGTAGAACTTTGTAGGAGGTATCGTTAAACTAGAAAGAGTTTTAAATTTTCAGATGTCACATCTTAGTGCGACCATGTAATTTTGTAAAAGTTTATTTGTGATTTCATAACAGTCTCAAGAACATTAAATAAAATTGCATTTTAAATACAATTTGTTAATAACTAACTATCCACCCCGACACCTTTCGGGATCCACAATCAATTATTATACATATATATTTGATATACAGCCTATGTCCCTATGTTCCCCTATCATTTCTTAACGAGGCTATGCAATTATTTAAAACAGTGTTTAAAGCTTTTTAAAAATATCTATAATATGCTGTTATAACAATCGAAGAAGCAAGAAATGTTACTTTTTTATGTTAATAGCCGACAAACGACTTGACGAGACACCTGATGGTAAGTGGTCAACGTCACCCATGGATTGGAGCAACACCAAAGACATCAATAATCGTTATCGGTCGAGGGAGAAGAAGAAAGAAAGTACTGGCTCTCAAGACCCCAGCTGGAATACGACGAGTCGTTAGGCCGCTGACGCAAGCAAAAGGGTGGTACCTAGCCAGACAGGATTCAGGAAAAGATGATAATACCAGTAATAACATTAATGACTTGATAACAATATTGATAATATAATCCTTACGCGAAGCCCTATCACCAAGCAGGCTAGCTTCTGTCGCCTCTTACGACACCCTGTTCTGTCAGCGTGGGGTTGGGGGAGTATTCTAGGCCGCCTCAATACGGCACAAATTACGACACTATTTTTCTTTCAATTTAATCCAAGTTCCAAAAATTTAATATATACATATAAATAGGATTTGATTTGTTCCATTTCATTTGTAGGGGGCTGATTGAATATTCTTTAAGAATATTTTAAAGCATGTCTTGAAGCTTAAAATGCAAACAATAGCATAATAATGCGATAAAAAATATCAATGTAGCATCTTCTTTTAGGCACTTTAAGACGGATTATAGTTCACTAGTTAAAACGCACCTCATTTCTTTGTATGTTCGAAATGCACAAACATTTTTAATACATGAGATAGTTTTTTTTGT
Organism: Megathymus violae; assembly: GCA_003671415.1. Classification (NCBI taxonomy): domain Eukaryota; kingdom Metazoa; phylum Arthropoda; class Insecta; order Lepidoptera; family Hesperiidae; genus Megathymus; species Megathymus violae. The sequence continues at coordinate 6,119,417 of PDGT01000004.1, read as the reverse complement.
TTTAAAGCTACATAACCCGTTATATAGACGATAACCGGCATTAGGTTGACGCACGCTTGTTACCACTTCCTGAGTACCTATCCTGTAGTGCTTTAAAGAAACGTTGTCAGTAGAGTTCAACCCTCTTATCGGCCTTTTTAAATCGGATCGATTACAATTAATGGAGTTCAGTATACAGTGATACAATTCAAATTGAACCCTATCCATTTTTATATATTGTTTTCATTAATTATCATTTCATTACATGTTTTTTATACTAATAAAAATATAATTAAATTTGACTTAATACTTTTATGAATATTGTTTTCGACTAAAAATATTATTTGGGCCGATGTAAAAATGTATCCTTTTACTTTAGCTATTATATTGTAAGTCTGAGTATTGTTAAAGCCATAGTTTTAAGCGTTAATTCACATAATTCTTTGCCACTCAAGTGCGTCTAAGTAAATAATTAATATTTGGCGTACTTGCACCGCAATTTTACAAATTTTTTTCATCTCAAGTTACATTAAGGTGCTCATGGTACGCTTTGTGTAATATAATTGCGCCAATAAACAAACTTTATGGTAACATTTTTAGTTTAACGGACACACATGAGAGAGGGAAGCCCTTAAAATTAACCGTCTACATAGCAAAATCCATCCTGCTTAACAAAATATCCTGCCTTCCTTTTTAAGTGTATTACATAATATAAAATTATACTCAGCTTTCAATTCATGTTTAAGTATGGACTCAATTTTTGGCAGGTACATGAGATAAGTTCTTAGGATTGAAATAAGAGGTGCAAACAAATACAGTAACTAAATGGTATTTATTATTTGATTGAGATCTTCATTGCAAGCACTCAATACAGTTCTTCTCCTGCCATTTTATTATCATCAAGTAACGAATCATTATACTAAGGATATTAAGATTATAGCATTAACTAATACGAAAAAGTTCTAGAAATTGAAGTATACGTATAGGGAACAGATATATTAATAAAACGTGCAGTGTTAACCTAAAGCAAGATCAAATAAGTATCTATTACTTTTCCCTGTTTTACGATGGAATTGAAATAAGGCACATATATAGTTTTATGAGGTTCAATATTGTGACACGCATTTTCACGCATCCAACATACCGTTCATAATAATTTACTACTGTAAACAACGAGTGATTCATTTGACCCGGTAGGTATGAGGGAGTTCCTGCAAGTGAACCTATTCATTGTATTTTGTTAATTGTTACAATATGATAACGTCATGTTGGTGTCGACGCACTCTTGTTCAATATATGGTGTGTAGCTTCGCTATGTTCTGCGTCATTTATCTAATAAAGTAAATTATAATATATCAGTTTGATGAAAGATTGTAGGTTTTTGATGACTCATTCTAGTCGATAGTCCATAGTAGATGATTTACTTATTGTGTGTATCATCTATACATACTGTCCACGTTGTAGTAGCAGTTAGGGATTTTTAGTGCAACGGTGCAATATATCGCAATCCATAATTATACCAACATTGGCCTCGGTTCACTTCTCAGTGAAACAGGAGTTAGGGCTGTACGACTATTTCACCGCACAGAGTAATTGCGGTTTCCCAGATTTCACCTTGCGAGGCATGAAAGGAATATTAAGTGCTAAGTAGTTATAATTTAAATAAGACGGTAGAAGAATGTTGCCTTAAAAATAGCTAAATTTCACTTAAAAGAGTTTCTTAAAAAAAAATTCTTTTGCTGCATTTATCAAGTTTAAACAAAATCAGTGAGTATGCACTATAATTATGCACTGTGTAAGTATTTTGTTGATATGTGCTTTAACTGAATAGTGCATATGAGTTCTTCAAATAGTTATGTTCGTTATTTCATAATCTTTTATTGTCGTAGATACATTCTCATACACATGTCTGACCTATCTCGTGCATTAATTTTTGTTTTATGTATTCTTCAGTGTTCTATTTTGTAACAGGTATTTTTAGTTCTAGTTATTACAAAGCGCGTTTCTATATTTATAGGTGATCTATCAAGAAACGTTTTCAATGTATATATTTGTTTTAAATTCAAGATTTGCTTTGAATATATGGTTAATATGTTTCAAAACCTTTGTATTGTACTGCACTAAATTATGCAGTCATCACAACGCAAAACTTTCTTGCTGTTAATTTCATAATTGCTAAGTCCGCTGCGCTGGTCATGTGCGTATCTTCGCACACCTATGAGAACATTATAGAGAACTCTCAGGTGTGCAGGCTTTCTCACGATGTTTTTGCTTAACTGAAGAAAATAATAATAAACTTCTATGCACATTATTTTAACAATAATTTAGTAGAATTCGAATCTTAGTGTCATTTTACTTTGTAGTTCGAACTTAAACTCCCACATACGGAGACCGATGTTCAAACCTTTACTACTTTAACGTACAAACATTACTTTTACTATAATTACCTCGAGGTTTTGTCAATAAGTTCGTGTGAAATATATTCTTAATAATTTAAGAAGTTTGCAATGAAATATTACACTTTTCTTTCCGTGATATCCTATTTTTTTCCTATTTCCAACAATTTTAACTAAATTAAAATAAATATACTACATATCGTAATAATTCAAACATATCTATCTACACTTCTAATTGCACTTTATTTCACTTATTCTAATATAATGATAACTAATATAGAAATTTAAAGTCTATGACAAAGTTTAGCTTTAAAATAATAAATCAAATAATATATGTAATAGTTATATACAAAATACCTACTGATATGTAATGAGCGCTTAACTATACTTTGCATAGCTTACATAATTTAATATTATGTTTTAGTAAGTAAGTATTATTATATTTCGCCAATCATTTGTCGGCGCGGATCGTGTAACTAAGATTAAAAATTATTGTATTTAGAAATATAAGTTTAATTACACATCAATGAGTCTATATATGATTATATGTTTACAGGTATCTCCTGGAGAACGGCGCGGATGTGGCAGCAGTGAATTATGACGGAGAATTGCCTCTCGATATTGCCGAAAGTTATGATATGGAAGAATTGTTGTTGAAGGCTATCGCAGAGAAAGGTGAGCAAGATGTTCATGTAACAGTTAAATCTTTACAAATATTATTTAAATAGGCGGATATCAAATGATTTAAAATCAAAATTTATTATTATTTATAAAAAGTAGTTTTGATTGGAGTTTTTTTTTATTAAGTATTTTGTCACTTGATTATCACAATTGAATGTTACTCCGGTCGACTATAACAGTTATATAAGTCAATACAACGGCGTTGGCCATTTGATTCCCAATTGCATTCCACTCTATTCGCTCGATTGCGTAGCTCGTTATTGTCGATGGAACTAGATGAGCGTTGTATACACTAGAGCTGCATCGTCTTAAAATTGATTGCATCGTCGCTAGATGCAATAGCAGTGTTCTGAAGATACTTCTTGGTTCTTTGAAGATTCTTCTTACTACTTTCTTCCACTTTCTTCTATGTTTCTTCTTGGGTTTCGCTCGGTAAATAGGGTCACTACAAACTGAGCTATGAGATCCTTAAATTCTGTGTTACATTCCGCGCATTTCACAATATTATGACGAGAACTTGACTATGACTTACTATGGCTTCGCTTAAGAGCTTAAGAGAAAAAATGCGTTGTCCAATATAGAGCAGGATATAGGGTCTTTATAGATCAATAAACTCTAGGTATAATAAACTATCTATACACCACAGCAGTAAATTTGTTAACGATCCGTTTATATTTTGTGTGATAGTATTTGATAAGCGATAGATCCTCGGAACTGTGGATAAATCCCTTGAGCTACTGTTGTACATTATTCTTACTAACAGAAAGGATAGATAGGTTATTGATACAGTAAATGAGGCTGTTAATTAATATAAATTATATTGGTTTTATTAATTAAATGACCCAGGAAAAAGTTATACACGCGACCGACTACCTATTATCGACTCAGTAATCGTTAAAGATTCAACCCATTTAATTCGACTTAACGATAGCAGGAACATTTTGAGATAACAAAATTTATGAAACTATACAGTGATTCAAATTGCTTTGGTATTCTGTAATTATATTAGGTAGTGTAAAGATTATGTACAAATTTTTACGTCATTTTATGTGTTTTTAAGGAATGTTGAATAAATTATTTAACTTAAATCCGCCGATTTTTTTTTATCAAGTACGCCACATATTAAATGAGAACAATTTTGTTTGATACTGGTTGTTCGGTTTTATTACATTTGCGGAGTGTCAGCCATAAATAGATTTGTGTAGGATATATTACGCAATGAAGTGAATATATAAGTGGACTAGGAACTTATCATTATTGTCACTACAATTGACAATTGAGAGTTGGAAACAATCAAAATATTCCATACTGTTATATTAATATCTTGAATGATTTGTCCTATTCGTCCTTCGCAATGTTGCGAATAAGACACAAGTTTCCCTAACAATGTTTGCAGGACGCTGCTATTTAGCGAACGGAATATTTTTTATTTTAAAATTGGAAAGAATTATAAACTTTACTGACTTTTTGAGAATAATCCATAAAGCTTTTCAGAGACAGTTTATTATTATAATGTACGTATATAATTATAACGATTTATATAAAAAGAATTATTAGGTAGTGTATTAGAAATGCCAAAGATGGAACTGGTGCGCTGTGCGTAATAGATGAATGCTTATTAAAAATATAGTTAGTAGTTTTCTTTTTGAGATGTTTGACGTATCAAGTACGCTGTTCGCGGCGTCCATATTGGGTTGATCACATTTATCCCACTTATTTTATTCACTCGGTATACATATTTGATTAATATTTCTCCCGTCATAGGTATATTAGATGGCATATCATCTACTGTTTTTAATTACTTCATTCAAGACTAGGCAAATTTGCTTATTCACATATTATGTTATGCTGGAAAATATGAAGTTACTGACGTACAAGACATTTTCATTACATTGATTACACGACCTTATTGATATTCCTGTTTGAATCGAGTCGTCGGATTCCGGTTTCTAAGTCTGCTAGCACAAGGTGTTATAACATAACCTGACTAGAAGCTACTAGTTATTGTACATTGGAATAAAATTATAATTATTTTTGTTGTTTCAGGCATCGACTGTGAAAAGTCTCGTAATGCCGAAGTGGACACATTAATGTCTGATGCTAGGACTTGGGCAGCGAACGGCTACGTCGAGGTGCGAGACCCAAAGACTGGAGGGACTCCTTTACACGTGGCTGCCGCAAAGGGTTATATAGACGTAAGATATATTATGATATTTCTATATCTATAAATAAAAAAAATCTCCCACAAAACAACGAATGTGGTTGATGTAACAAATATTTGTAATGTAATTTAAATATAACATTTCAATACCGAGATACAATTGCATCTAAGAAGTCATCTTATGTTATAAATATGTTATATGTTGGAAGAGCCGACATCGATTCTGAAAAGAACGACGATTGATGTTTTTTTTTTAACTTTTGAAAAGGATATTATTTACGTCTGATGATAATTAGCGTTCTTTTCGTTGAGTGTTTCATTTGTTATGGATTTGTTGAAAATATCATTAACGGTACTTACCTATGATATTATGTAAAAAACAATTAAGTAACAATTAAGGTTACATTAAATTATTCCATGTGACGTACATATGTTATTAGTAGGTTTTACTTGCCTATTCAGAATTATTAAAGATACTGTTTACAGTTCAATTCATTGAAAACCATATTTTTTATATATGTTATTGATTACAATATTCACACGTGATGAAAATCTCATTTTATTTCGATTCTCTTTTAACGATGTAATAGATTTGGATACGGTTTTACTAGTTATTATTTAATTTGTTTGTATTCTAATTGGTAAACAGAAAATTACATTGCATATTCGTAAAAAACGGATATGCAACGACAACAGTAACGAATGGGGGAACGACATTAAGGAATTATAACAAAAATGAGTTGAACTTGAACTAAAAGAAACCTGACAAATAGATAACTAATCTTAAATGCAAATTGCATACAAATATACAATTTACCTCATTCATTAAGAAATTATATAATGGCACTTCAAAGGTAATCTATATTAACCGATATGGAGAAATTTTACACGGGAGTTAAATAGAGTTAAAATTTAACAAAGCGACAGTATGAATTAGTCAAGACTTTTTTGTCCGACACGACACAGAAATTTCTACAAATTCGATTAATATATAATCCTATAATAATACACAATTAAAATTAATTGGCACACTAGCAACTCTTTTTTTATCTCAGTATCAGCTCTTAAATTAATTTAAATGCAGTTACCTTTCTGGCCATAGTACGGCTACTGCATTGCTAAAAATAACTGTCGATATTCGTCTCCTCGGAGAGAATCAGCTGTTTACTGCTTTACTTGCCATCGTGAATGTGTTCATGTTAACTTAGCATTTATCCTTTCTTAACATATTGTCAACTATAACCCACTGGCGTGTTGTCTGTTGTCCTTTTTGTAATCTTTTTTAATCCTATTTTATTTTTTATCTGTTTTCCCTTCAGATGGAACAGATTGTGCAAACGCTTTACAGGCATTTTCCCCTGCATGTTGTCCCCGATGCCTTAAATAAAAGCAGATGTAAATTATACGGTTATAAATTATAACTTATAATACAAAAAAAAGCTTTAATATTTTACTGTGTGCAAAAAGAGAAACTACACAATTATATTAAAATGTGAAAATAAATTTAATGAAATACTCTTATATGCACTACATACTGAAATTTTTGAAACCGGGGCTTATAATTAATGAATTCCAATTCAATGTTTCTTTTTTAAGACAATTTGAAGTATGCGTTGCATATTAAACACGGTATCACATAAAAATAATTGCATAACACTACGAGCAGATCACGCACTATAATAGAAGTTTTCAACATTTAGCGGCGCTATTGTTGATTGTCTTCAGTTCAGCATTATGTGATGAATACTCCTAGATAAAATAATTTCATTGATGGCTTTGCAATGTGATTGGTAGTGAAAACTTTGTCTTCAGTTCAGCATTATGTTATGAAAACTCCTAGATGCAATCATTTCATTGATGGCTTTGCAATGTGATTGGTACTGAAAACAAATAGCTCAAAACCCGGTTGCATTATTCCTATCCGTTGAGGAGTTCCACATTTATGTCCCGGGAACCTATCATCGGATCTTCACGATATTCATAGGGTACCAAGTGCCGGCCATTTTCTTTGTTCTGGTTCATAATTAAGACTGTGGTAAAAAATACATACACACAAACATAGAATCGCCTTCATTTTTGAAGTCTGTTAATAAAAATGGGTACTGCTTAGATTTCAAGATGAAGCAAAACATACGACATCGAGAGTTAATTCTCAAAAATCGCAGTTACTTGAAATTTATAGTTTTAGGCTGACCGCCAAAATTTACCGGGCACGCATACCGAACGTACTTTTTGAAGATGTTCCAATTGCATTGAAATAAGAAGTGATGAATCTTGGTATTATGGACTCGTAGCTATCATGATCAACCTCATGGTATAATTAAATATGAGATATTTAATATATATTTAATAATTAAATTGCAATGGGTCTATTTGGTGCATTTAATTTCGAAAAATTGATGTTATGCTATATATGGCTAATTGAAGATAATGCCCATCAAAACAATGATAGTTTAGGATTGTGTGTTATGCTAATATTTGCTGTAATAATAGTTTTAAACCTTTTTATCAGATAATGTTACATCACTAGATCTATGTCACAACACTAGGATTACTATGACATTTTGAAACTGTTTTAAAGTTATTATTTTATATTGCCGCCTTTTTAAATTTCTTTCAAAATTCACAATTTCCTTCATTGCACTATGGTTGCATTTAAAATTACTGATAATGTTTCCTGATTCCGACACAGATCTTAGCGTAAAACTATCGTCTCGATACAAATGTATTGTTTCATAACGACCATGAACGGGATACTGTATCTATTGAAACATTTTAAAAGCAGACATTATACACGCAGGTGGCGAAAATATTACTAGAAGACTGCAACGTGGAGCCGGATTGTGTGGACTTTGAGGGCTGGACCCCACTGCATGCCGCTGCGCTCTGGGGACAAAAGGAAGCCGCTGCTTTGTTACTAAAAAACGGCGCTGATCCCAATCTGAAGAACAGTTTAGTAAGTTATAAGTGTTTTTCTTAGTGACATTCTTCACTGCACAGGTCTCTCATCCAGCTATCCTACTCCAATCCGTACTCATATGAATCTTAATATTTATAAGTAAGCGGTTTGGAGGAACAAAAAGAATTCGTCATTACATCACCCATGAATTTGGTTTGGGTGACTAAAACAAAAATGGCTTAAAATGATTAAAATAACTTACATATGTTAATGATGAGAAGTTCATTTCGTGTACAGGAAAACATCTTGAAGTGTCACAATGTTTATATGAATTAATTGGTATAGATAGCTCCATACCTAATTGGTTTAATATTGAAAATTTATCAATATCTTTGGTAAAAATAAACGGCAATATGATAACGTAACGACAAACGCGATTGTTGCCGGTGGCCGAGTTGATGGGGAGGTGGAAAATGTTGTCCGTGTGAATGATCAGTGATTTTCAGTGATTGCGTATCTAGTTGTGATCAATAATATGGCGTCTGTGGTACATCTTGATACAACGTTACTTGCCCATAGCTAGACACTTAAATAATTGTTATTGTTATGAAACAATTTTGCGTTGATATTGCATCACAAATCTCATTGTCGCACGAAACAAGATGGAGTCAAAATATAAGAGTATCGTTTCCTTTAAATTATAGGGCCAAACATGCATGGACCTTGTGGATCCGTCCATATCCAGCTGGTTGGCGGAGGCTTCCTTGAAGGCCCCGCGGCGCGTTAACAACAATAACAATAATAACAATAAAGCCAAACGTACGCCGCTCCGAAACGACGTCAAGCGCATAGAATTGCAGATCACCGGACAGACAGACAATGTGGTCAACGGTGAGTATTGTTATATAGAAAAATGGAAACCAGTTTAATGTGGCTGTGTTGGGTACATTCTTGTCTTTAACAGTGTCTCTGAATCTCGAATGTCATTTTAACCAAGTATATACATCGGGGTAGATTACGCTACTACGTAAGCCGATATTAAAGTTGGTAAGAGTTTTGCATGAGAAGTTGTTTTAAAACTTACACGATCAATTTGTGAAATTCAACTATATATCAGATTAATTAATTGAGTTAATTCAAAAAAACTATTTATTCGAAATTGTTATTTTTTTTTACTGTAGACTTATGAAAGTAATGTTAGCGGTATCTACGCCCATTGTATATATCACCCATCAGTTGACGTAACCGCATACATTAACGAGGAGAAGAGAACTTAAAACGTTGTCGTACCTCCAAAGTTACAAAAGCCATATGAGATCTTGATAACATTTCGACGTTTATAATTGTGGACAACGTTGATAAGTAAACGAAAGCTAGTCGGCTATTTCTTTGTAACAATGTTTTTCTATGTATAAGAACGAGATAGACATATGTATAAGTATTATTGCTTTTCGATTTTCCGTCTCTTCTCGTTAATTCATGCGTGACGGCGATCACACAGACAAGCCGCCGCCGGCGACTGAGTTTATATCGGAGGGCAAGCCGCCTAAGGGCCGAGCACCCTCGCCCGAGAATACAGAGACAACTGAAACGATAACCACCAACGATGAAGCACCGTCATGGCGCAGGCCTGCTTCTTTCAGAAATAGACAGCCGGAACCGCATTGTGAGTATTTGCTATGGTAGTATGCATCCCATAACTGTAAAGGTCTTAGTTCACCACACCGGACATATGCTGATTGGCAAACTTCACAAACGTTTCGGAATATTATACAGAACTCCCAGAGTAGGCATGTTTCGTCAAGTCGGCGAAACCTCACGAAACCGAAAGCGATGGTTAAAACCACTTTGTAAAAGTAGACTAGAACATTTCTTTTTATATGATCATTAGAATTATATTATCTCCATCTCATGTCTTTAAATAATATAGTGTTCAAATTTATAATATGACATCCCGACCGGGGACTCAGATTGATCGAGCGAGCGACTTATCATGGTTATAAACGCTGAAATATACTAACCCCCATATAGTATTTATTCCGTGTCTTGAATTCATGAGAAAATAGATCTAAAACATTTATCTATCATTATAATATTACATTTATCTTTCACACTAATGTCTACTCAAGCCGCGAATCGAATTGTGAACGTCGGCGGGCAGGGTCATTGTTAACAGAACTACCAGGCCTTTTTATAACCATACAATCTTCCTTAATCGATTCTTAGATCTTAAGTTTCAATCATCAGCTCGATTTATCACTACGGGCTCTAAAAGCGAGGAATAAATGGTTACCTCCAAATTCTTACAAATTTCCGTTTTTAAATGGCAAAGCTGTTTAATAATAAAAAAAACGATTTCAGGTGAAAACAAACCGGCCAATAATAATGTTGATAATGACACAATACTCAGAAGGACACACAGCTTCGAGAATGATAAGACGTGAGTAGTACTGCAATGTTTAATTGGTTAATTTTCTATATGAAATGCTCTGTATTTATTAGGATTTATTTTGACGCATGTAAATTTTACAATATCAACTAAAATATCAAATTTCTAAAATCACCCAATGCTGTGTTGTGTTCAGTGCTGGAATAATAGCCGAAGATCATCTTATGCGACGTTATTTTGAATAAATTCTTGATTCTACGACATTTTTTTTTCGCTCAATGATGACTTGAAATCCCCAAACAGGTTCGAGGCATTGTTCAGAGCTGAACACAATAATATGAATATCTTGAAATTAATGCTACACTATCAAATCATGCCATTGAAGTTGAACGAGACTTAATAACGAGTAACAAAGTGCTAACTTACTTACAACCATATGGACAACCAAATATAAATAGATGATATGTTGATTTCAGAAATAGGAAGCAAGAAAACCTTGTGAGCTTTTTAATAAACCGATTTGATAAATTTCGACGAACTTCAAATGAGATGAGTGTTAATCAGTTAGTTAACATTTTGTATTATTTGTGATACGTTGTAGCAAAGTTAGATATACGTAAACACGAAGGTTGTACCTTGTAACGTCTCTCACATTACGGTGTAGGGCGTGTTACCTGTGGACTGTGTAATGGGATGGGACAAGATGATGAATGATCATACAATGGCATTGCGGACATCCCGAGTAGTTAGTCCAACATTGTAATTACGAGTATGTGTATTGCACGCACAAGTTAAGTTGCCTATTTGATGTAATTTTTTTCGTAGTGATATTTCTTGTCTTACCACTTGATTTCTATCAAAGCGCGTATCAAAACGTCGTTCGCTCAAACATATCATCGTCTTGTCGCAGTCGGGGTTCCTGTCGAGTGTTCGTGGCGAGCTCACATCGTTTTAAACCGTCCTTGGTGTATCATTGTTATCATTGTACATAAGTTATGTAGCATGCTTGTGTGTCTGTGTGAACAGTTTCTATCAGCGATATCGCGACGTGACTGCGCGTATAAAGGCGTCCTCGTGCCCTTCGATACCACCGTTGCCGCACACTGCGCTGGCGGCGATCGAGAACAGGAAAAAGAATCAGGAGGCTACTAACAATACGACAGAGGGTACTAACGAGGATGTTAAGACCAGGTGCTGCACTGAAACACTAAGACGGCCTTTGGCTTCGCTTCGGCTCGCGATTCACTCATTGCATCGTCATTACAAGCTTCGTGTATACTTATTCGTGTATACCTTTTCGAGGTAAACTCTCCATACCAGTCGACGGTATCAAGACATATGTACGGACGCAAGAAGGCGAGAGATTTCAACGTGAGAACGACGATTTGTCGATTAGTTGATCGTATATTACATTCGTTAATAACAGGCGAACGATCGCTAGTTACTAATACGAGCAACTTTGAGATTATTTAACATTAGTATTAAAAGTCATTGAAAAGGGTGATCGGCATTATAAGCTATATAAAAATAGTATGGTGATACCCTTACGGCTTAAGTAGACTCCGCGTCGACTGGTATAGGGAGAACCTTACTCGTACTGAACAGTCTGTCTTATACGAATCAGTTATGCGTGCCCTAATATTACACCAATAAGGAAGTACCTTAAGTGTTTATTTTAAGAGTCATATGGAATCGAATTTCATCGCATAATAATTATGTTTTATTTTTGCTTCTTATTATTCTTACTCATCCTATACCGCTGTTTAATATGTATCTAGGCGACTTTGCATTATGGACAGACAGTCAGTAAATAATAAGTTATGTTTCAGTAATAAGTTTAGTTGATGTTTAATGTATTCGTTATTCATGATCACCGCTGGCCGAAGTCGAAGGTTGGCATTAAAACTTAATGTTCACAATATAACACACACACACATCTAACGTTCGTTTAATGCGACCGCTACCTATGCTTATATTGTTATATGTGTAAACATTTATAAATAACATTATGTTAAGTCTTGTACTTTACTATTACAAAATATTCTATGGTTCTTACAAAACTTAATTACACTCAATTACAGAAATATAAAGTTTTAAAATGTCTATCTATCATTGTCGCTGTACATTTTCACAATATTATTAAAGTGAGATAAAGTTGAGAGATATTTGTGTTATTATGTATGTTATTATATAATGTCTAGAATTGAATGGTTAGGGGTGGAATTTAACTCAATATTCTGTAATCAGGATCTCGATTTTTTCCGAAACTATATATGTCTTTCAGTCAGGAAGAGCCTCAATACGGGTCAATGAATGGTTAATAAAAATAATTAAATATATTTAAGTGTATCGTAAATAAATTAATTTTTTTAATGCCATAAAAAACTTTCAATGAACAGTTTTGTGTGTTTTACAATATATTTTATTTATACATGTTTCGGAAAAGTAGCCATTAAATTGTATTTGAAATAAAAAAAATTATTCTAATATTTCATTATAGTTTCTTCTCGATACACAAGATTCGATTCAAACGCGTGATCTTCTTAATATAATTATGTACCGACATCAAAAGATAGTTTTCCATTTAATGCGGTCCCATGCATGATTGCCATTTTATTAAAAAACAAAAGATTTATCTGACTTTTGACGTAACTGGTTAAACTTGGTAACATAATCTTAAAGTTTGGACGAAGAATAATTTCTGTTCAACGTCTACTTTTGTTTCAAGTTGGTTTTTTTGTTTCAATTTTTATTATTATTTCGTTACAAGTATACTAAGTATAGCAACGGGTGCTTACGATTTTTGTATTTTCACCGATATTTCGACCCGTTTACATGGATTATGGTCAAAGCGAGATCATGATTCATATAACTAAGTCTAAATATTGATAAAATTACAAAAATCATGAGTACCCGTTACAATTAAAATAAAAAATGTCTGCGATCACAGATGTTTAAAATAATGCGTTAGGTGTTGTCTAATTGTATATTTATGTGTAGAATAATCCCAACGGAGAGACGCGAGAGAGAAGCGAACACGTGGACAGCGCCAGGCACCACGAATCCCGTCACGGCCGCGACTAACACTACGACGCAAACGACGGTCAGGAGGTACGTCGTATTGTATGTTAAATACTTCCTAGTGTTTGAATTTCGAGGATAATCATGAAATAGTGTCCAGTTTACAATTTTTTTTAATTGTTAACAATAAAAGTAGCCACCAATAGCTATCAAACACTCACTACAAGAGAAAGAAAATTGATTGACAAACAGACTCCTGTGTTAAAAAGGGGTACAAAACTTTTTATTCATGTATTTAGTATTCGATAAAGTTCATACTCCGTACGTGCTTAAATATTATGTTCTTCGAATATACATAGAATAGTGACATATGTACATATTTACGCGCGTATTAACAATATTGTAGAGTTAGCGTATTTTATAATTTAAATAAACCAGCTTATTTGCAGTACAGACTATTGAATTTTCAATATGAAAATCTATAATCTTAATTCGATTTCAAATAAAGATGACATTCCAATACAGCTAGGAGAGACATTAAACATTCGTTAAATATATTGTTTACTATTATGCAAACTGTACTATACATGTATTTAAAGTTTGTTTTTCTTTTCATGGAGAGTTTGATATATAAAGTTTTAAACTAAACTGTCTTAATATATTATACAATATATAATGAAAACAAAATTATATGTGGGTTCTGATACTATATTACAATATAATATGTTTAAATTATAAATAAAATATAGTGCTAGGTAGTTAATATTCACTACGTATTGAACTCGTTGACTATAATTAGAATCGATAGTGTGACTACAGTTTATTGAATATTATCGTAGTGTAAATATTTATAATTGATTACAAATATGTGTATCAGTTGTATAATAAAATTAGTGAAGTTGTTCAAAAAATTTAATATACAATAATAATTATTTATTTATGACAACACTTCTTAACTGGTAACTCTGTGTGCTGTAGCTCCGTGGATACCGTAGAGTCCAACACTAACAATACAGCTCCGAGTTCGGCCACAACTACCGCTCAGTCGGCCGGAAGCAAATTCAAGAATTTCTTCAAGTACGCCATCTGTAACAGTTCGATTATACTTGCTTGAACATGGAGCATATATATCCTTTTTTTTAATGTAAATGTATAAAAATCTATAATGAAACCTCATGTTCAAGTAAATTACAAAAGGTAGTGAAGTAGTCGATGTGTTATGTATAATTTTTGCTTTGTTAGATAATTTTATGAATAAAATTAATAATGTTACCAGCTTATGTGTCCCTAGTGTGCGTGATAATGAAATGCAAGCTTATATCCGATATAATTTAAATCTCACTACCCTAAGTTCCTTACGAGTTGTGTCCCGTGAAAACTGCAAACTAACAGTGAAATCTTTGTTACCTTTCTCATAATGATTGTCGGTTTATTTTCGAAATCTTCAGTTCACAATATGGAACAAAATGTTACCTATGAGTCAACACAATCGTTTAGATATCATATTGTGTTTAAACCGAAAAAAATATTCAGGTAGGTATAAAAAAAGTTTAGAGCTATTGCAGGTATTGAAAGAATATTAATATGTGTGGCTCAAGTGTGCGTTTTAATAATAAATTGTCAAAGTAGATTCATACATTTCCTTTAGAAGTGTATTAAAATGTGGATGAATTTGTCAACGATGATTAAGATTGGAAATAGATAGCGCCGCAGCTGAATCCGTTTAAGATAGATTTGCAAAATGATTCTGTAAATTGGAGTAGGTATTAATTTTAAACTATGTGATGAGGAGAAATGTTATCTACCGTCTATTCTCTGTTATACGAGTATCATCTGTAGAACCGTCTTTAGTAGCAGAATAACTAGGTTCATAAACTGTCTGTCTTATGATTGAATGTCTCTGACAAAACTATTGATATCCGGTTATTACTTTCATATTGTGAACTATACAGTAAAATAATGTACGTGTACATTAAAAGTATAAATATATTTACTTAGTTAATTAGCGCTTTGTCTTGCACGTTTTTTGCATATTTAGTGTTTCCCACGTATAACTTTACTATAAGGTACTTAATTCGTGTTTAGAACATCGCTTGTATGATTAATTCACGTAAGTATTAATTATAAACTTTGTGCATGTATTGTATTTATGACGGCATGGTAATGTCTCTAAAGCTTCACTCTGAGATGATACAGTCGAACATAGGATAAAAATATTTTGGTGTTGATCATTTTATTTCGGTAACAGCTAATATTTAATTACTGTTTCATATTTGGAAGCTAAGTCTTCTCCTGGCCACCTGGCCAGTATGAACCACTGGTTCTAATACCTTGCTACAAAAAATTTAGTGTCAAATATAGAAGAGTGGATGTTCCATTTAATTAAGTGATTAACGTCAAGGACATCACGCAAAAATTAGCTTTCCCTTTTGTCAGTCATCTTCCACGGGTTTTTTAACAGATTTTTATTTTTATCAGCATTTTGAAGTCCACTGCTGTGTAGTTCGGAGGACTTGTGTTCCTTTTATGCAACTCGGCGATGCAATTTAAGGATTTTTTTTCCCATTATTTATTTATTATCAATAAGTTATCAGTTCTTCACGATGGTGCCTGCCCATTGACCCTTAGTCATCAAACTCAGCGAGACATGTCAATAACGTTCAATGACAGATTTGATTTTATCCAAATTGCGAATCCGTAAGTAGTCATTGTCAATATTAGATAATAAGAAATATTTAAAGAGAAGATAGATTGTAGTTTATCGAACACTGTATAGTCGAGTATGAGTCGACTCTCACACCAATCTGGAGCATTTATTTTAGGTAAAACTTCGAGAGTAACGCCGCCGGCGTCAACTTATATAAAATAGGTATAGGTGTGACATTGAAGTTACACCTAATATTCTTCATTTACATGTTTCTTGTAAGACCCAGCCGTTGTGATGCGTTTTTCAGGTCTCTTAGAATGATGCTGAACTCTTCAGCTTTTTCATTAGGATCAATCTACCCTAGATTATATAGAAGATTTAAGTATAAATAAATATCTGAATGGACAATTTCAAAATAGTCAAAGATAATGTCATCTGTTATAATGAACGTACTCTAGTGTGCTGCTTTGATGTGTTTATAATTATTAATTTGCGCTCATGTTTTTGTGTGCTGTTTGATTTCATCATTCATCCCTTGTATTGATTTTAAACCGACCGATTAGTGTTTTAAGTAGTCAATTAGTAACAAGTAGATAACAAAGTAGAAGTCAATTGTTCCTCGATGTTTCAATGTGAATGGATTATGGGCATCTGCGAGACACAAAAACTATTCGATGCCAATGAGATGCAATTTTCATTTTCTAAATCAATAATAAAAATTTAATTGTTGGTTTCGATCAGTTAGCATAAGTACAAGAATGCAACAATACATCTCAAAACATTTATTGATGCCTGTATTGACTGTTGTCGTCACAGGTCGTTCGTGCCGCCGGTACGCGACGAGGAGAGCGAGACGCAGAGGAAAGCGCACGCAAAACGCGTTCGCGAGACGCGACGGTCAACTCAAGGCGTAACGTTAGATGAGATTAAGTCGGCAGAGCAATTGGTCAAGAAGAAATCGGGCAATGGGACCACGGAGAATTCATCTCCAACCGTCACAAAGAAAACGGAGGAGACTCCAGTACCCGCTGCCACGGACAACAGTTCGGTATGGATGTTTATTTATAATCTTAACACGCTTACCTGGATTATAATTGTACTTAGGTAACTCATAAAACAATGAACGTTACCTATAATTTAATGACACAGATAGTTAGAATTATATTTCTACATTACTTTATGTATATATTACGATCATATAAATAAATATACTCCTGTTCATTGAAGAATAACAAATAAATATTGAAGATCTATTGAAATGTATATATTTTTTTTGAAGTGATGTACTTGTTTACAACTCGTTCCGTATGTGGCAATGTATGTTCGGTTCCGGCTATTATGCTTGTAATTAAAAATATTGTTATAGGATTAACTGCCAAAATTAATAATAATAATGATAACATAGTTTATTTTATATATAGTTTAAAAGTGACACATAGACATTGAACATTCGTGCTAAAACTTGGAATTGTAATACCATATGAGTTTCTTACTGAGTGAGATAATAATTGAAAAACTGAAGTATCTGCTGTCTCATAAGTATTTTTCCAAATTAATAATAAATAATAAAACGAGAGAAAAATTTAATGAAATATATAAAATTTTATAAAAAAGTACAGTCCATGATTTTTTATTTCTTAAAAATAATGCCGTCTTGATGTGATCTGTTATATTGCTGGAACAACTCGAAACAGGAAGCAAAATTCCTGAGTACTGTTCAGCACGTATTCTTGATCGCTGTCATTTCTTCTCGGATATTTTCTTTCTCTAATACTCTTGAACGAACTGTACCTTATAGGGGTGCAGATACAAATCTTTACGCTTAATACGATTTATGGAAGCTTAGAGTCATATAACAAACTTAAATCCAGAACGGTTTGGATATCCATAAAATTTTATCCATTTTGTTAAATGTCATATGATTACAGATTGTGGACAGAATCGTTAAATGTTATTGTAAAACGCCTACTAGTAATTTCTTGAAATATGAGCATTTCATGAAATGGTCGATCATTTTATGAGATTTATTTTAATATGAGACCGTGAAATATATAATAGAATGGCACGTAACCATATTATATATCTCGTTATCAGTCATAAACAGTCATGACGGCTTGTTAGACCGATCTTGAAATTTTGCTATTATTTAACCCCTTATGGATTTCAAATAAAGCGTTTGTAATGTTCGTGTTAAATGATTTATAAACTGTCATATTTAGTAAATGATTTAATAGAAGCTTTTTTTAATTGCTTCATCTTTCCTAAACTAGTATCTAATAAATAAACATAGATATCACGGAGGCTAGTATGTAACATCAGTATGGGGGCTATGTAGCTTAATTTTCAAGCTTGCAAACATTTTGTGACTACTCCATTTGTATTAAGCTCACACATATGTCGAAGGCTATTAATTGATTCGTTTAAAGATTCAACTGTATTGTGTCTCAGATTACTGTGTCTAACAATGTATTTTTAGGTATAAGACAGAATTTTTGGTATGTTATTAATACCCGCTTACGTTTGGACCGTATGCATTTACACTTTTGCGAAAATACGTCTAATTTTGAATTAATTAATAGTAGTAGAACCTACGACCTGATTAAATTCACCATGAAGAAATAATAAAATATGGAGTGAGTTCGTAAGGCATTTCGTCAAAGACATTAGAACTACAGAGTATGTAAAATGGGACAATCATAGTCACTAAGCCGCCGTGCTGACCAAGGAACAACGAAATATTGGTTTTATTGTTGAAGCTCAGTTGCTCTATGATTTTGGAGGCCGAACATTGGATTTGAACGCGGATCGGTCGTGCGCATTTCAAACGGAATATTCATAGTTATTAAGCTAACGCAATTTGTTGTAAATCAAGAGAGATCATATTATGAATGTTCAGTTTTATACTCCAAGCTTTGTAGCTTCGTGACTCTATGGTGTACGAAGCCGTAACGTTGTATAGGGTCGCGGTACGATCGCGGGCAGCGGTGACGTGGCGGTGACGTTAGCGTTGGCGTGCGCGACCGCGACTGCCACAGCGACAATCGCCGCGAACAGCGAGCGCCGCCCCTCGTGGCGTCTGCGGCTCGACCCCGCAAACAAGGTCTATACAGTCCGTGGATCGACACACAAATGGCTATCAATGATTTCAGTTATAGTTAACTGTTGTCCATAACAATTAATTCGCATTTAGCCGTTCTAGAAATTTCGGCGTAATGTCAGCTAATTTTGCATCTCAACGTACACATAATTATTAATTATTTATCTTGAAATTTAATTTGAGTATTTATTACAATTACATAAAACTAACGAAATTCAATCAGTCTGAAATCAGACGTTAATTATAAACAAGTAATTAAAATATATAATAAACGTGAACAAATTTACAATTTAAGTTACTAATACTGATTTAATATCTTGGATGTTGTTTTTGCAACTTAAGATGAAGTTTTGAGAAAATCTTTCATTTCGTATTAAAATCATTATGATAGTCATTAGTAGTCTTTTCATGGACGTTGAACTCTGGGCAGTTCGGCATGGTGTGGCTGATAAATGGATTTTTAAATATTGATGTTTAGAAAGTGCTGCAAACATTCGATATTGTTACTCAAATGTTGTTACGTTTCGACATTTGTTCTATGTTACCGGTATTCAATTATTTAAATTACGTTTTATTTACAATTTTTATTTTTCAATTAGATAATTACTAATGTCAAAGTTAGTTATGTGTTGATACGTAACAAAGCATTAAAATGTATTGCACTACACAAGATTTGTTTTATATTAAAAATAATAATGTGAAAGATAATACTTATTGTTATTTGATTGTTGT
The DNA here is from genome assembly GCA_003671415.1 of Megathymus violae. Lineage (NCBI taxonomy): Eukaryota > Metazoa > Arthropoda > Insecta > Lepidoptera > Hesperiidae > Megathymus > Megathymus violae. The sequence continues at coordinate 6,099,415 of PDGT01000004.1, read as the reverse complement.
TGTAATGTTTTATTCGTATACGGCATGTAAAGTGAAATGTCTTATTCAAAAAAGTAATATTTTTATATTAGGAACACGTTATGTCGTCTATAGGTTTAACAATCATAACGTTAAGAAAGTTAAGTCAGCATTTTATTTGCGACAAAAAACAATCTGACCGTTGTTTGTTGACATAGACATAAAACAAAAATATTACTTGACATATTAACGATTTTAAATATATTAATGTAACTTGCTCTTCGTAATGAATGTATCAAATAAAATGCTGACGAAAATATTTCACTGCTAATATAAATATAATAAAATAAATAAGCGCGCTGCGAAAAAGCACAAGTATATACAAACTCGGGGCTTGATTGATTCAAAACGTAATAAACGTTCATTTAATCATTAATCTCAGTAACATTCCAAACACCTGTCGATTGCATGTACCGGCTTATTCATCTCGATGTCAGTGTTCATTTTTGTGTTTACATTTTTTAAGCATGAGTGTTCGCTTTAAATGTTGTGCAATGTTGATGTTGTGTTCGATTCCTGATAGTTGTCCTATGCAGATCGTAACACGCATCTCTCGACTACGTATCATCAAGCAATATAAATATTTTATATAACATATTTTATATGTGTTGTATATAATAGTCTTAGTATTTTTATTGTCAACAAATGATCTTAATTTATTAGAGCAAATTTCACATAATTTTTTTGAATTTCTAAACAGACACGTAGTCGATCGTATAAATAAAATTTTATATCATGTAATTCAAATTAGTTTGATATTCTTTAGCTTTTTAACAAATGGAACTTTTGATTTACTTAAAACATCGTCGTCTATGTAAAAAGATATGCTCCAAAAAATAGTATATAGAATACCTGCTTGGATTTTACTTTTTTTTAATATCCTTTCTCATATCATATCATAAATAAACCTAAAAAAAAATTCGTCCTATAATTATTTACATTTCATTATATAGCAGTGCTATGTTTTATTTAGAAATGTTTATTATATCATTACACTAGTACTATATGACTGGCATCTTTGGTGCTATTGCCGCCGCGTCGTGTATTTCATTTAAAGATTTAGGTGTTTAGATCTATATTTCGTATATCTTTATCATTGTTGGTTGTGATTTCTGTAATAAACCAAAAAAGAAACTTATGTAGAATGTTATCTATTAACTAAGTTTGTATTTTTAATTTTTATAGCTTACGTTACATAGGACACATCAAAATTATATGGTAAATAAATTATAATATCGTATACTTTGTTTTGTGATAGTACTTTAAATTATTTTTTAAAATATTACTTATATATTGATAATTATTATTTTTATTCCATGTGCTTTATTTTGATATTATTTTTTATTTACGCACACGTCTGCCGTAAGAGACATCCGAACCTTACTTGCTCACATTAACTGTCATGTATTTGCGAATATTTTTTTTTATTTGATAAGATTTTTTAAGTACTGGAAGTGAAATAGCTTAGTTTCCCGTTTACTTTTGTTGATTAATTTATTCTGCACTGGCTACCTATGATGTTATTGGAAAAAATTTAAGTCGTCAATTTTATATAGGACGATTCGTAGACTTCCGATAACTATTGACCCTATTAATTGGTAGTGTTTCAAATTATGTTCTAAATGCCACTCAATCTTATAAGTGTTTCGACTGTTACCTTGTCAGTTATCTCCTAGACCTTTTAACTTATATATTAAAAATTACTTCTGGAGTGACTAACAGACCGAAGGAAACCATCCAATGTTTTAAGAATGCTGTTATGTGTTACCGGTCGCTTTAATTTTCGTTGCAAATAAAAGCCGAAGTGTTAAATATATAAAATAATTCTTTAAGACATTACAGAAATTTTTGTATAAAGTTTGTGTCAAATGGTTTATTTTGATTATTTATTGTAGGTCAAGAATTTCATGTCTTACTTTTTGGTAAATTATACAACTATGTTACCATTTTTTTTTCATTCTCAATCCTCAATGAAGGTCGTAACTGACTTTAGGTAGGTACTTTAATCGCTGCCTTTTCTTTTAAAAATATGAAAAATTAAATGGGTTACTAAAAGTATTTATCATTTTATTGGACCAACTGACTGCTCAAGTTCGAAAAGAAATCCTATTTTGTGTATTTTTATTTTAAAATTTGGGATAATGAAATCAACAATTACTCAGTAATTAATAACATTAAAACACAATGTATTTAGTTTAAATTGAAATCCTTAAATTAAATAAAATAGTATTTTTTTCTCTATTTAATATTTGACTCCAAAGTAAAATATCAAGGTAATTGTAATTTGGGATACGGCTTCAAAAATACTAGTTTAGTATATACATTTTGTAACATTCTATATGTTAGAAATATTTCTAAACCAACGTAACATGAAGTCAATATCATTTGTGAATATATTTAGGATTACTAAGTATTATTTGACATCAAATTTTTTATATGCAACGAAAAGTAAAATGATCCATAAAAGTAATTTTAATGAATACTATTAAGTACACTAATCCGCCTCCAGTACTAAACTCTGTATTCTGTAATATAGCCTTGTACGTTTATTATTAAAAAGCTTTAAATGTTCACTATTTCCATAATTATATTTTGGTTATATGCAATAATACAAATCCGATTTAAGTTACTTCACTTTGTAATTTTCAATTTCAAAACAGTTCTAATTTAATTTCTATACAAGTCATATTTCAGTTAATATTTTATTATATTAATTATTTCAGAAGTCTCTATCGGCCAACGTGGTATAGAATCTCAGTTACGAACACTACACTAACTTAAAAAGTTTGATTTTACATAAGGGACATACTAGCAATCACTTCGCGTAATACAAATATAATTTTTTATTATATATAAATTACTACGAAAGGTATTAAAAGGAGAAAACTATTGAAATCCAAGTTAGTGTAATGTAAATATCTGGAGTCATCGTTTACTACGATTATTGCACATAATATTTTATAACGTGTACTGCTGCACGGTACAGTTTGAGTTGGAGGACGCTGGGCGGTCGTCCCCGCGAGCGGCCGCCGAGGCGACTGTGACGGTCCCGTTGCGTCGTCCGCCCGCCGGCTCCACCGCCAACACCACAACGAACACCAGCAATAATACCAACAACGCCAATATCCCCTCCAATCCTACCAAGGAAGATGTACGCTCCGGTCAGTATTGAACGAATACGTTACATTAATTTACAAAAAGAATTAATTTATTGATCAGACTCTTTCACGGGTTTTTAATTTTTTTTTCTGTGTTGCATTGCAGTTTGTACATGTATATTTGTTTAATTGTTTTTTCTCTCCGTTGAGTAAAAAGCGCATATAATCAAGTGCAATGGTGCTTTTTTGCTGAATAAAATACCCTATACAAAACTTCAAAGAGTGCCTATCTAAAACATCCTTTAATTTATCTTACCTATGTAAGACATTTCTGGAAACTGTTGTCAGTGAAATATTATTATTAATCATAAAACAATATGAATCGTTCAGGTGAAGAGGAGAAAGAAAGGGAGAGCAGTTCGGAGAGCAAATCTTCGAGTAACGTTTCGCCGGCGAGCACACAGGCAGCACTCAACGTGATACAACGCCGGCGTCGACCCAAGCGGCGTTCCACCGGCGTTGGACAACTCGATATGGACGTAAGCCATTCAATTATTAAATGTTATAATTATATATATATATATATATATA